>CM074290.1:18191686-18571686 GCA_037194245.1 Opsariichthys bidens | reverse complement strand
GGAGCAGAAATCCCAAGCTCGCTTTCTTCACTTCGCTGGTTTCTTTCCTTTTACGTTGTGTAGAGAAGTGATGATCGCTTCTCTTGCTTTTTATGAGGATGCCATTAGTGAAATAAGATGGTTGAGTAGTGGTTAAAGTCTTTATCTTACAGACCTAAAGGTCTAGGATTAAAGGGATAGTTCAGCCAATAATTTACTCACCCTCATGCGACGATATTACATATTTATTAAAATCCTCAATTAGCTTTTATTTTTATTTTGACCAGTCATGATGCATTAAGAAAAAAAAAATGTATATGGAGAAAAAAGGCACATTAAATTATTCAGCGTTAATCCTAATTTAAGATATTACATTATCTTGAAAAAAAGAGTTTTAAAGGGATAGTTCACCCAAAAATGAAAATTCGGTCATCATTCACTCACCTTCAAGTTGTTCTAAACCTGTATGAGTTTCTTTCTTCTGCTGAACGCAAAAGAAGATATTTTGAAGAATGTCAGTTACCAGAGAGTTGATGGACCCCGTATACTGTCATTCTATGAATGTCAATGGGGTCCATTAGCAATCTGGTAACCCATATTCTCCAAAATAACAGAATTCTCATTTTTTGAGTGAATTATCTCTTTAATTTATTTTAAAGTCCACCTGTGGTGTTGTTTATATCTACCTAGTAACCAATCATGTCAACGTGCCGGCGGGCTTTAGAGTTATATATCATTAGCAACACATTATTTGCTGTTTGATAACGTAGTCAAGCTAAAGGCTAATATTATTAATTACCGTTATGTGTCCGACGTTGTAAAAAGCGATACCATTGTGGAACGTTTACCTCAGCAAGTCATGTGAGTGTCTGGGGGCGTGGCTAATTAGCATATTCATAGATCCGTGTATAATAGATAAGGAAAGGGTGTAGATTCAAGTTGCATTCAAACTATTTTAAAGCCCCCAGTAGTGAAAATCAAGTTTTTCATGTTGCTTTTATGTCTATTTGGTGTTTTTAATATGCTTTGAGACAAACCATGTACACATTCATGAGTCAACACCAATGCCGAGTATTTTCTCCTTAAAACTACAGTGAAAAAACAGTCTCATAAACACGTTTGAAATCTCTGGTGTCTGTGACATCACAATCTACCTTGTAACCAATCATGTCAAAGTGCCGGCGGGCTTTAGCATATCAAAAACAGCGAACTAGCAGGGGAGTCTCTGCCAGGTTATCCCAAGTAATTGTATGTTGAATGGGTGTATGATATATATTACGATGTTATGATGGACTATATGCCTTTCTCCAAAGCATTTCTAAGGATACCGATTGTTGGAAGACATCACATGGTTTGTGTATGATTAGCAACACATTTGATAACGTAGTCAGGCAGAAGGCTAATCATATTAATAACCGTTATGTGTCCGATGTTGTGAAGAGCGATACCATTGTGCACCTCAGTAAGTTGACCGAGCGGATCTCTGAGCTGGCGTGAGCGAGTGGAGGCGGGGCTTATTTGCATATTCATTAATCGCGTATATTAAATGAGGCAAGTTTGTAGAGTTACATTCAAGCTATTTTAAGACATGAAGACTTTTTTCACAGGAAAAAAACGTCTAAATATATCATTTTGGTGATCAAAGATGAGTTTTAAGGGATGAAATAAGGGACTTCAGACACCAATCGTTGTTTTATGGAAAAAGAGGAGATTCTGCGTAAATTCGGTCTCCTTTTGTGTACTTCGTAAAACAGAAAATCAGAGAAATTACATCATGTTGGGTGAATTGTCCCTAAACTCAAAGTTAATATTCTGGAAAGAGCGTCTAAACTGATTCTAAAATGCATCTTTCTTCAGCCACTCCACCAACAAGGACTGAAATTCCAGGAGGCCCAAACCATCCGCGGCCGAGTGACAGCCAAACTAAATCACCAGAGCTAATCAAGATGCTTTAAACGACCCTAATCATTCAGATATGATTGTTTTCCAGCGGACAGCGCTGCATTCACAGCGGGTGAAATAGTGGCCGTGGACAGAAGCGTGCTGCGGACGGATGGAGGGCTCGAGTCTGCACCGTCAGCTACTCTCTCGTGCAGGACTGAAGGAAGAGAACGCTAATAAATCAACCGTGCTTTTAATCTCCAGAATGACTCATTATAATAACACTTTCAGTGAAACACGAGAAGCTGCAGGATGAACCTCTCTGGAGAAAGACCTAGAGCAGAACCACACACACACACACACACACACACGTTACAACTCAACCAAAAAATATAAATAATGACAAACCACAATAAACACGCAACTGACACACAACACAAAGCAGGTGGACTAAAGACGTACAACACCTCAGACACACAAAAGTGTACAAAAACACTCACAAAAGACATTTAAACACAAAGGTGTTTTCATTTGGCAGCTGTTGTACAGAGGCTGCAGTGTGTTTTTATTTGGCCCTTGGGTGTTAAATTAAAGCCCCCATCAGAGGAGGGTCCATCATGATCACCATAACAACCATCCGCGGGCACGCGCACTGCATCAGCACGTGAACGGTGCTGAACTTCGAGTTCCACATCGAACCGAAACCAACAGGCAGAATGGCTTCAAGACAGTAATTCAGCACAAGTGTGTCTTGAATACATATAGCACAATAATAAATGAATGCACGAGACATGTATTGCAAGTATCACTCGTGCAGAACGCTCGAGAATATAAGCGCTCATGTGTGTTCTTACCTTCAGCAGTGTCTGTTTCTCCCTCTCCTGCTCGCACACACTTTCATCCATCAATTAACGCGCATTACAGCATCAGATGCACGTGCAGGATTCGATCGCCTCTGACTCGCGCGCGTTTAGATCGGATCTGAACTGAAGTGTGTCTGGGGTTTTCCTCTGCGCATGATGAAGATCTGAATGCAGGAGTCCCACCCCTGCAATGCAACTTCAGCACCAACACACACGCACGCGCACGGATAGAGATGAAAGGGGCTAGTTGTCACACTGAAAAATTCTCAGGGACGATTTTGGCTCGGCTGCAAAATGAGCTATTGAACATTTCCATCGTTATTACCCAAGAAAAAGATCAAGTTTTTTTTGCACCAATAGCGGCAATACACGGGGTAAGTTGTCACAATGGAACCTGCCAGTAAACAAATGATTATACTTAAACAGCAAAACAAACGGCAAATGTGTCATGAGAAATATCGAAAACGTTATTTTGGCGATCAAATATAGCAATTGATAGGTAAACAATACATATGTCTCCTTATATTCATTTTATATGATATAGGTATTTTATTTTGTGTGACAAAATTAGCAAAAATATTTTAATTTGTGTTCTTGGACTTTAGTCATTGAAAGTAGTGTGTGGCAGTACTTGATTATTAACACAATCGCGTATTTTAATTGGCCTAGTTCAAAGAATATCACTTTATTATAGCACCCCGTAGTATTTGAGGATCTCACACGCCCCCCAGTGGCCATAAATGAGAACAACAACAACGTGCAAAAAAAACAGTAAAACCTTTTGCGTTAAAAGATTACGTTAACAAACAAGATAACACGTAACAGTTTGTAACATGAAGTACCACGACGGAGACGGACCGTCTAACGATAAAAATGCCCGCTCTTACGTTCAAAAAAATAAGCGTGTAAAGTCCCTTTCAACGAAACTCGGCGGCCATATTAGCAACGCCTCCGGACAGCTTTCGGGAATCCTTAGCCCTATCTATTTGAATGAGGTAATCCTGAAATCTCAGAAACTGCTGGGCGAACTCATAATTAAATAACATATTTCAAATCAGCAACAAAATCTGACATGAACTGTCCCATAAATGTTATGTCACAAGCTCAAGTAGCGTTAAAAAGCTTTTTTTCAGGCTAGACGAGCCAATGCGCATGTGCAGTCCTAAGCGCGTCTCAGTTTCAGCGGCGCTTATAAAGGCCGCTGTAGTGACGCAATGGCTTTATCAATTAGCGATTGGCTCTTTTACTTTGATGGCGGGATTATTCCGCCATATTGAGTTGCAGAGTCTCCCATTTATAACTAACAGGAGTGAACCGTCGTTCTCTCTCTATAATCTTTGTAGCGGGTCAGAAGTCGTCTCGGATTGGTCCGCTACAATAAGTCAAAATAATAAACTTTTTATTGTGTCTCTTTAGTCCAACTGCTATTTAGGTTATTGTTCAGGTATACGTTATGAATAACACAGACTCCCAAAACACCAAATGTCCCCTTGAAAACAAACATTTATTTACAGGATGCCAACCATACAGATAGCACCAATTTCAGAGGAGTGATGCCAAATAAACTTAATGCTGCTGTGCAATTACAGAAAATAAAGTCTAAAACGCCATCTTCATTTTAGTGTATAAAAGAAAATACAGCTCAGAGCCCTAAGATCAGCGTTTGAGTTTTAATAAAAACTGCTGAAGTCAAACCCAAAGACTGAAAATCATTTGTTCGAAACTCAAAAGTAAAGTTAAATAAAGGGAAAAAAACAAGTCGAGCAAAACTAAAAAAGCAGAGATAAAATATTTACAATTCTGCAAAGTCAAAGATTTACATCCAATATCTCCATAAAAGCTTTTTTGTCTTCATAGATGCCCGAGCGGCTTCGATCCACCGTGTTCAGCGTGTGATGGTTGAGTTCAAAACTCCAGTCTTGACGCTGGATTTGGCATTTGAGAGCTCCCGCTGTTGGCCAAAAAAACAAATGAGGTCACATGACTATTTGACAGACCACAACCCTTCACGTTCATGCATCTTTATGTCTTAAAGCTGCAATGTTCGCCTTTTCTCTTAGTTTAAAGTCACCATGAAATCACTTTTATTTGATGAATGTTTACTGTCATGAGGGCGGGGCAACCTGTCACTCACATGAGATCCACCAATAGCAAACCACAACAGTTCAATCTATTACTGAAATACAGTCTGACATGCGTCCCAATATAGAGAAGAAAAAAACTTCCGTTTCATGCCAACTTTAAAGAGGTGAAGGAACAGTGATTGTTAAATAAGTCAACATCCTTCCCAGCAAACCTGTAAATCCAGGAAACCAAGAAAATACTCATTTCATATCTTTAAAGACCCAATGAAATGATCAGGCTGCCATTTCCTTTTAACCTGTAAACTGTTAACTGAAATTAAATGGTTGTAATTCATGAATTTTTAAAGAAGACACTCAGCAGATTGCAAAAGTTAAAGCACTACTGAGTGTAAAAAAAAAAAGAAGTTAAGTTTATTTATAATAGATTAAGTTTATTGTAAAGCAAATCTACAGACTAAACATTTATTTTACAAATATTTTAGACTAAAATTAGAAAATAAAAGCCTAACCAAGCTATGTTCCAAATTTGAAGTAAATGTCACAAAAATTGAGCCTGCTCTTAATGGTTAACGCTTTTTAATAGTACATTTTTTCATATCACCTATTTAAGTAATCATCATAAATTAGGCATCATTCGAAAGCTTAACGAACTCAAAATTCATCTTGCACAAAACATTGAGTAACCACGGAAACAATACTCAATTCTTTTAGCAGGCTCCTCCCCTAGTGGGTGGTGAAAGGTTTCTTATTACAAATTTTATTTCAACTACTTTATATTTAAAGCTTTTTCTAATCATCAGAAAGTCTCAAAGTTCCATATTTGGTGATTGTTTTGAGATAGAAGTGATATTTGTATAGAAATGTATAAAATTGTAACAAGAGAGTGTATCCAAAAAACTTCAATTTTTGTGATTATCAACTTCAAATTCAGAACACTTGTTTAGACGAAATTTTAGAGTACATATAGTATTTTAGTAGTATATATTTACATAAAAAATGTTTAGTACAGTACATCTGATTTACAGTAAATACAGACCCCATTCTTGAATTAAAACCATTTAGGTTTAGACAGTGCATTTTCATGTCTAATGCTCAAAAAGGGGAGTGACAGTTTAGGGGTTAAAGTACCGTTTTCCCCAAAAATTCACGGGGTCTTTAAAAACAGCTGATTGGCATTTTAGTTGTGCTTCTGTTATCCTCTGTGTGCTCACGTCTCTGTTAGAGGCTGGAAGCGCACACAGATCCTCCTCGGTTAGTCAGGTTAGGTGAGAATAGTGTGCGTTAGTGTGATGGACAGTGAATGTTCTTAGACATACAGACCTGGATGCTGCAGTGGATTCAGAATCCTTCTACAAGTTAACAGAAGGCAGGATAAGCACACGGGAGTCAGTCGATTACATCTGCTGCCTGTGTGTCTAGACTGCAAGATAATGAACTTACTGCAAACTCCGAGTAGGAGGAGGCCACGGACGTGATGGAGTAGTTTCTGTGAGGGCTGGCGGTCATCGTGCGCAAAGCTCCGCTCAGATGAGAAACATTCTCCTTATTCCTCTCCAGACCACGAGGGGTTCGGCCACGGGCAGGTGTTCGCACACCCAACTAGTGGAGAAGCGGTTTACAAAATTATTGATGATAACAAAAATGAATGCATAGTATAATATAGTGTGAAATATGCGGTTTTAAACACTGGAAAACGTACCTTGCTAGAGGAAAGGGGCGGTCTCATAGAAGGGGAGGGGCTTATGTAACAGAGTGTCGTGTTGGGGGTGGAGCTACACATGCTGGAGGTGGAGATCAACTAAAATAAAAAAATAAAAATAAAATGATCAACAATCTCAATGGATATCATTAGGGTATCATCTGGTAAATGTGTTAAAATTGATACATTTACGTTTTTTGATAAACAAATTTATTTACATTTGAATAATCGACAATTAGTAAACAAATTCCATCAGTACCTTGCGTGTTTTGCTAGGTGTCGGAGTTCCGGCGATTCTCCTCTTGGTAGGGGTTCTGACGACAGTGCCGTACAGAAGATCTTCCTCCGTCTGCTTCAATTTCTTCATTTGCTGCACAGTACAAACATGTCAGAACGATCAAGAACTTCAGAGTAATATCAGATCAAATGAACAATGTCAGGAGTATTTTAAAGAAGAAACCGTTCATACTCGTTCCTGTTTTTCTCTCTCCTTCTCCATACGGTGTTGATTCCACTGGTCTTCCACATACTGCAGGAACGGCTGCCCGTTCACACGGAACTCCTTACAGTGCTCCGCTTCCCACAGGTCAATCTGAACTTTCAGACTCTTCTCCAGCTGACCAGTCAAACAAAACAAGGACGATCAGCATATAAGCCATTCCAGTCAAACATCAGAGTTTGCTTAAAGAGCAGCTCAAACCTTCGGTAAACTCTTTTGCAGGTCGATTCTCCGCTTCTCCTCCTTCAGCAGGTTTCCTCCTCTGTTATTAAAGCGAGACGGGTCTGTGGCTTTTTTCTGGAGAAAGAAGAAGAGCAACCATAATTTCAGAAAGCCGTTTAGTACGAGTTTAGGAATCTTGTCAGATGATTTCCTGTGATTCCTCACCTCCAGTTCCTGATAGAGAGTCCAGTGGCTCTTCCAGTTGGAAACGGCGTCATACAGCTCACCGTGTTCTAAATAATCCTGCTTCAATCGTTCCAACTCTAGCTCATGTAAACGCAACACCTCCTCGTCCAGATCGTCTAACAGCACAAAACAACAAAATCAATCGTCAAACAATCTCGGTGTATCTAAAACATTACTGCAGCTCAATCCCGATTTACACCTTTACTTTTCAGATGAAAGGGTTAGTTCACCCAGTGTTCTGACGTACAACATGAAAGCGCTGCACTGCGTTTACAACGTAAAGAATGACAGGGAAGAGAAGAAATTGTTGAATGGAGTCATTTTTTGTTTTGTTTTTGCAGAGTTCTTGTCACTTCATAACATTAAGGTTGAACCACTGTAGACACATGGACTATTTTAAAGTGTTAGTTCACCCAAAAATGAAAATTCTGTCATTAATTCCTCACCCTCATGTCGCTCCACACCCTTAAAACCTTTGTTCATCTTCAGAACACAAATTAAGATATTTTTGATCAAATCCAATGGACCAGTGAGTCTCTATTGACAGCAAGATAATGAACACTTTCAGATGTCCAGAAAGATACTAAAGATATATTTATAACAGTATACAGTGGTTCAATCTTAAGTGAAAGTCGTGACGTATTGTCAAGTATGGTAACCCATACTCAAAATTTGTGCTCTGCATTTATCACACATTTACACACACACACACACCTGGAGCAGTGGGCTCCAGTGAGCAATTAGGGGTTAGGTGTCTTGCTCAAGGGCACTTTAGTCATGGTATTGAAGGTGGAGAGAGTGCTGTTTATTCACAATCCCCACCTTCAATTCCTTGCCGGTGTGGGAATCGAACCAACAACCTTCACGTTACAAGCAATTCCCTCACCACTAGGCCACGACAATATCTAGAGATGGCCGATTTTGAAACACTGCTTCAAAGCTTTACAAATCTTTTGTTTCAAATCAGTGGATTGGAGCATGTATCAAACTGCCAAAGTCACATGATTTCAGTAAACAAGGCTTCGTTACATCGTAAATGTTTCTAAACGTTTCAAAATTTCAATTTATCACGTGAATTTGGCAGTTTGAAAGAAACTCAGCACCACTGATTCGTGCTGACATTATCCACCAATGACTACGTTATTGTATGCCTGACATACGATGAACGGTCAACACACAATTTTAATAATTCACTCAATATCATCTTACGACAGCTGCACAGCAGGTACTTTTTGTACTCTGAAGTATGCAAATTTGGATTTAGCAAAGTTTGTGAAAACTATCCGTTAGCGTACCTCTGTTGTAAGGAACGAAGGCTTGTCTCTCCTCCGGGCTGTAGAAACATTTCTCCCAAAAGTTGACGATCTCTGATCGGATTGTGTGAATAACACGCTCAATGTTTTTCTTCTTCAGCTCCTCCAAATGCTGAAGCTCTGCCTGGAGCTGAGACACAGTGAGAAAGAGTTTTATAAAGAAGCTCAAGACGAAACAACATGACCTACTTTAGTGACAGATGCGCGTGTACTTACTGCGTTCAATCGGCTCTTTATGCTAGTGCGGGTGTTTTGCGTCAGAGTTGGTCTTTCTTCCACAGGAATCTGCAACATTTCCCACAATTCTTCAATACGGCTATAGATGGACACACACAGCGCTTCAATTTCAGCTTTACGGTTCGCCAGCTGAAATACAAAAACACACACACCATTAACCAGTGACACTTCACCAATTGAAAACCAAACATTGGCATAATAAGGTTACGCTTTATTTTAAAGTGTCCTTGTTATAGTGCATTCATACATTCAAGTACTGGGTAAAATTGATTAAGCAACATGTAAATCGCAGTAGGGTTATGATTAGAGTTTGGGTTTATAGTTATTACTATAGTAAGTACAATTTAATACATCCTTGCTGAATAAAAATGCAAATAAATAAATTAGTCGGAACGGGTGAATGAACTGTGTGAAGAGCGTGTACCTGCCGCAGTAACAATGTAAGTGAGCTGATGTTTTCCGCAGAGAGGCAGAAAGCGTCTTCATCCTCACACACAGCGTCTTTCTCAAAGGTTGTGTCAGGATTCTGCTCCAAATCCTCCATCAACACGGTGATCTGATGCTTCATTTTCACAAACTCGGCATGACGACGCTCCTGTAAACACACCAGCACACTTCCTGCTAGTAGAGAGGCAAACTACAACAGATTTTTAAAGATGTAACATTCCTGTGATGCAAACCTGGATTTTCAGCATTTGGTCCTCATTTGTCATTAATTATTCTTAAAGGGGACCTATAATGCCCCTTTAACAAGATGTAATACAAGTCTGAAGTTTCAGCCCAAAATCCCCCACAGATCATTTATTAGTTTGTCAAATTTTCCCCTATTTGGGTGCGAGCAAAAACACGGCGATTTGTGTGTGTCTCTTTAAATACAAATGAGCTGCTGCTCCCGGCCCCCTTTCCAGATGAAGTTGCTCAACAACAACAAAGCTGGAGAGTCTCACGCAGACAAAAATGATGACGGTGTTCAGCCTTACATAGTTCAAACCGGAGTCGACACTGATGGAGAACCTCAGGAAGAAGTTATAACTTCTAGACGTTTCTGAACGGTTAGTGGATAAATTTATGTAGTTGCTGTGGAGTTGTGATGTCACTAACACGGGAAAAAGCTTGTTGTAGTCCCTACCAGTCATTTGTGGCATTCCATAAACAGCAAATTCTTTAAAAGAAAATCTCTTTGCATTGAACTGTGCAGATGTTGTTTACGCTCCAACAGCAACATTACACACCCTTTATATTGGTTATTATCATCAATGTTAAAGGGATAGTTCACCCAAAAATGAAAATTATCCCATGATTTATGATGGCCCTCAAGCCATCCTAGGTGTATATGACTATCTTCTTTCAGATGAACACAATCAGAGATATATTTAAAAATATCCGGGCTCTGCCAAGCTTAATAGTCGAATGAATGGTGGCGGAGGGGCGGATTGTGAAGCCCCCCCCCCACATAAAATCATCCATCTATCATAAAAATAATCCATACAGCTCCAGGGGGTTAATAAAGGCCTTCTGAAGAGAAGCGATTTGTTTTTGTAAGAAAAATATCCATATTTAAAACTTAACAAATAACTAGCTTCCATTGGACAACTGTACGAATACTGTGCAACGCAACTTGCGCCACAAGAGTAACCTGTGACACGATGCATGACGCAGGATGTCGGAGTATCGTAAGCTTAAATGCCTCTCGAGGTACAAACAAATAGGGCTTGGCGATAAACTCAAACCCCTCTTCTCTTTTATCGAAATCCTCTGACATTTCTCTTTAAAAATAACAGACAGTATAAAGTGCTACTTTGCTTTAAGAGTGTGTGTTTTACCTTCTCCTGGTTGCGGGCGTTGATGTGTTCCCTGTAGTTCTGCAGCTGCTGTTGTGACGGCACTCGTTCGGGATGGATGGGGAAGAGGTCCTCACACAGGACATCACACAGATCTTGATCCTGCTGAATCAGAGACTTCAGCTCGCTCTGACGCCCACTCTTCTCCGTCAGCATCATCTTGGCCTGCGTACGGAGGTCCTTCTCCAACTGCAGCATCGTAAGACCGTCTTCCTCCTGCCAAAACGCACAAATCTCCAATCTGATTGGCCGGCTTTACAGAACGTCTGGGAATAAGCGGCTTTTTACCCAAGACTTTATGCACATAAACAAAACACTGATACCTGATACTTCTGCAGCTGAAGTTCATCACACAGGATGGCCACCTCTTTTCTGCATGCTTCAATACTGCTCATCAAGCGGTTCTTCAACCCCTCCTCCTCTGCGATCATCATGTCCAGCAGGTTCTGAAATCACAATGAAGATTTCACATCAGAGTCAGTGTCGCCACTCTCCGGGCAACGAGAGCCGCACATGACCTGCACCGACCTTGATGTGCATGTGAACGGCGTCCGTGCGCTGCAGCCTCTGGTCCTCTGGGATGCCGATCTCCTCCCAGATGTCCTTCAGCTCACCAAGAGCATTGTTCAGATATGAGACAGAATTTGCAGCGTGGATCTCACTGAAATTACATGTATTCAGATGAATACCCGTCCTGTTATCTTCGATGCCATTTAAAGGGTCAGATGTCGGTCTCAAACAAATTAAATACTGAATAAATGATCAAATCAACAGCATTAATGTACTTTTATTAAATGTATGCTCTGCTGTTGGAAAAGGGCTTCGGCACATTTATTATAAATAAACAGAATGCCGTAATATTGATGGCCGTCTGTATTATAGAATATTTTTCACCCAATGAGAGCAGAATTATAATTCGTATCAATAAACGATCATTAAGAATGGCCAGCATTATTGATTGCCATCTGAGTTATTGAATAACATAATCATTATATTTTCCAGTAATAGCATAATTATTGATTATCAAAGCTATTACAGAGCATTTATAAACTAGCAGAATAATCACTTTTATTAATAAAAAAAATGCACAGAATTACATTGCTATTGATGGACAAGAGCTTCAAAATATTTTTAAATATAAGCAGACAAATCATTTTTATTAATAAAGTATCATCAAAAAAATATGCAGTGCTATTGATTTCTGTATAAATTATTGAATAATAAAATCACATTTTTCAATAATATCAGAATTATTATTATTGCAATCGAAGTAAAAGTGCTTCACAATGTTTATAAATAAGTAGACGAATCATTTTTATTAATAAATGATCATTAAAAATGTGTAGCATTATTGATTGCGGTCTGTATTACCGAATAATAAAAACATTATATTTTCCAATAATAGCAGAATTGTTAGCATTGTCATTATTGAAAAAGGGCGTCGCGACGTTGATAAGCATAATAATTTGTATTAATAAATTGTGAAACATTATTGATCGCGAATAATGAAATATTTTCCAATAATACCAAATTTATTAATTAGAATTGCTAATACTGAAATGGACGTTTATAAATTCGCAGTATTTTCATAACTTACGTGCTAATGCCAAATCCATTTGTAATTTTAAATCACTAAAACTTAAAATCACTCAGACAAACCGCGAAAATACAGATTATTTTGAGCGAATTATTATTTTCAACAAAAGCTAAAACATATATTGTTACTTATCGACACATACAGATACAAACTCTTACCTCTTCCTCATTCTGTCCTTCGCCGCAAATCTCCGATGAGATTTACAGTCGATAAAAGATATTTCGACACGTCTAAACTTTACGCTTTATTTCACGATCTATCCGACGCTGGGCTTGAGCCTCTGACTAAAAATTCAAACACAGCAACCGTTAGGGCGTCTGGCTTCTGATTGGCCGAGACGAAGCAAGATATCTATGTCATGCTTGCCGACGTGCAACATTCCAGCACACTGATTGGCTGACAGTTCAAACCAGCTGACTGACCAGTTTAACCAGAAGTACTGATGAATGTAATGACGTTGGTGGTTTCGGAACCTTTAATCAGCAGTTCAAATGTAATCACACCGTGATTGATTAATAATTGATGCAGTTTGATAACTTTTATTCGAAAATTTGTAATAAATTCATGTGGAATACAATCCTGAAACTACTTTATTGATGCACAATAGAGTCATTCAAACTGTCCCAGCTCTTTTCAAAAATATGTAACTTTTTTACTAAGTGATTAATCTTCATCTATAGTTCTCATCATCTAGGCGATTAATCTTCGTCAGATCTCATTAATCATGCGGCATCAACATAATAAATAAAAATACAATGAAATCAATGACCTCTTCTCCATAAAAGACTGAAGTATTAAAAATGAAAAGGATTTATTCATTCAGAAAGATATGCAAGTATTTATACATTAATTTATGGAGCTGAAGATAGAGATTCATTAATTCATTAATGGATTTGAAGACGGATTCATATGCTCATGTAGCATTTATACTTTCATTAATGGAGTTGAGGAGTCATTAGAATTTGTTCATTCCATCGTTCATACTGAAGCTCAGGATAATTTCATTCAAGGAGCTGAGGATCATCTGGTGGTTTCTCAGCCGCTCCGGGTCATCAGCTCCTCCAGGGCTCTCTCTTTATGGTTCTCATGCACCAGTAAAACTTCTTTTATGGTGCTCTGCTGGAAACCCATCTCACAGAACTGAGCCAGCAGAAACAGGAACTCTGAAGCCTGAGAGAAAAACAAAAACATCAAGTTTATACAGTTACTGTATATCAGTTTGGTGTATTTGATTTGCTAATTGGATCGATTCCCACGCTGGCAGGAATTGAAGGTGGGGATTGTGAATGAATAGCACTCTCTCCACCATCGATACCATGACTAAAGTGCCCTTGAGCAAGGCCCACTGCTCCGGGTGTGTGTTCACTGTGTGTGTTCACTACTCACTGCTGTGTGTGTGCACTTGGATGGGATAAATGCAGAGCACAAATTTCAAGTATGGGTCACCATACCTGACAATACGTCACGACTTTCACTTTCACTAATTGCTGATTGGACTGAGTTGCTTCAACACGCGGACATGAAAAATAACCTGCAGCAGCAATGCAAAAGCAGCCCAAATCTGCTGGAAAACTGCAGACTTGACAACACTGGTCAAGCAAAATGCTGATTTGAGGGATGTTTTGTTTGCTGGATGCTGATTGGTTGAGTGTTTGGATCACTAAATACTGATTTGAGGGGTGTTTCTTGTGTTAGATGCCGACTGGTTTTATTTGGACTGCTAAATACTTGTTTGAGGGGTGTTTCTTGTGTTAGATGCCGATTGGTCGTATTTGGAGCACTAAATACTGGTTTGAGGGGTGTTTCTTGTGTTAGATGGCGATCGGTTGTATTTGGAGGACTAAATACTGGTTTGAGGGGTGTTTCTTGTGTTAGATGCCGATCGGTTGTATTTGGAGGACTAAATACTGGTTTGAGGGGTGTTTCTTGTGTTAGATGCCGATCGGTTGTATTTGGAGGACTAAATACTGGTTTGAGGGGTGTTTCTTGTGTTAGATGCCGATTGGTCGTATTTGGAGCACTAAATACTGGTTTGAGGGGTGTTTCTTGTGTTAGATGCCGATCGGTTGTATTTGGAGGACTAAATACTGGTTTGAGGGGTGTTTCTTGTGTTAGATGCCGATCGGTTGTATTTGGAGGACTAAATACTGGTTTGAGGGGTGTTTCTTGTGTTAGATGCCGATTGGTCGTATTTGGAGCACTAAATACTGGTTTGAGGGGTGTTTCTTGTGTTAGATGGCGATCGGTTGTATTTGGAGGACTAAATACTGGTTTGAGGGGTGTTTCTTGTGTTAGATGCCGATCGGTTGTATTTGGAGGACTAAATACTGGTTTGAGGGGTGTTTCTTGTGTTAGATGCCGATCGGTTGTATTTGGAGGACTAAATACTGGTTTGAGTGGTGTTTCTTGTGTTAGATGCCGATTGGTCGTATTTGGAGCACTAAATACTGGTTTGAGGGGTGTTTCTTGTGTTAGATGCCGATCGGTTGTATTTGGAGGACTAAATACTGGTTTGAGGGGTGTTTCTTGTGTTAGATGCCGATCGGTTGTATTTGGAGGACTAAATACTGGTTTGAGGGGTGTTTCTTGTGTTAGATGCCGATTGGTCGTATTTGGAGCACTACATACTGGTTTGAGGGGTGTTTCTTGTGTTAGATGGCGATCGGTCGTATTTGGAGGACTAAATACTGATTTGAGGGGTGTTTCTTGTGTTAGATGGCGATCGGTCGTATTTGGAGGACTAAATACTGATTTGAGGGGTGTTTCTTGTGTTAGATGGTGATCGGTTGTATTTGGAGCACTAAATACTGATTTGAGGGGTGTTGCTTGCATTAAATGCCGACTGGTTTTATTTGGAGGACTAAATACTGGTTTGAGGGGTGTTTCTTGTGTTAGATGCCGATCGGTTGTATTTGGAGGACTAAATACTGGTTTGAGGGGTGTTTCTTGTGTTAGATGCCGATTGGTCGTATTTGGAGCACTAAATACTTGTTTGAGGGGTGTTTCTTGTGTTAGATGGCGATCGGTCGTATTTGGAGGACTAAATACTGATTTGAGGGGTGTTTCTTGTGTTAGATGGTGATCGGTTGTATTTGGAGCACTAAATACTGATTTGAGGGGTGTTGCTTGCATTAAATGCCGACTGGTTTTATTTGGACTGCTAAATACTGGTTTGAGGGGTGTTTCTTGTGTTAGATGCCGATCGGTTGTATTTGGAGGACTAAATACTGGTTTGAGGGGTGTTTCTTGTGTTAGATGCCGATTGGTCGTATTTGGAGCACTAAATACTTGTTTGAGGGGTGTTTCTTGTGTTAGATGCCGATTGGTCGTATTTGGAGCACTAAATACTGGTTTGAGGGGTGTTTCTTGTGTTAGATGCCGATCGGTTGTATTTGGAGGACTAAATACTGGTTTGAGGGGTGTTTCTTGTGTTAGATGCCGATCGGTTGTATTTGGAGGACTAAATACTGGTTTGAGGGGTGTTTCTTGTGTTAGATGCCGATTGGTCGTATTTGGAGCACTAAATACTTGTTTGAGGGGTGTTTCTTGTGTTAGATGGCGATCGGTCGTATTTGGAGGACTAAATACTGATTTGAGGGGTGTTTCTTGTGTTAGATGGTGATCGGTTGTATTTGGAGCACTAAATACTGATTTGAGGGGTGTTGCTTGCATTAAATGCCGACTGGTTTTATTTGGACTGCTAAATACTGGTTTGAGGGGTGTTTCTTGTGTTAGATGCCGATCGGTTGTATTTGGAGGACTAAATACTGGTTTGAGGGGTGTTTCTTGTGTTAGATGCCGATTGGTCGTATTTGGAGCACTAAATACTTGTTTGAGGGGTGTTTCTTGTGTTAGATGCCGATTGGTCGTATTTGGAGGACTAAATACTGATTTGAGGGGTGTTTCTTGTGTTAGATGCCGATCGGTTGTATTTGGAGCACTAAATACTGATTTGAGGGGTGTTGCTTGCATTAAATGCCGACTGGTTTTATTTGGACTGCTAAATACTGGTTTGAGGGGTGTTTCTTGTGTTAGATGCCGATCGGTTGTATTTGGAGGACTAAATACTGGTTTGAGGGGTGTTTCTTGTGTTAGATGCCGATTGGTCGTATTTGGAGCACTAAATACTTGTTTGAGGGGTGTTTCTTGTGTTAGATGCCGATTGGTCGTATTTGGAGCACTAAATACTGGTTTGAGGGGTGTTTCTTGTGTTAGATGGCGATCGGTCGTATTTGGAGGACTAAATACTGATTTGAGGGGTGTTTCTTGTGTTAGATGGTGATCGGTTGTATTTGGAGGACTAAATACTGGTTTGAGGGGTGTTTCTTGTGTTAGATGGCGATCGGTCGTATTTGGAGGACTAAATACTGATTTGAGGGTGTTTCTTGTGTTAGATGGTGATCGGTTGTATTTGGAGCACTAAATACTGATTTGAGGGGTGTTGCTTGCATTAAATGCCGACTGGTTTTATTTGGACTGCTAAATACTGGTTTGAGGGGTGTTTCTTGTGTTAGATGGCGATCGGTTGTATTTGGAGCACTAAATACTGATTTGAGGGGTGTTTCTTGTGTTAGATGGCGATCGGTTGTATTTGGAGGACTAAATACTGGTTTGAGGGGTGTTTCTTGTGTTAGATGCCGATCGGTTGTATTTGGAGGACTAAATACTGATTTGAGGGGTGTTTCTTGTGTTAGATGGCGATCGGTTGTATTTGGAGGACTAAATACTGGTTTGAGGGGTGTTTCTTGTGTTAGATGGCGATCGGTTGTATTTGGAGGACTAAATACTGGTTTGAGGGGTGTTTCTTGTGTTAGATGCCGATCGGTTGTATTTGGAGGACTAAATACTGGTTTGAGGGGTGTTTCTTGTGTTAGATGGCGATCGGTTGTATTTGGAGGACTAAATACTGGTTTGAGGGGTGTTTCTTGTGTTAGATGGCGATCGGTTGTATTTGGAGCACTAAATACTGATTTGAGGGGTGTTTCTTGTGTTAGATGGCGATTGGTCGTATTTGGAGGACTAAATACTGATTTGAGGGGTGTTTCTTGTGTTAGATGGCGATCGGTTGTATTTGGAGCACTAAATACTGATTTGAGGGGTGTTGCTTGCATTAAATGCCGACTGGTTTTATTTGGACTGCTAAATACTGGTTTGAGGGGTGTTTCTTGTGTTAGATGGCGATCGGTTGTATTTGGAGGACTAAATACTGGTTTGAGGAGTGTTTCTTGTGTTAGATGCCGATTGCTTGGGTGTCTTCCAGGGCTTACTTTGCTTTCACAGTTCTGGAACATCTCCAAAGCTTCTTCCACTTGAGTCTTCTCATAACCCAGCCGACAGAGACGATCACATGAAGTCAGATAACTCAAAATCTGGAGGCAATCAATAAAGAATGAGAGACAGAATGTGTGTTTTTATATTTTGTGCCTTTGCATGCGGTGTGTGTATGTTACCTGATCAAGGCTCTTGGGTCCTGTCCTCTGCAGTGCTAGTATGGCAGTGCGCAGCGTGTATCCTTGTTGTGTAACAGCTTCAAGAAGATCCCTTTCTTCTTGACTCAAAGCATACAGCAAGTCTGCTGGAGTGTCCTGAAGCCCTGCGGACGTCCGCGGGCGCACACCCTAAAATGCACCAGTAACAACAAATCAGCTGAACAATAATCCTAAATAAGATTTATGGATCGACAGCGTGTGTATTTTACATTTGAGGTGGGTTTCTGAGGCCTGGCTGAGGGTAGCGGTCCTGCGGATGAGGGTCTCTGCTGTAGGAGGGTGTGCGAGTTCCGTCGCCCGCTGGTTCTCGTTACGACAGGCTTCCTGCGGGGGGCTCTGGAGCTGTGAGGACTGCTCTGCGGCGTCTGGCTGAGAGCAGGGGGGAGGGTCTTCTTTATGTCTTTTAGAGAGGAGGCGGAGCTCGGTCGGGCCTTGTGGAGTGGAGGGGCGCAGGAAGGGGCGGGGAGAGGGGTGGAGCCTCGCTGGGTCTGACGAACAGAACATCGCAGGCACTGCGGGCCGGAGCTCTTCGGCCTTTCTTTGCTACAAGCATCATCCTCCTCAGTAGATGAGCTCTCGTCATCTGAGCCGCCCTCGCTGTCCGTGTCGGCGATGAGGAACTGGACCGCCCGCAGTGGGCGGGGCTTATGCGAGTCAGCAGCGCTGAGGCTTAAGCTGCGGGGACGTGGGCCCAGTTCCCAAAATTCTGCACTTCTGATGCGCACCATACGGCTCTGCTGTGGGCTGCTGAACATCAGCCAAAACGGTGGACAAGTGGGGGACACACTCGGGGGTGCTTTTTTGGCCTTCCTGTTCTTCCGCTGCTGCTCTCCCAATACAGCCATGATCCGTTTCTCCAGACTGAATGAATACTACCAAACAGGACAACATACGAGCATTAAGAGAAAGATTTAAAATAAATAAGCATTATTTATGAGTTTACTGTTGCATTCTTAAGGCCCATTGACACCAAGAACGATAACTATAAAGATAACAATATACTTCTAAAAATTGTTCTAAATATAAAAGAATAGCACTGTCCACACCACAACTATAACGATAAAGATATAGAGAAACGATATATAATGATTTTTTTTCCAACTGTTGCACAATAAAACACTGACAGCCAATCAGAATCCGCCCCGCTCGCGCATTCAAAATGGCAGACGACATTAAATCGCAGAGGTCAAGAAAAATCCACCACTGTTTGACAAGACAAACCCTCTTTTCAAGGATACTTTAAAGAAAATGGATATATGGAAAACAATAGGTCATAATATGGTTATCTTACAGTTATCGTTCTTGGTGTGAACGGGCCTTAAAGCATTAATTATGCGTTTACTGTCACATTCTTACCTTTGTATCACGCAGTATTTGGCCACAATCTGGGATGTTTATTTCAGGAGCTGCGACCGGCTCTTTCTGACCCAACTGTATCTCCAGAGAGTCCAGTGCGACTTTAAACGGAACCTCATCCAGACTGCACATATTCTGCTGACATGCACAAACAGTTTATATTAATGCAAATCAGTATCGTTAATTTATTTCTGTTACTCAGTATTTCTGTTAATGGCACATTGCCATGAATATGACACACTTTGGTGTCCTGCATAGAGATCCTACGTTTTTATGAGTGCTATTACAAATGTTTAATAACCTATTATGGAAATAACATGAAAAATTGCTAGATTTGAACATATTGATGTGTCCAACATTGCGAGCTTTTGGCCCATGCTGCCTCAAACCTTCATGAATGTACAATTAATCTCGTAATAATACTACCAGTGTTGGGTAAGTTACTCTAAAAAAGTAATTAGCTATTAACAGTAGTTATTACTGTACTAATTACTCTCTCTCTAAAATGTGTTGCATTACTTATTAGGCTATTTTCTAAATCCAATATCAATCTCGAGCAGTTGAACAATATCAGGATATACAAGAAACAGCTCTTTTAATTTTCATTCTTTTTAATTACATTAAAAGCATTAAAATTTGATGATTAAAACACTTAATATATATATATATATATTTATATATATATATAATTGTTCTTGACTGTATTTAAAGCAATTAAATCATTAGTAACTAATTAAATTTCAGTAATCTTTAGTGAAATGTAATTAAATTACAGTAATTAATTAGTAATGCATTACACCATCACTGAATATTACTAATAATATGATACTCACTTTACTTTTAAAATAGTAACTAAATAACCTGAATATTTATATATAATTATATATATAATAGATTTTTTAATGAAATAAAACTACTACTAACATGTCATATAAGTAAAAACTTTTAATGAACTCATTTAAACGACTTATATATTGTTAAAATACTGAGATTAAAATTATTTAATATTTTACTTTGTAATAATAATAATAATAATATGATGCTCAATCACTAGTAAAAAGCTCATTATTAACTAATTTAAATGACAAAAATCTAGAATTTAAATATATTATTATTTAAAACATTCATAATATTTTGTCCAATGCAACCCAAGTATAACTAAACTGGTATATCTGTAGTATTGATTCCAGGACATTAAATGAAAGTGTCTTACCTCCTGTAGTGTTTGTAGTGTCTGTGAGCTGAAGGACGCGTGTATCGTATGTTCCTCGTGTAATAATCAGGTTCACGTGTGCGTAATAACAGAAGCACAATGTCCCCTGGTGAATCAACACAGGCTTACACATACAAACAGCATCAGGCTTACACACTGACTCACACCATAATCCTTGCATTTCCTGTCGGAACAAACGCACATCATCATCATAATAACCATGTTCCTTTCCATTTGATAGTAAGGTGCTGAAGATACTAAGAGGTTTTCCTGGAACTCCTAGAATACCCCGACAGATACCGTGAACCGTGATGCTGTTTATGTAATGTGTCATCAGATGTGTGAAGGTTCTCAAAGCATTTTTGAGTGTCTGTTTACTCGTCTTGAATCTGGAAAAGGAGCCAAAATTTTCATGGGAAACATGAGAATTCCATGTTTTGGTATCCAAGATCAGGTAATCTTATGTTTGTGCTGGTTTTTCAAAGCAAAACTGGATTGGATCACCCTGATCCAGCTTTTGTGTTCTCTCAGAAAAAGTTCACGCTAGAAACATTTGACTGGTTCATCTCTTACGATTGTGCCGATGTAGTTTACAAACAGTGATAAAAAAACAACAACATTTGAATCAAATATAATATAAGATGGGATCAGTATAATCCTGATCTTAATAAAAAGTTTTGAACAAATCAAACTGATGATTTTATCCAGATCATTTTTGTGATCCTTTTTTCCTTTTGAATAACCCATTTTTAAGATTTGATCCAATCCGATGACCAAAATCCGATCGGATTACTTTTGAACAACTGGTCCCTAGAGATTACACACTTTGAGTTCGAAGTGTTGGGCCATAATTACATAAACCGGATGATTTATGCGGTTTGTGGCGCCCTCTAGTGGCCCTAAACTAAAACAGCAGGATTATTTTGTTTTCTGACCAAAAGTATGACGGTCATTCGCAGTTCCCAGTGTATTAAAACAATTAAATTACATTTAAAAAAAAAAAAAAAAAAATAGTTACACTGATTTATGTTTACTAAAGTTGATACAAGAACTATAAAACGCATTCAAAATTAACACGGTTCTGACCAATTTCTATAGAATATATTTCTTTTAACTTATGACAGTTTTAGTATTTTATTAATTTTCATTACTTCATCACACTTCAGAAATTAATTTCCAGGTTTTCAATGACCATATGACAACATTGCTAACGTCCTTTTATCATTAAAAGATTTAATCCACACACTGAAACGGTAAAATTAACCATTTTGTCAGGTCAAATACAGGTTATAATTAACTACATTTAAATAATGAGTCAATACATAATCGATCCTTACTTCACAACGTGTTTTTTCACTACCGTAAGTGTTTATATTTTAGACCTGGATGGTTTTGGCGGGAAATTGCGTACCTCACTCACCAGTTCGAGTCTCCTCATATCCGTAGAGAAAGTTGCTCTACTTTGACTCATGTAGGCCATGTACTTCATTGAAGTACCATGTCTAAAAGGTATAGCTAGAGTGATGTCTTCAGCTAGTCTGTTTGAGATCCTGGTAATATATCTTAAGCCTCGAGAGAATGTTTTAAGAGCAGAAGGATAACCGTGCACGACCGAAGCACAATCAAAACAATATTATTCCGCATGATGCACGCACTTTTTTTTTTTTTTTTTAAACTACAACATCACTAAACCTATATATATATATATATATATATATATATATATATATATATATATAATATATATATATATATATACACACACTATGTATATTAATTTACACCAACAAAACCATTTTATGGGTTAAATCATGTAGAAATAGTTCTATTTTAACAATTGCAGGTTATGGCTTTTTTACAATGTCGCTTTAATAATGAATACAAGAAAGTAGTCTCTATAAAAACACACAAGTCGCGTTTAAAAACATATTCATAGTTTTATTATGAGCAGTTAACTCAGTAATGTAGAGCTAAATACCATGAGATATGCAGTTGTAGGTAAAAAGCAGTTCTGTGAAACCATCACTGGCAATTAACATTTGTAAATAACAGTAAATACATGATGTGAATTAAACTGATAAAATGGTGGTGGATGGGCAAAAACACAAACTCGCACACATTCTCCCGGTTACAGACATATGCTGATACTTTCACGCTCTCTCTCAAGTTCTATCTGTGACACAGAATTGTGCCCGTAATGCTAAAAATGAATTTAAACTACACAAATATTATTATATACAAATATAAATCAATACAACATATTGCTACGGTGTGAGCCGCAAACATTCAGCACGACACACCGAAATATCTTTCTCACACACACACACACACAATATTCCCGTTTCTCTCTAACGGAACTGATGGAACTGTAAATGCTGCTTTGGAAATGTAAGGCGGGAGCAAACGTTCCCGCCCTAGTTTGTGATTGACAGAGACTCTATCCAATGACCTCTCACGAACCGTTTCCCATGCACTATCAATCATTAAATGCCTTTCTGGCAATCCCTTTCTTCCACCCGAACATGTAAATGAAATGAAAACAGAAACAGGGAACCGTGACAATATCTGCATCCCAATTTGCAAAATATCCATGCAATAAAGATTGTTTAATGCGCAAAAATCATGTATAAAAAAAGGTGGAATACTCTTTCTGTGGACGTCTTTTGAACTAATATTACCCTTGTACTACAGAAGAGGGCTTGTAACAGTTCAACTTTTTTTTTTGTAATAGTGAAAAATGATAAAGCCAAAGTTGCCACAGCAGTTTTAAATGCATGTAAAAGTATAAATTTAGCTAGATGCTCCCATACTGCGTTAATTTTATTACATAATACATTGCAATACTAGCATACTACTTGCTCAAAAGTATATACTTTCCCATCACCGCTGAAGTAGTATGCAGTAGAAGTAAGCAAACTGGGATGCAGCCAGTGTGTGAGTAACACACTTCACTCTAATATCCGTCTCTACATTGCCATTGCCTGAAACACACACTCAAAATAACACTACAACAAGGACAAAATGCTGAAGAATGTGCCGTCCCTGGTTCAAATGAATGATTCACATACACAATCAAATATCCTCACATATGCCTCGCTCTGATCCCGGAGCTCGCATTCTCATCGATTATGTGCCAAAGAGGAACAGGAAGATAAAGAATAACTGCATGCTGAGAATATCAAGTGCGTTAAACACATCTAAAATACTGTAACAAATGTTAACACTTACTTTCAACGATTGCACATACATCCGCATAGCGATATTCGGTTCGTAATTCTGTAAGGTCAGGGTTAGATGAATCCTGACGAGTCCCAGAAGCAGTTCAGAGCCTTTTACTGCAAGTGTGAACGCTACGATCAGAATCTGGAGTGACTCTAGTTTGATTAGAGTGGGTTTGTTGCCATTCTCTGTGATTGGAAATGCTCCCACGTACTTTTGAAAGCCAAAGTACTGCTAAAGAGCCAAACGGCATTTGTTTTAGGTACATAAGGACACTTTCTTAATGAGGGAGAGTATTAATATCTGCTCTTTGAATATGTAAAATGCAAAAATATGTTTTGTTCTGTGTGGTTCAGAGTGTTTAGTCTTTGGTAAACTTTACAGTGCTCTTGTTGTGGTAGAAAAATATCCAATCTGTACTCTCGAACTAATCTGTATGATATATCAGGATCTGATAAAAACATAATTGATTGAAATGACTGAATAAAGATGATGTTTTTGCCTCTTTCCATGATTATCTCTCTCTCTCTCTCTATATATATACATACATACATACATACATACAGACACATATAAAGTAAGGCATGTTAGACTAAAATTCATTCAGTGACCTAATGGAGGACCCTTAGAGTATGTTCACACTGCGAGTCTTAATGCTCAATTCAGATTTTTTTTTGTGTATAGCGGTTCATGTCGTTTTAAATGTGGCCAATATCAGATTTCCAGTGTGAACAGATCATGGTTCTGAACCGACCTGCATGCGGAAAAGAGAGATACAAATGAGGTTAACAGGTTTTTACCACAAAATCCACTCAATTGCTTCCCAAAACTAGTCCAAAACTAGCCAAATCGGGTTTCGTGGGGTATCCCGCTAAAATTAATGTTAGTGCGGTCGCTTCAACCCATGGAGTTGCAAAACAGTGAAAAAGTAACTAAATTTTCGCAGACTTGGAAACACACACGCTGTCATAAACACGGAGGGCATTAAAGTTAGCGTTTACGCTTTCATAGTGCGATTTGCCGCGGAAGCAAGTGAAATTATGCGCAAGGCGATATGAAAAGCACCACATATAAAAGAGGCCCAAATCTGAATTGAAAAGATCATGTGGTTTGTACTGTTCACACTGTCATGGGGAAAACAGATGTGGGCCACATTTAGCTGCAGTGTGAACGTAGCCTTATTTTAGAGGCTCCTTACGCAAACTCCAATAGGTGACGATTACATAATAGTTATCCAATAGTTTCATGAGTTAGTGGAATCATAAATCATGATGCAGCTGATGTGGTATCAGTGGTTTCCTGCTGATGTCCAGCAGAATAAAAAGCGTAACTAAACACACTGGCAGAAAACCCACAACACGCTCACACATACACACACGTCATGCAGTTTCACTTTGTTTATAAAAGCAGCTCTATAAATGTGCCATTATCTGTGGAGTTAAATATGACTTCACTTTGTCACTTTTCATCCTGTAAACGGTTCGATCGAACTCTCTGCTTGGTATTAAAAGTAAAGCAAACCCAAACACATTCACTAACAGAGTCAACTGATACGGTTTCCTCGAATAAAATTACACGTCTGTACAGCGCACATGTGTAAAGCCTCGTTGCAGTGATGGGCTGCGATCAGATAAGCACGCCCTGTGGCTGCTGCAGGATCTTGATCACTCTGCTGAGAGATTCGTTGGTGGCGAAGGCCAGATACTGACAGCACAGCCAGTCCTCCAGACTCACGCCACAGCCTGAGTCCAAAGAACGCTCGGCGAACTTGATCATCATAAGCGTTCGCTTCAGGTCTAGCCAGTTCTGTAGAACGGTGTGGCGCTGGACTGTCCCGGCAGCAGGGTTTATCGAATTAAACAGATCTTCTCGCGGGCCCCACAGCAGACACTGCAAACACGCCCGGGCTTCCGCCATCTGGATGCGCTCAGAAGGGTTGGGGTTGAGCAGTAATGTGGCGAGCTGCTGAAGGCCGTTTGAGTAGAGAGAGCGCAGTGGCAGCTGGGGCAAGTCAGAGCTGCAGTATTCCCTCTCCTTTAGCGCCGGACTTTCCTCGAACGGATTAGGTCGATGCAGCATCTCGTAGATCAGTATCCCGGTCTGGAATTCATCGCACTTGCGGTACTGAGTGGCAGTGAGGAGCTCAGGTGCTAGACGGGACTGGTCTCGGAGCGAAGAGGGTTCCAGCACCACGTTCTTGAGTTTAGCCTGAGAGAAGTTGCTGATGATGAGGCGGGCGGGGCAAGCGGAAGCCGTGGCGGAGGAAGGACCGGACGCTGTGTTGTTGTTCGGTTCCAGCAGCTCCAGGTTCCAAGGGTTCCCGGGCTGACAGTGGACCAGGAGGAGGTTCTCCAGCCGTAGGTCGCAGTGCGTGACATGGTAGGGTTTCATGTGCTCCAGTCCCGCGCACAACTGCAGCAGGAGCAGACACACCTGCCGTTCGTACAGCTCAGGGTTTCGTGCGTGCCGCTCCACACCCTCGCGTACGAAATCTGCCACTGTCTGGAACGGCACCTCACGAGTGATTACCACAACGCGGCTGCAGAGTTTCCCGCCCAGTCCTGCCGCATCTTTCTCATCCTCCTTTTCTCCTTTTCCCTCTTCTCCTCCTTCAGTACCGCCTCGCTCATCTTCTCTATCCTCCTCTTGCTCCCAAGGCAGCAGACGGGCCGGAACATCTGCCAGGAAGTGCCCACAGTCCTGCTGGATGTTGAAGTGCACAGCGATACTTTGCCGAACTGCCAGACTGTGGAAAAACTGCTGCTGAGTCTCCTTCACCACACCCCGACAGATCTGAGATCAGACAGAAAGAAAAAAATTCAAGGATTATTTCACTTCAGAATTGATGATTTCCTGATCATTTACTCACCCCCATGCCATCCGAGATGTCTCTTTCTTCAGTCGGAAAGAAATTAAGGTTTTTGAGGAAAACATTTCAGGATTTTCTCTATATAGTGGACTTCACTGGGGATCAATGGGTCCAAATTGCAGTTTCAGTGCAGCTTCAAAGGGCTCTACACAATCCCAGACGAGGAATAAGGGTCTTATCTAACAAAAATGATCAGTGATTTTCTAAAAAAAAAAAAAAAAAAAAAAAAAAATTTGTATATACTTTTCAAACCACAAATGCTCATCTTGTACTGCTCTGTGAAGCGGCACGCATTACATAATAAATGTTGAGATCATCTGGGATCACGTAGAGCCCTTTGAAGCTGCTCTGAAACTGCAATTTGGACCTTCAAATCATTGGTAACCATTGAAGTCCACTATATGAAGAAAAATACTCCTCGAAGACCTTAATTTCTTTGACTGAAGAAAGGCATGAACATCTGACATGGGGTGAAGTGAACAAATCCTTTAAAAGATTATGCTTATGTAGAGAACTAATCAGCTCATCCATTTATTGGACATGCCACAGTAAATATGTGTGAGACTGAACTTTCACCTTGACAGCGTAGTTCACCAAAGGTTCTCTGGCAAAAGACGCCGTGTAGTACACGGCATCTCCTGCCTCGCAGCAGGGTTTTCCCGCAGTCAGCCGGAAGTGAGACCAGCTGTCTGTCCCGAAGCGCAGATGATCTTTTTGTCCAGCCATGAATCGATCTTCACATCTGGTTGCCAACTTACGAAGGGTATCCGTGTGCAGGCCTCGGATCCTCCCGACAACTTCCTCCCAGCTCTCCATGCCTCTATACGGCACCTGTTTCTGGCCTTTAGCGGGTCTCCCAGTCCCTCGTGTTCGGGGCGTCAGACTTTCTGTACTGCGGTAGCCTCGGCGGTCACATCCCTGCATGGAGCTGCTGTTGGAAAGGCAAGACAGGCTTCGCCCACCGACGGGACGCTCCAGGGAGTCTCCGGATTCATCGGGATGTCTTGCCTCTGAGCTGAGTGAG
The DNA here is from genome assembly GCA_037194245.1 of Opsariichthys bidens. Lineage (NCBI taxonomy): Eukaryota > Metazoa > Chordata > Actinopteri > Cypriniformes > Xenocyprididae > Opsariichthys > Opsariichthys bidens. Next base: position 18,544,115 of record CM074290.1, on the reverse strand, counting down.
GAGCTCTGACTGGCCGTGTCCCATGTGGACTCGAGATCGTAGAGTGGATTGGCGACGCTGAGACTGGTCCCGCCTGGTTTGGCCTCCCCTTTGGGTCGCGGGGCAATGAGTTCTCTACCTAGAGCGGATGGCTCCGTTTGGGCACGTGGGACTGACTTTTTGGGCAGGGGAGGAGGTGTGGATTTACTCGTAGGTTCGGTGCCCTCTGGGTCAGAGGCTAAAGTGTCATCAGATGCTTTAGGATGTCTGGGATGTTTCAAAGGGATCATGTTGGCCCTGGACTGACCTGTAGAGTGAGAGATGAGGAATCTCAGTTTCATGATTTTTTGAAAGGAATATCAAAAGGAAATATGATTATTTTTTAATCCTTCTGAACATCAATGCTTATTTGAAACGCTTGTTAACTTGCGCATGATTGGATTTCCTTTAAAGGCTGGTAACATTGTCTAACCTTGATCCTGCCTTTACATGTGTCATCGGCAGAAAGAACAGTCTTAAAGCGTTTCAGACACGCTCCATCCGCAGGGACGTGGGATATGAGTTAGGAATTATTTAACAGCGTGAAACCTCATCTAACATTCCTCACTAATCTGCTTTAATCTCTCAATAATCAGACCGGGGCTTCCTCTGAGGCCTTTTCACCAGGACAGGGATTTTTGTAGGTCACGTCTATAAAACGATCAAAGAGTCAGTGGTACAAAATTAGAGACAGCACTTTAACCCTTTTGAGACCCGTTCTGTTATGCAGTTCAGAGGTTCATCAGCTCAGCAATGCTATATCATGAGATATCAGAGGTCAACAGAATAAAGAGGGCAGGAGGAGGGACAGGTGAAAATTCATTATTTTTTTCCCCATATACTGTGTGGAGCCAACGAATTTGGTCTGATAATCTGTCAGGCACTCAGAGATGTGGTCATTAAAGTCCCCCAAAAAACTCCCTTACATACCTGACTTAAGTGAAACTAAGTGTAGCATCTCCTAATTGACACTTACAAACTATAGCACATCTACTGGCGACAACTTGCTTCGAGTCGGACTACGTCTCACCCCTCCACGAACACTTAACACTTGGGATTAAGATCTTTAGTGTTCCACTAACCTGCTGCGCAGCAGTAATCAGACAAGACTCACGGCCTGGAGGATCTCAAACCAATTTCAGATACTTATCATTATATCATTTTCCTCCAACTTGATTGTTTCTGCATATGTATAATTCTTTCTTACCAGGTTTGGCGATAAAAAGAGACACAACACATCCTTTGAATGCTTTTGAATCATTACCATCTCATCATGATTATTGAACACCCAAAGCAATCAAAGCAATACATGAACAAACTTTTATACCGAATGTAACAGGTCTTCTGAATACAGGCTAGGAAATGTGAATATTTTTAGCTTTTGAAGTGGACGTTGTCTTTTCATGAGGATCATTGTGGATCATGAGGTTGGACATGCAACAAAACTGGGCAGCTGCTGAGTTTTATTTCTTTTTGTTATTTTCAGACACAGTAATTCTGTGTTAGAGACATTCAATATCAAAACATATATAATTGTTATCCCCGTAAGGAAAGAAATGTTAGTTAAGATTAAATTAAAGTTTAAAATTCCTGACTCTCACACAATGACAGCTTGCGAGAATTTTTCTGCATCTTCTTCATTAAACCTCACCTGTGTAAAATCATTACATAGACAACCAGTAGTTTGTGTGAGGAAAAAAAAAGTTATTTTCAAGGTATTATGGTTTTTAATTATTGTAATAGCCAATATTAGAAGAAGGTAATCTCAGGATTTATCTTTTTTAATTCTAACAGTATATTATATATTTATGTAAAGTTACAAACATTAATATTTTCTGTACATTTTAATGTCTGAAGCATTTTAAATTCTAGATCTTCTAGGCGCGTTATTGTAAACACTTTAAAAAAAACAGGAAAACATTATTGAAATACATTCATTTCAGTTGTCATGATATATAACTATAACTATACTAGCTATATAGTTTCTGTCATGCTTGAGTCAAGTTTGAGACCATACTGAAAAATGATGAATGAAAAATGAGTTTTAAATAATAAACAAACATGCATATGCATTTTAAAAGAAAGAAAAGTTAAGACATAAAATAAGAAATATTTAAGATTTTGCAGTATTTCTAGGACATAATTTACATTTCCTGTTGGTAAAACTACATAAAGTTCAGTGTACCACAATTCATGCAAATAAAACTAAAAACCTTAAAGAAAAAGGGCAAAGCAAAACAGAGAAAAAGAGCAAGCCATACCTCCTTTCACTGCATAAACTTCAGAGAAACTCAATCAGCTAAATGATTTCAAATTGAAAGATTGAGAGAAGTGATCTCATTTATGGGTCTAGAAATGCTTTGCACACGCAGCTGCCATGACAACCTAAATATATCAACGTGAGCCGGCCAAATCAGGTCAGAACCTCCCGCTGCTGGCCCAAATAAATGGACAGAGTACACAAAGTGACCCATCAAATGTGTGTGTGTGTTTGACTTACCCAGGTTGGTGTACGTGGCCCTGCAGCTGCTGGACGCAGGAGAGTGTGAGATGGTGTGAGCGATTCCCTCTTCCTCTCGCTCTGCCTGGCTGCCGCTGTTTGAGGTGGGCGACACTGGGGGCGGACAGGAGACAGGCGGCTCACGCAGGGGCGACAGCTCCAGCTTAGCAGGAAGAGAGGTGGCTGATGAGATCTCAGTATCCTGAGCTGGAAGCTGACTGCATGAAAGAGAGGCAAACAAAGATTGAGAATTATTCCAGCCCAAAGATTTCAAACCTAAACAAGCACGGATTTAGAAAGTGAGGAAGCGGGTTATTTTACAAAGCTAATTTTGGAACTACCTCTTTTTTTTCACTCAAAAATGAAATTTCTGTCATTAATTACTCTCACTCCTGTCGTTCCAAACCTTACGGGTCATCGTTGAAACAAAAATAATGATATTTTTAATGAAATCCTCATATGCAGCAACGTCATTGCACTTTTTGAGGTCCAGAAAGTTAGTATAGACATTGTTAAAATTGTCAGCATGACTGCAGTGGTTCAACCTTAAAGTTATGGAGCGACGAGAATACTTTTAGCGCAGAAAAATAACTTTATCTAACAATTTCTTGTCTTCTATGTCAGCCTCCTATGCGGTTGACGTAAACATGGAAGCATAACACAGCGTTCACTACGAAATTATTGAATAAAGTCCTACTTTTTGCACACAAAAAGTGTTCTCGTCACTTCATAACATTAAGGTTGAACCACTGCAGTCACGTGGACTATTTCAACGATGTCTTTGCACCTTTTGAGGTCCAGAAAGGTTTTAATGACATTGCTGCCGATGTTAATTTGTGTTCCCAAGATGAATGAAGGTCTTACGAGTTTGTAACGACCTGAGCATTAGTAATTAATGACAAATTTCATTTTAAAATGAACTAACCCTTTAATAATGAATAATTGTGTGAGAGTGCTTTAATTCAAGATTTCATTTTAATTAGGATGGTGGCATCCATCTATACTGGAATAAACAAACAAAAAATACAACCGTCCTTTGGTTACATTCTAAACCATCCCTCCTGTAACTTACTCTCCTTCATAACCAGTCCAGGAACGCTAAATGGGAGGAATCTTCTGCAGGCAGAGCATGTCTGGACATATAAAAACATTCTGTTCCATTAAGGTATGACACCCTCAAAAATCTATAATACGATCTTAAAAAATTAAGATAAGATTCCTAATGCTTCAATTGAAAGAACAGTGCAAAAATGTATTGTAAACACACAAGGGAAGGTATCACAGCAAAAAAAGTGTTTTTCTTCAACTGATAGAGTATCTGTGTCTCTCAGTGTTTGAACTTGTTAAACGAACCTGAACCAACGCGTCTGAACTATCTCTTTCTGAGAAAGATAACGCTCTGCAAACACTCACTCGCACACAGCAGCTGAAACAAACACCCAGCTACGAGCCTCAATAAAGTATTGGTCTGTTTAAAGGAATTTGAGGAAGTAATGCTTACCCACCATATTGGCTCACACAATCACCCATTTGATAAGCTCAGAGACAATAAAAATTTAAATCAGAAACAGGAATTCCTTGCTTTCAAATACTTAATAGACAAAACTCTCTTGGATTCTGTTTTTCTTATTCCTCCTCCCTCTGTTGTAACATTCGGTATGAATATTTCCTTTACATGATTAACCCTTAACAGACATCTACCTGTGGTTGTTCATCAGCTCACAACTGTGACATATCAGGATCAAAGTCCTTCGTTTCCGCAGATCTCACACACGCACACAGGTATGACTAAAATAACAGGAAGCGGTTTATGTAGTTAGGAAATCACCTACTATTACTATGACGAAAAATAATAATTAAATACGACCTGAAGACCTAATCTTACCATTAAATTACAATTCCAATTAAACGCAAATAATGATCAATTAATGTATTTTACGTTTTTAGAAGTCAAGCTAAACATTTCTCCTTCCTTCTGTTTCTTGTTAACTTAGCAAGGTATCCCAAACCCAAATCTTAATTTCTTGCCATTTTAAAAATATTTTAATATTTTAATTATAATATAGGGTATGTTCATCATTATTTTTTAATTTTATTATACCATCACTCCATGTAATACCCCCCTTGTCTTGAAAGTAGGACCAGTTTCACAGGAAAATGTCATCTGAACAAGTAACAAGTCCGCCACTTTTGTTCTGACCAACTGAAAAAAAAGAAGTTCTACAATAAATCTAATGGTGATCAAATTAGCATTATCTACCCAACAAGCAATTAAAATGTCAGAAAAAAGCTCCTTTATGTATACAGACATGAGGTAATGATGACCCAAAAGGCAAACTCTTATTTCCCATAGAAACCTACCAGTACCACTCAAATTAAAAAATATTACAAGCTTACCGTTGTGAATTGGGCTAAGGTAAGGAGATAGTTTTGAACACTGACTAGTTAGGTACTTTTTTAAAAGTTGATTTTGGATCATTTTTAACCAAAAAAAAAAAAAAAAAAAAAAAGTTACGGACTGTAGCTTTAAATATCATTGTATCATTTAAAATTTGAAATACTGAATTGAAGAAAAATGTTTAACTGTATTTTCAGTTTTCACATACTGTGACGGCTTAAAACACTACCAGCTACAACAGGACAATGTGAAAGCTTTTCTACCAGGCATTACAAAAAGCTACCAATAGGGGCACACATATATCACTAGAGTGTCTCAAAAACTATTCTGCTTTTTATCTGGGATGAATATGAAGGCAATGCAAGGAAACCATAGTATATGTTTCTATATTAAAAAGCTGAGAGAGAGAGGGGTTATTTACAGTGAAAGATAGCTTACTTCATGACTTTGCTAATGAGAAGGCTGGCTCTGCTTTTGGGTGGAGTTGACAGACTGGAAGCTGCACCTTCTGCTGTGATGCACTCTTTGTGCTCCTCAACTCGAAGTTCCCCCTCCTCACCTCCGGTGACGCTCTCTGATTTGTAGGTGAATATGATTGTGGGTTTCTGGTGAGGGTCATCTGTCTTGGACTCTGAAAACCAGTGCTGTCTCTGCACAGGTGGAGGAGGCAGTACGGTAATGACAGTCCCATCCAATCCCAACAACTTCCCTTTTTCCTTCTCTCGCTCCATTTTCTCTTTCTGTTCATCCTCATCTTTCCGCCGGCGGAAGAAACTTTTGAAGGATATCCAGCGCTTGGGCTTGTTTCCATCAGTCGAACGCCTGCCCTCTGCACCCGGACTGGTCTCTCCATCACTAGGTTTGGCCCCAACTGGTCTAGTCCAGTTGAAGTGCCTTTGGAGCAGGTTGGTTGAGTGGTAAGGAGAAGAGCTAGATCTGACAGGGGGAAATGGGGCACTAGGTTCAGATTTGGGGCTTGTGGGCGGAACAGCAGCAGAGGCACTCTGAGATTTGGGAAGGAGTTTATGTGGTGTGTCTTTGTGAGGTTCTGCAGAGCAGTGGAGTGATTTAGGTCGGTTAAGAGTATCTCTGGAAGCATCCGGTGTCAGCGAGTAAAGCTCCTCAGCACTGTAAGTCTTACTCTGGCCAGCAGGGGAGTCTGGAGGAGAAGGTGGCGGCTGAATGGAGGCCACAATCTGAGACAGAACAGCACTTGCTTTCTCTCTCTGACCTGTACTTCCACTTGGTGTGACCTGCAAATCTCTGCTGCCCTCTAATGGTTGCTCACTGCTGGGGTTACGAATATGATCCAGGCTGCTGTGGGTCAAAAAAGCAGGTTTAGGGCTTAGGCTACCTGGAGGAAGGACAGAGACACCGGTCATAGTCCTGGATTTACCGTCGTTTACAGTTTGTCCAGATACTGTTGTGGTCCTCAGTTCCCCAGTAACAGTTATATCTGTTGTGTGCTTCAATTGAGGAGGTGTATGCTCAGACGGAGAGGGCTGGGAACTTTCAGAAGATCCAATCTCCTCATATGTGTGGCTGGCCACTCGCTCTCCGGCCCCAGGCTTGGAATGCGCCAACTCACCGTTGAGCCCCAGGAAACTCTTGTAAACAGCTAGGTTATCATAAGCACTGGGATTAATAACTATGGGAACCTTCACTGCTTTTTTTGAGCTGCGTGCATATGCAGGCTCGTCACGGATGATGATGGGAAACGGGGGCATGCCGGCATTGTTGTAGCTGTTGAACTTGATCTCAGACAAATTGGGCGATTTAGTTGGGACTGTACGGGCAGAGCCGAAGCCTGTAGTTGGAGATGTGGGAGCTGATTTGTGATTGATGAGTCTTGGAGCAGCACCGCTGCATGTTAAATCAACTTTAGGGATCTTCTGTCGAGGGCTGGTGCAAGATGTCCACACTTCTTGGTAACGGATGCTTCCGGTTTCGTGCGGAAACCGCTGGGGCCTGCAGAGGCAGAACCTGGAGGAGACTGAGGCATCAGTGGATTTAATGAAATGGAGGGAGATGCCACAGGTGAGACTGGAGATCTAGGAGAGAGAGGGGAGATGGCTGAGACAGGACAGGGGTCAGCAGAGGGGCAGAGCGCAACGTTGTGCCCACTTGACTTTGGAGTGCTTTCACTCGAGTGACTGTGTTCATCTTTATTGGCCATAGAAGCAGACACATCCACCACTGTATAGGGCTTGCAGATAGGAGCCGTCTCAAGATTCACTACTCGATAAGGCTTGGCCTGCTCCTCAGTTGGGCTGAAGCTGATTGTGATTGGCTGGCCTGGAAGAGCTAGTGGGAGAGCCCCACCCTCTCTCTGACTGTCATCTTGTTCTTCCAGTCGGATGGCTAGAACAGCTTTATGAGTTTCACTGGATTTAGGTGAAGTAAGTCCTCTGGATGAAGGTTCTTTACTAGATGTGAAAGGAAGATTATTTCTCTGGTCACCAGTGCCCCTACTGCTTCCAGTGCAGGATTCTTCAGGCAGAGAAGCCAAGGACTCGGGTGAGGTGGTGGACTCAGAAGCGGACAGAAAGCCACTACCCTGGTGGTCAGTGACATATGACAGAAGAGCAGGAGCTCCATTTGTGTCAACAGATGGGTATCCATTGAGAATCTCATCATAACTGTCATCATAATCCACTGCACAAAACCGTTGCAGCGAACGGTTACGTAGAGGCACTGTATTCCATTTCTTCCCTAGAGTGAAGGGAACTGGGGATAGCGTGGCTGCACGGAAATTGGCAAAACGAGGTTGACCCCGCATTCGTATCCCCATAGCTAGCAACTCCTCATCGCTTTCATCCCAACTGTCATGCTCTCCATCATCATCATCATCATCACCACTATCATCCTCTTCATCGTCACCATCACTGGAGAATTCTGGATAACAAAAACGCCCTCCCTCAGAGCTGATAACCTCTGCACTGTCACTAAGGGAAACACGTTTCATCGCTCCTCTACCACTACTCCCAGCATGGAGACAGCTTGACGGTGGAAGACCCCTCTCTAATGAGCGCCGGTATGAACTGCAGATCCGGCCAAAGAAGTCATCTCTACTTGAGCTCGGAGAAGATCCCAAACCAGCTATCTCTTTCAGCATGTCCGTCAGTCCATTGTTGTTGCTGCTAGTTGGCTGTGGGGAGATATGGGCACCATATGCCTCTGTCTGTCCAACCAAATCCTCCCCTTGATTGTTGTTCGTTCCTACAGGTCTCTGGATATTCAGGCTGTTGTGGTTCCACACAGTGAAAGGTGAGCTCTTAGTGACCTGCGCTCCCTCTGCAAGCCTTGGCACATTTCCCTCCGAGTCCAGACCAGGTGGAGAGCATGGCAGCATCATGGTTGGCTTTACTGCAATAGTAGGTTTCTTGGCAACAGGTGGGCGGACCTGCCCAGCACGGGATGAGGAAATGCTCCTCTGGCTGTTTGAGAGTTTGGCATTGACGTTCGTCTTGTTCTCATTGGTTTTCTCAGGAGGCCGGTGTAGGCTCTTAGGCTTAAAGCAGTTTTTGCACTCCCCCGGTTTCCATACATGTTCAGTGAAGGTGTTGCATGCAGACATGACTGCAGGGCAGTGCTGCAGCATCAGTGGACAGGAAAGCCCTCCATCACACACACAAACTGCAGGCTGAACTTCACACCCACACACAGTTCACAAACTGTGCTGTCAGTACCTGCAAAGAAAGAATAACAGAGTCAGCCAGGGTTATTTTGCTAACAATTGTAATCACTGTTTTCATCTCACATATAGGCTGCTGAATGAGGCACTCATTACTCTTTCCAGCAGGGGTCAGAGTTTTACTCTTAATGTGAATTTCTAGCGTCTCTCTTTTACACTCGTACACAAACACAGGCTGCCAGACTCTCACAGCTTTATTTTTGGATCACAACGCAGCGCTGAGCAGTTGCAGGTAAACATCATGCCTTGTGACATACTGACACCATATATACACACAGTCAAACTCGAGCACCTATACTTTAACTACCCCAAAACAAACCCTGCCCCCTCCATTTACAGACACATTTGTTGCGCGTTTAGATTTTAAGACATAACCTTATTTTCATGTGTTTCATGTGTTTTTTTTGTTGGTTTTTTTTACAGAAGTCAGAGACATTCTACCAAATCAGTTTAAAGAGGTTTTACTATATTTATGAGGGCATTCTCAGACATCTGGACTTTAAAAGGAATGAAACAATTACATCTGTTGAATTGTGTCCTATTTCTCCCAACATTTGAAACATTTATATTCCTAAATTCCCCAAACCCCTTACACCATGTCCTAACCAAACGCGATACAGTAAGATTCTAGCGACAAGCATTTTGTCTCTTGGGAAGCGCACAGCAGCCACAATGAAATGGAGGATTACATAATCAAATTCATAAATATTACACAATTTAAATCTTATTTAAAGTACACTGAAATTATCTTTGTCATAATACACTTGTTTGTTCACAATGAGTTGACAGTTCTTGTGCCCATTTATATATTTTCACAATCTGAGGTGAATTATCCATGGTTACTTTCAGTACGGCTACGAAGCTTAGAACACAAAATGATATACGTTTAACAACAAACAAAGCACGTAAACTTGAGATTATCAGTGTCATTCTTTTTGTTGTTGTTCAAGCCACGACATCACAGAAAAATAGAAACCATTTCAAAAACAACTGGGACTGTTCGCCAGGGCGAGGGTACTGGCTCTATTTGCTATGTGTGTAATACGTGATACAGTCAGGAACATAAATGAGAAAGACGAGTACTGGCAAAATTTTACAAACTATTAATTTGTGACCTGTTGCTCGGCACTGTTTCAGTGCAAAGACTCTCAAATGAGGGTCACGGTGGTCAGATCTTCAGGGTTCATGTCTCCATGGAGCACACTAGACATCTAAAAACCGCAGAAGAACACGAATCAACAGACACAGAGGATCTACTGTTCGCTCTCTCAAATTCCTGATATAAATCATAGGCAGAACTATTCGCTGCACAACACTGAATAGGACCTTTTTGATTATGCTTTAATAATACATTTAAAAGGTTAAGAAAACAACTAAACAAAGTGCCGATTAATTACTTCACATATAATTGTGTCCTTACCTGCCTTCAAGACAAAGAAACAACAACAACAACAAAAGAGAATTAGCATTGATTTATCATGCTAAAACAGATTTACTGTTTGGAAAATGTAGGTTTGGACTTACTACAACTAAAAAGCTATAAAATCCATAAAATCTCATTAGCTTTAAATCTATTAAAACATTATAAATATCCCTTTACAGGCCAGCTAATTGCATATAATCAGGATTTAGGAACACAGAGAAACCCACTCTGATCTCTCTCTCTCTCTCTCACACACACACATTTACTAACCCAACAGTATATTTCTCTTTGACCGCAGCAATACTGAGGGTTAACAGAGCTCCCTCCTATTGTCATGTCTGTATGAGTGAGTGAGTGAGTGAGTGTGCGTCTAGGGGCAGATATATTTTTGTGCTCTCTGCTAAATCCATCTGCAGGCTGAGAACAACATTCCATTGCACAACATCTGAGATTAATGAGAGCGAGACAGACACAGAGAGAGAGAGAGAGAGAGAGAGACAGGAAGCGAGAGAGGGAGAGACAGAGCATTCTCAGGAGGATGCAGCAGCTCGTGCGTTAATGAAGCTCTTTATGGCTTTCAGACAGACGGAGAAACATCTCTCCACCCTTCATTTCTCTCTTCAAAGTTCATGTCACTTCTCCTATCTTCCTCCACTTCTTTTTTCCAGGATTTGTTGACTTAAGTCTGCACTCATAGCTTTATTAAACATCAAACAAACAATACTTAACCTTCAAGTAAAATATGAAATGAGGTAAAGAATGAAAATAAATTCTGTCACAAATACGTTAAACCAAAATAAGGCTACATTCACATTGCAGGTAAATGTGGCCCAAATCTGACTTTTTTTTTTTTTCGTATCCGTGTCACACGGATGACAGGGCGAACGGTACGAACCACATGGAATCTGATCTTTTCAATTTCAATTGGAGCCTCTTCCATATGTGTTAGTAAATCCGATACAGGTCAGATGTTTTGTAATGCGATTCATGCGATTTTTAAGTCAGTGGAGATCAAAATTTGTCACGAAAGATTTTACATACCCAATGTTTTCAAGACAGTTGAGAAAGGGCAGTGATGAACTCATAAGTATTACAGAGACAGCTCTATAATGCAAGCAAATGTGGGCTCGTGTCATAAAAGTTTCAAAATTCATCGTCTTTACTTTTCATATTGCCTGCGCATAATTTCTCTGGCTTACGCGGCAGATTACACTATAAATAAATGCATAAACCATTACTTTAAAGCCCTCTACGTTTACTGCCATTTGACGGCGCACTGTGTGTGATGCCAAGTCCATGATTTTACCACAGAATTGGGTTACTTTTTCACTGTTGCCACTAGTTGTTTTGTAACTCCGTGGGTTGAAGATACCGCACTAACGAGATTTTTACCGGGATATTCCACGAAACGCAATTGGGCTGGTTTTGCACTAGTTTTGAGAAGCAATTGAGTGGATTTTGTGGTAAAAACCTGGCAACCCCATTTGTATCATTCCATGATCTGTTCACACTGGAAATCTGATATTGGTCACATTTAAAAACACCTAAACAAAACAATCAGATCTGAGCAAGTCAAGCAGTTTCACAGGCGATCAAACTAATCATAACGCCGAATCCGCCATTTTGTCCAACAAAGCAGTCGGAGGAGTTAGTAGATTAAGGTTTTAAAATTGTAACATTTTACAGGGTACGACATAAAATTGTTTAAAATTGTGTTTATTCACGTCTTTCCACGCTTGAAACAACATTCCTTCTGATGTTCATTCATGTTTATTTGATGCTATAAATGAACTAGTATGAAGAGCTGATCGGTTCACGAAGAGCTACAGCGATCCGTCACGACACATTATAGATACACTATACGCTATTTATTAATTAACCTTCTTTAAAGAATTACCATATATTAAATATAAAACTGTATCATATATCTGTCGACACATTGTCAGTGTCCTCTTTGCTCCAGGATGTATTTTTCACAGCGTGAGAACATGATGTGTGGCATGAGAGCGCATGGCTTGTCGGATAAAGCAACAGTAACTAAAGGGGGCGGGGCTTTGCGAAGGGTAAATTGTCTCAGTCAAATTTGGCTCTATAGTACCGGTAGGATGAGATATGTTTTTTGAACCACCAACTGTTACTGTACTCAGGAAGGTAGCAGAAAAGATCTAAGCTGAAAGAACTAGTCTTGTCCGAACAGGGCTGGACAATGTGTGCACAGTCACACCAGATGTCCTCAGCACAGAATCAAACAGGCAGATGTGATGTTTTTTAGAGATGTGCTTTGGGACAGTGCCAGGAAATATGGCACTGCTGTCTAGCTGAGAAAATATGCTGCCATATTCGCCTAAAAAGGGGGCCAAAAATCAGTGTGGTTTATTCATGAAATGCTCCTCCTGACAGCAGACAGAGGCAGGAACCAGGTACAATTTTAAGAAGAACCTTAAGGCTCCTGCTGTTAAAGATCTGAAACATCATGACTGAGCCCTCGAGTAAAGGAACACAACAAAGTTAATACAGGGGACTAAATCTGCGAGTCATGACACTTTAAATAAAATATGGCACATTTGAACAACTATATGACAAAATAGTAACGAGTCTCTCTGTCTCAGTACAATCTCAGTTTGTTGTTCTCTGGCTCCTTCACCGAGTCTCGCTCATGTTTCACATACCTGAGTGATGACATCACTCCAACCCTCGGATCTAAACTCCACCCTCACACTCACTCCAGAGCCGCCAGTGTGTGTGACGCTCAGATGTGTGTGGGGTGTTCAGTGTGTAGGTATGATCCTATTGATCTAGAGGAGCTCGAACAGATAGAGTAACATATGTAAAGTTATAGTAGACTTAATAGATATAAAATGACAGCAGAGAGAACATATATAGAGTCACAGCAGTAACTAGAGCAGGTATAGGGCTGGAGAAGACTGAGCAGTTATATAGCTAGAGCAAATGTAGAGTTAGAGCAAACAGAGACGGTGTTAGCAGATTTTGTATAGAATTAGAGTGGCTAGAGCAAGTATAGAGTTATAGAAAGGAGAGCACATATAGATGCAGCAGTTAAAGATTATATAGAGCTTCAAAAGCTAGAGCCGATTCAGGTGAATGTTGTAGTTACAGCAGTAACTACAGCAGGTATGGGTAATAGAATAATCAGGTGTGGAGTAACAGAAGCTACGGCAAATATAGAGTTACAGTAGCTAGAGTAGATGTAAGCATTACAGCAAATTGAGCAAATACAGATTTACAGCAGCTAGAGCTGTTAATGAGTTACAGTAGTAATTAGAGAAGGTATATAGAATAACATAGGCTAGAGCAAATGTAGTTTCAGCAGACAGAGGGCACACAATTAAATGAGATTTTGTATGTAAAGAATTAGAGAAGTGTCAGAATTGCGATATAAACTTGCAATTGCGAGTTATAAAGTCAGAATTACGAGCTATAAAGTAACAATCGCGACTTTAAGCCAGAATTGCGTGATAAAGTTGCAGTCACAAAAGAGTTTTTTTTTTTTTTCATCATTTAGCAGACGTTTAGGTTAGGTTAGGTGTCTTGCTCAAGGGCACTTTAGTCATGGTATTGAAGGTGGAGAGAGTGCTGTTCATTCACAATCCCCACTTTCAATTCCTGTCGGCGTGGGAATCGAACCGGCAACCTTCAGATTACTCCCTCACCACTAGGCCACGACTAGAGTTAAAGTCGCAATATAAACACGTCTTTTTTTTCTCAGAATTGGACTTTATAACTCGCAACTGCAAATTTATATCTCGCAATTCTAAAAAAAAGAAAGAAAGGAAGTCAGAATTGTGAGATAAAAAAATCCCAATTATCTCTAAATTGTCTTATTCCATGGCGGACACAAGCTTCCATAAGACACACCATAAAATGTGCTAGAAAGAAAAGCTGTTATAAAGCGGTGTGTATTATTGTGCCTTAGACAAAAATAAATATTCATAGACACTACACACACAGCCAATTACAACAACAGATCTAGAAATAGAACCAAACAACTAATTATTTTTAATCCACAACCAATGGAATTGTGTTGTTTGTGAGCAGCAGGATGCGCGTTCACTGTGCTAGCAGAAAACTGGAAACGACTCAACACCACTGGCAGGTCTTGCTGGGTTACCATGACAACCTAAAAGCTCATGCACATAGACCTGAAATTCAGGTTCCAAAATTACTCTTCTTCACAACTTGGAGCAAAAAATGTCTCAGCGCTAAGAGTGCTTACCACAGCACTTTTAAGATCATTAAAATCATTTGACCCAAACCCCTGACCCTGAGATCTGATACTCATTTGCCCACATTCCAACAAACCGTTGACCCAGAGATGCGCCAAACCTCAGAACCAGCCAGAGCGGGCGGATATAGTAGATTTTTCTGCTTTCTGAACACAGCTGGCACCTGTCTAAAATAATCAGCACCTGATAAAATATGATCCATCTTCATCACGGTCCGCTATGAAGGCCGAACAGCGCCCATGGGCTTTTAAACAACAAATGCATGAATGGGCATCAAAGAAACAGTCGGGGAGAATGGACTTATAACACGATCTTCTACACAAATTAGCTTGGGAAACCCGAGTCTTTGGAAAGCTAAGAGGAAAAGACATTACGATAAGATCCATTATGACATTAGAAGCTCTTTACTCGGCTTGGAGTCTCCCTGCCTGCATTTAAATGATGTTTAAATGAATCCTCTGGTGCGGGATGTTAGTCCGTGACCAATGGGATCTTCAGGGAGATGTTCTTGGACAACAGAAACCATTATCTCTCAGTGTAATGTAAAGTGCCATGTGGTGTCTTTACGTTGCTTCAATCTGATCTGATGGCTGCTGGTGGACGGCTCCCTGTTGTCTGATTGAGTCGGAGCAGAGATGAGTGCACATAGTGCCCCACTGAGAGAAATGCATCATGGGATCTAAAGGTTTCATGTAGTGCATGAGCATTTCAAATTTCTCCTGGGGATTTAAAGTTCAAGACAGTGAAACTTTCTGAAATATCCTGCCTGCGGTACAATCTGGATATAAAAATGTGCCATTAACTCTTATGCGCTGTTCGTTTTGAACGTACACTCCAGAAACCCCAGACAATAAAATGTGATTTTGTAACAATTGTTTACAAATTTGTATTATTTTTTAAACAAATGTAATATCACTCACTTTATTAATGTTATTGTTATTAATTATTATTACACAACAGTGGTTCTTAATCCCAGGGGTTCAGCGGAGGTCAAGACACACACCCGACTCATATGATTCGTGATGACACGCCCTGCTTTTTCCTATTAAGAAGGGTTCGGTGGATGCGCATATGAAACTGGTGGGGTTCAGTACCTCCAACAAGGTTAAGAACCACTGCTCTACAACTATGCAGTGTTGGGGGGATTTAAGGTATTTTTAAAATTTATAGAAATAAATGTAAAAATTACGGAGCCCCGCATATGACATGCAACAAAAAAAAGTAAATCATAAATTTACCATTTCTTTCCTCAGAGTTGCTAAATTGCGCACATGATTTACTATTTCTTTCCCTTGATTTATAAACCGTGCGCACGATTTACTAACCGCTCCATTGTTTTGCTAAATCGTGTGTGCGATTTATTTTCTTCCCGTGATTTGCTAAATTGTGAACGCGATTTACTATTTCGTTATCTCGATTTATAAACCGCTACTGATTAGTTCCAATGATTCGCTAAATCGTGTGCACGATTAAGCCAACTATTTTTCTCCTGCATGTCATGTGTGTGCATTTCCTGCGGTGTAAGTGTGTGTGAGCACGAGCGTTCCACATTGTAGATGTGCTATAGGGTTGCCA
Source organism: Opsariichthys bidens (assembly GCA_037194245.1). NCBI lineage: Eukaryota > Metazoa > Chordata > Actinopteri > Cypriniformes > Xenocyprididae > Opsariichthys > Opsariichthys bidens. Next base: position 18,528,263 of record CM074290.1, on the reverse strand, counting down.
CTTTGTGTTTTTTTATTTGACAAAAAATATTCATTTTCGCTGACCCCGAACATGCTGAGAGGGACTTTTTTCACTTTAGTATACAACCAGATATTTCAATTAAATTTTTTGGTGGTCGTACAGTGAAAAAAAAATTAGTCTGAAATCCATGCAACCATTTAGTCGCAGTCTGGAGCCCTGTCGTGATATTTGAAGGGGATAAATTCTACCCTCAACTAAGTCTGCTTATGTCTGTCTTTTCTGGGAAATTGGTATTAATGACTCATTCTGCACTACACAGATTTTGGTTCTGGAATGCGCATGGCCCACCCACCAAAAAAACCACCTGCAACTGACTAGCAAGTTTTAAAAAAATAATGTGGGAAGTTAAGCACATTATAGATTGAACTCTTATTTCAAAAGAGCAGGAAATATCCTGTTTATATCCTGTCTCCTTAAATGATTTATTGATCACCTTTGTCCTGTAATATAAGCAACTGCCAAATCAATTTTCTTGTAATCTGATCTAACAATGCTTGAACGCACACCTAAGTTTTCCCGAACACAAATAAGAGGGGTGACCAGCCTGAACCCGAAGGACACAAAAGCATGTTAAACAGAACGGTCTGAGAAAAACATGCTCAGTCCGACTCATTCAGATTTAGCACTGTGTGCGTATGTTTGTGTGCGAGTGTGTGTCATCAAAGGGATGACAGATTCCCTCAGTGAGCTGAATACAGGATCAAAGCATTACTCTAATCACACAGTGAATAATAATGAGAAACTGATCTGCGGCGCGCACACACACACACACACACACGTACGTGCTAGCTGGCATCCCCCAGCAGTGTGCATGCATATGGGAGCGTTACATAACCGACTCATCTTCACTACACAATAGATCCATCTATATTCTTTTATTCCTTCCATCGCTCCAGTCTCTCCCTCTCAGCAGGTGATCGATTTCCGCATATGCTCGACAAACCCGTGGCTGAAATAATTTAGTTGAGGTTCACTGAAAAGCTAAACATTTTTAATGCAACTAGGACAGGAAATTCATGAATACGGCACTCGGATAATACGAGCACGCACACACACAGCTGCTCCAAAATCACTAAGAAGACGAACATTACGGGTCTGTTCCAAAAACTACTGAGGTACATTTGTATCCGTCTAAGGCAGCGTCCTCATAGTGAGTGCTTTGGGACTATCTACATAGGCAGCAACTCTATATGGCACACTAGAGGTCCTGATATACTCACTCACAGCAAAGTTTTTTTTCATTCTTTGCTTAGGGGTAAAAAGAAGTTTGATCGCTTATGAGTGGCATGTAACAGACATTAAAATTAATGTTCACATAAGTGCTGTCATTCAGGCTGTTCACGATATGTCAAAATCACTAGGCTTCCTGCGATAGTCGGTGTAGAGGGTATGCATTGACGTCACTTTCCCACAGGAATACGCGCCCTCGGCTGGACTGAGTGGCAAAAGACTGGATTTATTAGGGGAAACAGCAAAAACGCAAGTAAAACAAACGATTACACTAAATGTTGGGCTTGAAAGTGTTCCTTGTAACATGTCAAAGAAACCTAATCCATGGATATTGGCATGCAGCCAGGAATCATGTTTCCTGACATTTATATGTGCCCGATTTCGACGCCTGGGAAATACACAAAGCAAATCTGCCTTTCAACGCTTTATATAACCACAATATAGGTAGGTCATCATCCAACCCTAAAACTTGAATAGCTTTTATCAGTGTTCATTTGAAAACACCCACTGATGCAGAATACAAGATGGCAAATATTTCATTGATGATTTGTCAACACAATATAACAATACAATATGTAAATCCAACATGCTGACTAAATGATAATTGCAAATCCACATTTCTCTGCCTGGACTCCTTTTGTTTCTTTTTTTCTGTAGCTTTCAGCAGTCTGTAAAAATATACCTCAGTCAATTGCAAAGCAGTTTCCCATTTTGGATGTGTTTTGAATGTTCGTGCATTCACAATGAAAACCAATGCTGTTTTTTTTGCCACTCCCTCTATTCAGCCGCAACACTGGTATTTTCACTTGCCCACCGCGGCACCGCCCCCATGTCAATTTGTTATAGTAATAAAAATCATTTAGTTCTCTTAGAGAACAGACACTACAATTAATAACTAAACGTGTCTGCTCAATTCAGATCAGATCAGAGTCAGATTTCATCTCTCTTCCCCCATTTCGACTCACTCTTGACTGACAAGACGATGGCGGAAGATTTGGTTTCAAAGAGAAATGTAAAAGCGCCAATTTAAGCAAGTTTGTCATTTTGTTGCTGTGTTTTTCATCAAGAATAATAATGAACCCACCATTTAAGCAATCGCCGCTCCCGAATTGGCGCTAATTTGAAAAAGAGAGTAAAATTCACACGGGCATTCATAATAGTGCATGTCCACTGGGACAGAGCGAGCGGCTTCAGTTCATTCCAAAGGAAGATGCGGTTATAAACATTATTTTGTGCGGTTGTGTGCACTTTAATTTCGCTTTCACACCCCCCCCCCCCCCAACCCCCCTCATTTGATTATGTTTAATATATTAATACGTTTCGGCACATTACAATCATTATATGGCTTGAGTTAAGATAGCCTATTCCCTATAATGAAACATTTTTTTAACCCTTTGTCTCTATGTATGTGTAGCCAATGCGTGCGCAGGGGAGGGGTGGGATTTTCGAATAATATTTCCATCGAATGTTATTTTTGCTTGAAAGGCCCATCCCCAGAAAGCATCAGCTCAAATGTGGATATGTTTGCAAGAGCTCTGCAATTCAACACTCAAATCAAGTACAGTCACGTCACATTTATTTATTTAGCACTTAAATGGATTGCTTTAGTAAGCCGCATCAGAATTACAGTATTCACATTATTTTGCAATGCACACCCGAGCTATTTTCAGTGAATGTGCAAGACTTTCGATTCATTCAATAGAGAAATAACAAGAGTAAGTGTCAAATGCACTAATTTACTAGTCAGTTGTTGGGTTGACCAGTTGAGCAGTCCAAAATTGTGAAGAAAAAAAAAATAATTCATTCATTCCATTGAAGAAGATAGTGGATCTGCATAGACAGGACAGTAATTTTTTTTTATTACTTTTTTAATTGGGGGAACTATCCAATCTTCTTACGCAATGCATGATTCTTGGAGTTAATCTTAAGTGCATGTTATTTTGGAGAAAAATCAAAATGTAATAAACTTTTCTGAAAAGACCTTTCTGCTGATGTAACCAACTCTGCAGAGCAATATTATCGTCTACATTTACATTTAATCATTTGGCAGACGCTTTTATCCAAACCGACTTACAAGTGAGGGAAAAAATAAGACATTCTTCATGAAGAGGCAAATAGTCACAGGAAGTGCTCACAATACAAGTTTCATACATTGCTCAGAGTAACATAAGCTAGAGTAGGAAGGGAAAAAGGAAAGGATAGGAATCTTTTTTTTTTTTTTTTTTAAAGAAGGGGTTAAATGCTCATGAAAGAGATGAGTTTTCAGCTGTCTTTTAAATCTTGCCAGGGATTCTGCGTTCCTGATGAAGGTAGGGAGATCATTCCACAAGCAGGGAGCAGCGAACGAGAAAGTTCTGGAGAGTGATTTTGTGCCTCTTGTTATCATCTAACTATATTATAGCCTGCTCTGTCTTGCTTCCTATCAAGGTTTCTTTCTCAAACCGCTTACATTTTCCTTGCCTCTGTGATATTGATTTGCTCGCTGCGGATTGCGTGCGCTATTCTTCGTAAATCTGCTTTGGAACGGTTTGCATTCCAAATGAAATGCGCTAAAAAAAAAATAGAATTTTACCGAATTGCTTTCATGACCAAATCCTGATGCATTTGATCAAGTCCCACCCTTCATTATTCCCCGGTTTCACTCGGAAATGAGTCACATTATGGGCGTTTCTGTAATGAAAATATTAAGAATGAGAGAGTGATTTTTCCAGAAAGGAGCGGGAGAGACCGATATAGGCATTATTTCCAGCATCCTCTTGCACAGCTGCAATAACAGGCCACCCTGATCAGGGCAGGACTGGGTAAGTCGGATGACACAAAAAGCCTTCAGGATTACACCGGGCCCCTGGGGGCCACATGGCCTGTGATCTTCCTGCACACATAAAGCCGGTCAAAGCAGCTGTCCTGAGGAAATACTGTGAGAATTCAAAAACACAGACAGAGGCTTTGAACTCAGCCTTAATGTTTCATCAAGTAATCAATACCTGAACCACAACAGACCCTAAACTCTAGTCTTGCGTAGTCAGACCGTTTTACAGTCGACATAAAGCACGATCCAGCTTATTCCGGCCAAGATATGCCTTCTTAATCAGGAAGTTAGTAGCCAAAAAGCCTGTTCACCCTAAAATTATGTTGTCAAAAATATCTTCAGTACTTCAGCTGCGCTTTCTTGCTCTCTTCTCCGACAGCGAGTTGACACGCACCCGCCTCCTCTCATTCATAGTGTTGGTGTGACCAGGTCGGGATTGCGGATAATTCTACTCATTCCCACAGATTTCTCGCTCACATTCGAAGTGCACACGCGTAATAAAGCCGCTTCTAACACGCAAGTGCGAAAATAAGCACTTTTCTGGGGATTACTAATGCTGAAATACACTCAAAAATAATGCCACAATGCCCATCTTGGTGAGTATTTACATAAAACAGTCGTAAACGTTCAGGAAGAATGTGTGTTTGGATCCGTCGGGCCTTAAAGGGACAGCAGCCTCATAAACGTGCCGCTCTCTGTGTTTTTAATGTTAATCAAATAACAAACGAGAAAGAGAAAATCCCTTAGCGCTCTTGTAATTTGTTTATTTGTGCTTATTTTACGATTTTCTTGTCTTTTTAAATTCAATTTACCATTTGAAATCAAGCTTCCTTGTGCTGTGGGTAAACTAGGCTTTCAAAAAATTATATTACAAATATGCATTTGACAGTAGAGCTGCACGATTGATCGCAGAAAGATTGCGATCTTGATTCAAGCACCCACGTGATCTTATTTTATTGATGACGACGATTCGCCCGCGTCTTTTAAACCTTTGACAAAATCATACCGGAACATTAAAATAGAGAGAGCAGTTTTGAACCACACATTAGTTATTAATACAAATATCAAAAGAAGAACTGAAATATAAGTTTTAATTTAGTATATAAACACTGATGTCTACGATAGCGATCAAAACAGAGCAAACTATCGTTTGAAACGAACTTGCCATGTCAAATAACGGTTTTATCAATAACATCTTATTCCACTAGGTGGCGGCAAGTGACTTAAATTTATTTGTCATTGAATCATTCATTTAAAAACACTGATTCATCCAGTAATAGTACATTTAATGAGTCAGTAAAATTCATTCGAAACCATTTTAAATAATTCATTTAAACATCTTCCAGCAACTTATATTTTGTCGGAACCTTATTTTTTTGTTTGGTGGTATATTCAGAATGGTGGGAAAATCGTGATCTTCATTTGAAACCAAAAATCCAGAATCGTGCAGCTCTGTTTGACAGTATACGCAGCGTCTTTCCCCCCGCGGTATCGAATATTAATACTTTTTAAGGCATTGTATCGAAGTTCGTGAGAACACTAAACTGCACTGCCGTTTAAGCGCGCGCTGCAGTTTCGTTGTCTGTCACTTTAAATGCAAGAGCTTTTTAAAGGATGGGTTCTGATTGGCTGTCAATGTTTTTAATTGTTCATTAGCTGGAAAAAAAAAATCATTCTGAAAGTAATTATCAAGCTTTTAGATTTTTAGGACTGCACTGATTGCCAGCTCAACATCCTTACGTCTGTCAGCAATCCGCGATCGTCTTAACCCTACAGGCATCACAACATTATAATGTACATTATGTTTAATAAATGCATTATATTTAACATTATTAACTTTAAGTCAGTGTTAGATGATTATAAATGTGAAAATAAGGTGACATAAACATGACATTTTATCAACAGGAAATTGATCATATCTCAATACCAACCGAGCAAATGCCATATTGGTGCAGCGTTCTCCTATTTGATGTTGTAGTTGTGCGATTTTTCACTGGTTTCCCTGGACGACCATTAATGTCAAGCCCCTCGAACCGACACAAACTCTAATCCAGAGCGTAAACTCCTCTTACCCCTCCTTCTTTCAAAGCCAGACCTCAAAGAGATGCACACTAGAGCAGCAGAACTACAATATGAAGAAGAAACGCTGCTTCATAAATATTCAGATACGCTAGGGACATGCTGTTCTGTTTAAAGAACAACTGAAACGTGACTCACACATATACACAGATGTTTGTGCGTCTCGCTAACCTTTGTGCGAGTGTTGATAGCATGTTCTCATGCCACGGCACATTCCAACCGTGTCTAAGACTAAACAGCAGCTCCGGGGACAGAAACCAGAGGAATTCAGCGCTGTCACCCACTCAAGAGCGTGTGTGAGAGAGGTCTTTGCAAGGGCATCATTTTATTTGCAGTAATTGGATTTTGAGTGCCATTTGGCAAATTCGCTGAATGCTTTTAACCATTTGTTTGAGAACTGATGCCGATTTTATACGGAGATCAGGCGTTTTTTTGGGCTCACAGGATGTGGCTTTGAGAAAACAGATCTCATTCCTGCATTCCTCTGTCGCCATAATGGCCTCACTATCGGCCAATCAGCATCCAAAACCAATTATGGCATTATGACCTCAAAATCTCCGTGGTGATAAACAGAAAAGCAAGTCCATATTTTCACATGTAGGAAAGTACCTCTGCTGGACACTTAAACAAGGCACGCACAATTCTATATAAGGCGAGGCGTCTTTCATTGGGCTGAGTCACCGTTAGTGCTTTAAAAGGGAGCAGGACTAATATTTACACTAGAGAGGTCAGAGAATGAGTGTTTGTGTTACAACTGTTTATATGAGCACCAACACACACCCATTAGAATGACCATTTCCTATGGGAGTAATAAGATAGGGTGGGGGTTCTGACATCATTTCCTGTGCGGGTGAGCGACAAGGAAGTCCCTGTGGGTTAAATGAGCCTGCATAATTAACAAGCTTCAGAACATTTGCTTTTTTTTCTTTCTTTTAAAAAAAAAAGAAGTGCATTAGTATGCCATGGCATTTTCACATTGCCTAAAAGTTATTAGCATTTTGGAAAAACGTTGTTCCAATTCTGTGTAAAAGAGTCTCTAAAAAGGAGACTAGAAATGGAGGATGGCATTGTGGCGCTCCGTTGTATACTGCATATCATCCATTACAGAAAATAGAAATGGTAGTATGGTAGTGTGCTATTCCGATCAGAAAAAGGCCAAAATGACAGAGGCCGAAAACATGCAGGAACGCAAATCGGATTGCAAGTGCAGAACCTGTAGAGGTATAAAACCTCAAGTATTCAAGGGGGCAATAAAGTTTCCTTGAAATGTCTGTGTTTTAAAATTAACACTTCCAAGAGACACCAAAAGCCATCAACAGAAGGCTGGAATATACGTGAAGCTACTAACATCCATTGCCATGATTTTTGAAATGACTTCTTAGAGGAAAAAAGACGCATAAATTCGGTTAATGGAAAAACGGCGTCAATTCGCAACGGTTTAGAAAATATATATCGCAAAAGTTTCGCACAAATTTATGATGGAAATGTGGCTACTGACGGCTCTTGTTCTATGTTTTTTTAATTTAAACGTTTTCTACTGACTGACACACTCATAAAGACCATCTTTGGCGTAATAATGCAACTTCTGTTGCCGTTCACGGTCTGGGACTATTTTTTCCGGCGGAAGGAAGGCATTTACTGATTTTACTTCATGAAAGTAGCATTGATACATATTTTTGGCAGTAATATTTATATTATCTGGCAATCGTTTTATAAAAGCAATAAGGTTCTCGAGGCTAGTGCTGTATCGCGAATAAGTCACGGCTGAAAGGCGTTGTTAGGCACGATGTGAAACGTCGCATAAACCTATTGCTTACATAAACCTATTCTAAACAAATCGACAAATTAGAAAAATTAGTACTTAGCGAAGCTTACTTCAAGTCTAAATCAGACGTCTTTGCATGTTTATAAACAACTTCTGCATTACACTAACAAAGTCTGCCTAATGGCCAAATTGGGAATAGAAAGCCTTCAAAAAACACACTGCAAATATGGAAAAACTAGAACGAAAGGGAAAAAGCTGGCTCTGAGAGGGTGTTTCAGCCTGAAAGCTTTATGCACAGCTCAAAACCCTTTGTTATGTATGAGTGTGCATGTGTTAATGGGGAAGGCAATTATGCAACCTTGATGTGAAACTTTAGAGTGAACGAGTGGCAGCACTAGAGCTCTAAAATATCAGCATTAACAATTTCAGCCTACACGGCTCTCAATGCCAACCTCAAACCACCTCCACTCTTTCCTTCTTGCCGTCTGTCTCGCTTTCCTTTGGCTTCTTTTTTTCTGAACGCCCGTGGACTGTATCTCTCTCTCAGTCACACTCGTTTGATAACTCCTTCTCTTACTTTTATCCTAAGGTGGTTTTGTAAAGATCTAAAGATCTTTTTTGTTTCCAGCAGATAGTATGTACAAAATCCAGCTCATTCATTTCACTTCCTGACGCTCATGCCGAGCCGAATGCCGTTCAGGGGTGGCCTGGGTCTGGAAACTTATAAAAGTCTCTGCGTGCAGCCTGAGACGGCAGACAAGAGTTGATATGAAGCAGAGCAGGGGTGGGGCTAATGCGATGTGGGTGTGGCTTAGAGAGTGGGCGGGGCAAGCAAGACCTCAGCACGGGAAGAACCGACGTGAGCCAATTCCAGCAAATTCCAATTTAATGACAGCAAGGACGAACCATCTCCATGACACAAATCAGGGCAGACCGTCTAGAGGAAACATGTTTTTGATATCAGGATTTCCAAAGGGATCGCTTAAAGAGAAGCACGCTGTCATCATGATGGAGGACACGTCTTGGCGATGACATCATGTATGATATCACCCTCTATTATTAAGCCTAATATTCCCACTGTGGATTAGCAGATCGTAAAACATGCCAGTAAATCACATTTAGGTCCTGAGGTGCTACGACAGGCAGATGGTGCGCGTTATCCACTAAAAGACACACAAACAGATCCTGGATCGGTATGTAAAAGACTGCCGTTTGACTCAGAGTTTCAAGACAACATCAAATGAAAACACATCATGGAGTTCAGAAAGATTTTTTGGAGACGATTTTTGCAGACCCTGCCAGGATTAGCTGCACTTCACTCAGAGTAGCCTTCAGCAAACTGGCACCTTTTGTTGCTATGGGAACTGCTGATGCTGTTGTCATGATGTCACTATGACTGAAACTCAAAATTCTACGACATACAACCCATCATCACCGTGGAGACGATCATGCACTTCACTGAATCCCAAATCAAATTCTTTTACATACTAAGAATGTGCGTGAGTAATCAACTAGTGAAAACACCATTCAAACTGCAAAAACTGATTTTCCTCGGCACCTTTGCCTGCCGTAGGCAACAAAAGTACTTTCCTACTGAATCCTTCCCCTAAATCTTGCTGTTACAACTGAATATATTGGATGGCACCCATTTGCAATGCTGAGATGCTGTGTGCTTCCAAGTGGCAATATTTAGATTTTCATTGGTATATTTGGTTCTTATTGGAGTCATGCATCCATAGTATGAAATCAACACCCGTAACCAGCCGAATGCGGGTACTTCTTAAACAGCCGCAGATATTTTCGATCATCTACCATTTCAGACTGTCCTTTAACAAGAAATGCCGATTGTTTATAGATACATAAATGCACTACTAAATAATCAGACCAAAATCAAAGCTTGCAAAGAGCATTACAGGCTGCTTGTTCAAGCAGGACTCCAAAAAGAGCTGTAGAAGACTCTACAGATGGCACTGGCTTTGATTTACCTTTTTTTATTTTGAATAATACACAATCTCAATCGCACATACTAAACTGGAGAGTTAGTACGATAAATGGGATCCAGCATTTGTATTTCTGTGAAATACACTTTTCTTTTCAATAACTGTTATAGATCTATATATCAATTAGTCATGCAAAAAGTTAATTGTATAGTTAAGTTCACCCAAAAACGAAAATCATCATTTACTCACCCTAAATTTGCTCCAAACTAGTGTTGCCACAAATACTGACCAAGTCGGTACTGAAATTTGAAAAATGTGGCGCTTTAAGCTGATTGGCCACCGTGTTAATGAGCTAATCAGGGATGTCTGTGATTGGTTACAATGATCAACACTTCAAAAACAACACTATTCCAAACCCGAGTTTGAGTTTCTTTCTTCCGTTGAACACAAATGATGATATTTTGAAGAATGGTGGTAACCAAGCATTGACTTCAATAGTATTGTTATGGAAAACAACGGCTATCATCGTGTGATTACATTTTTCAAAATATCTTCTTTTGTGTTCAATAGAAGAAACTCATACAGATTTGGAAGAACTTGAGGGTGAGTAAATTATGACAGAACTTCCCTTTTTTTTGTCACTTTAATACCGATTTGTCGACTGGATGTTCAGCCACTGTTGACTTGATTATGACTTGTTGATAAAGCACTAAATAAAGTTATCATTTGTAAAGTGCCAGAGCTAATGTGCACAAGCTTCATTGAACTTAAACTTGTGAGAGTCAAGCTACTCTGGGAGTGTTTGGGCACAGGGCTAGTAGAGGTGTATATTTAAACCTGTCTGGCTGAAACTAGAGATTATGTGTGTCTCATACCAAACACCTGAGGCAAAATGCTCCCATAGCTCTCTGTCTGTCCGACTCACGCCAGCTACATAACACAGACTTATCGCACAACAAACAACTTTTGTCATCGAGTGTGTCATGCACACGCCACCTGTTATTTTACAAATGCACTAATGCCATTTTCACACGCAACTGCACAGAGGTGAATGACCGTCAACTTGGTATTTGTGCATTAATATTTTGTTTGTGTTCTACATGCTTGTGTTTGGATTATATGAAAGCACTGATTTGCTTGAATGGCATGTCTGTAATGACTCACACATCAGATATCTGACCAAAGTCTGGTTCACACTGACAGCAATTAAAATATTGGAGAATGTCAAGTCAACTTTCTTCTAGACCGTCAAATCCAATTGACCTTAAAGTGTTAGTTCACCCAAAAATGAAAATTCAGTCATTAATTCCTCAGCCTCATGTCATTCCAAACCCGTAAGACCTTCGTTCATCTTCGGAACACAAACGAAGATATTTTTGATCAAATCCGAGAGCTTTCGGACTCGTCCACAGACAGGAATATAATCACCACTTTCAAGGTCCAGAAAGGTACTAAAGACATCGTTGATACGGTCGATGCGACTGCACTGGTTCAACCTTAATTGCGCTGAACGTAAACAGCGTATGAGAATGACACAGAAGAGAAGATATTGTTGAATAAAGTCATCATTTTTGTTTTGTTTGTCGCACAAAAAGTATTCTCGTCGCTTCATAACATTAAGGTTGAACCACTGCAGTCACATGGACTATTTTAACGATGTCTTTAGTACCTTTCCGGACCTTGAAAGTAGTGGTTAACTTGCTCGAGTCAGATACCTCTCAGATTTCATCAAAAATATCTTCATTTGTTTTCCGAAGATATAATAATGAGTGATTAAGACTTTCATTCGACTTCGTGAAACAAATGAAGATATTTTTAACGAAATATCTGAGAGATTTCTGTCTCTCCATTGAAAGTCTATTCACCCAAAACATGCTGCTTGAAAACATTCATAAACAGATCTTCTGCACAGACTTGATCGCTTTATATGATAAACAGATTTAATTTAGGCTTTCATTCACATGTAAACATTGATCGGCGAACATGGAGAACTGAGATTTGGTAAACAGAAGCTCAAGCATGCTTGTTTGAAACACGAGAACCAATTAGGTTCATTCTCGCATGTCAAGCAGCACGTTTGAGCTTCTGCAAGAACCAATGAGGTTTGTTCTCACGCCTCAAACAAGATTGGTGAGCTTCTGTTTATTTGAGTGCTCTATATTCGCTGGTCAAACATTGACCATACGAAGGTCAATGTCAGACAATGACAATGACAATGAGAACACACTTGTATTTTTTGAGATTGCAGGCTGATCTTGCCAATAGAACAAACAGAACTCCATTAAATAGCCACTCTGGATACCTAGTATTCAAATGACATGTGCTATGACAACAGCTTTTTAACCACAGTCAAAGGAATTTGGCAAAAAATAGGAAATTTGTATATGTCTGACAGCTCAGTTAAGCTTGATGGACAAAATGGCAGATGGCAACGCTTCTATTTTATTGGCTATTTGGCCTGTCAGTCATTTATCTGTCGTAAGTGTCCCTTCTTGAATCTTCTATAGGACGTCACCGCTTTGTCGCTGTCAGTGTGAGCGGCCCTAACGGGTTGGCTTGAAGTAGCCAGAGTTGAGAGTAAGCAATGATTTTGTCTGGTTAATCTGATCTGTGCTCAAACCCCTGTTCTCAGTCAGGTCCTGATCTGATTCTGTGTCCTCGCTCTGTGAACATAATCACACACACACACACACACTCCTCCCCAGGGTGCTCATCACACCTGTTTCCTAGAACTCAAATCCTTCCCTAACCAAATCACAACCCTCTGACAACTATTCACCATAACACAAAACTCCACTGAAAGCCAGGAAGAAACGTTATGCGTTTAATATAAGCGAGTTTGTCGTATTGTTTTTTTCAGTAAGAATATTAACTTACCATTCAAGCAATTGCCGCCAATTCGAAAGTGAAAGTAAAATTCATAAGCGATTTACAAAAAATAAAAAATAAACCCGGAGTTGTCACGTGTCGATTAACCGGTGGGAACAATTCTCACTGACACATCTCTAAGGTGCATGTATAAATCATTTAGAAAATATACTGCAAGACCATTTCATGAACTTTAAAACCTCTTGATCGACTCAAAAAAAAAATCTTAAATTGGCATTTCTCAAAGCTCACAAAAATTAACAATGAAACCACAGTTTCATTAAAACTGCTGCATAGTAGAAAACGTTAAACCTTTAGTAAAAGTTAACTTCCGGTGTGTCATAATCTCATTGTGCTAATATATACACTCCTGGGCAATAAATAAATAAATAATGGGCCAATCCAAAAATAGGCAACACATTTAGAGGTCTTTTAATGGTCTTAGCCATTTTAATCACAAATCACTGGTCAGGAAATTAGCAAGAACTGCACAAATACTATAGATAAAGTAAGTTAGCACAGAATAATCCTCTTACAGGAAGAGTCAGTGTTGTTCACTCAGGAGTTAATGGCTTCAAAATGTTCAAGAGTAGCTTAAAAATGTCTCTCAGAGTTTAACGTGAGAGCAAATATTCACTATAGGTAGGCTTCAAATCTGAACTCTGACCAAAACACGAGCCTGATGGATTTGTTCTCAAGATTTTCCTCCTGATGATTTGCAGCTCACCAGTTCACGCTTCCCTGTGGTGGAGATGCAATTATTATAATATTTCTCAGCAGTTTTTCGAAGACACCGCTCTGGAGCATCACCATGCAACTCGTGTTTCATTGCGATTCATCGCTCCACACACAACTTCCCATATTCTCCCAAAAACTTCATTCTCTCTTTGATGTTTTTCTGACACATTAATGGCTTTTGATTTGCTTAAATTGAGCTAATTTCCTGCTTTAGAAGACACTTAAAAGTTTTGCCATTTTGGGCTTGCCCAGGAGCGTATGTATGCTCATATATAATTTTGGAACTCACAATATCGGCACAACAAGCTACTAATTAGCTGATCTGAGCAAATATTGGCCAATAACTAATGCTAATAACAATAATTCAATAACTAACTACAGTTACCATGGTAAAGGCCAAGTGCTCAAAACCAAAATACAAAATGAAACCCATGATTCATGCCTCTCAAGCTGCCTTTCACTGTATTTGACCTCTGGATAGACTACTGCAATTCTGAAAAAAGCATCCTTATACATGTATGGTTAATAATAACCACATACTAATTATACAGGCATTATGTGTGCGCTCATATTGATAGATTTAAAAACTACTTCACAGTGAATGTAAAAATGCTAAATCATCCATTATGTAAAAATCATATCACATTTACAACTGAAAACATACACGTTTCTGAAACATTTTCTTTATAGTTACTGAAGTGAAAGCTGATATGAAAACTGATCTCACACACACACACACACACACACACACACAACAGCATCCTGACAGAAACACTGAGGAATTCTCCAGAACCGGCGTCAGATCAAATCAGGTTTCCCACATGGACTTTCCAGAGAAAATGACACTTTATCTCCTCACAGAAATGATTTAGCTGGAATGACACTTTATCCTTTCCACGTAACAACTGTTAGATCCCACAATAAGACATAAAACGCGTAATGACTCAGTTTAACCGTTTAAAACCGCCACAGCGCAAACGTTTCGTGGCCCTTCTGAAATGTTCAACTCGTTAAACCGACAACAAACTGTTTGAGAAAGCACAGCTGCGCGTCCCCGTCACGCGTCTCTCGCGTTTCGCGTCTAAATATGCGCCATTCTCTCAAGCTGATGCGTCTCGCGCAGCGCCGCGTGGATCTTTCTGTGAAACTCCGTACGAACTTTCTGCTCTTACCGTCAGCGAACGACAGCGCTCTCCTCACGAAGCCGTGCGCGCCATCGTAATCCAAATATCGCGGAACTGTCGTTAAACTGGACGTGGGCTCTGATGGATGTTTTGTTGGGGAGAAATGTGTGATCACACGTCCGTGATCCACTGCTCCGTTAACGGCTCGAGCCTTACTGAACGGGGACGCGCAGAGGGCAGGGCGCTGTGGACGCGCACTTCGTGTTGGAATGTCGGAAACGCGCTTTGCTCCTAGACAGTTTTGCTGTGAGTTTCATTGTGAGATTGGAGGAAAATTAATAATCGCGACTAAAATGTAATTATATTATGGGAAAAACAAGCTTAAGTCTGGAAAACTCATTATAAGCAGAGACTTGTGGTATTATTTTTGAAATCCTTTTTTTAGAAACTATATTATCGCGTATAATGCAAATGTGCGATTGTCTCAGAAATGCTAAAGTAAAACATTCATCTTGTCCAGTTTTGCATAAACCGTGCACATATCTATCGGTGTTGCCAGAAAGTTAATCATGCCGCGAAACGTTTGCCGCGCAAACTCTTAACCCCGCCCACAAGTGACATTTTCACCACTTTCTTCTACCTGAACTTTGGAAAACTCAGGAGCCACAAAAAGCACACTTTTAATTTGTACATTAGCCTATATTGCCGAAGTATAGGGTTAAGTTTTCATTTCTTTTTACAAATTTTCTTTTGGTTATGCAAATAAGCTCCGTGACCAACACAAATGTATGTTCTGTGTATTAAGATAATCTTCACAAATGAACAATAACTTTTATGAATTTTGAAGCCTAGAAACTATTTCCAGAAGTAAAAAGCTAATTTGACAGGCTGTAAACAAACTAACACTTTCAGTCTTGATTTTAAAAAACGTTTTGGGTTATAATAGTTTGAAAGAGCTCAAATTCTAAATGCAAGAAGGCTGTAAAAGCGGACTATCGAGTAGATGAGTTTACCTATTCAGTGTGATCACATTTACCTCTGTATTTAGCAACTTGTTAGCAACCGTCTTTTTCAAGACAAGTAAAAGCTTTTAGAAATCACAAGAGGGTATTACCGGTGTAATTTATGTTGTAGAATAAAACATGAAAATATCACAAGTTTGTTGACCTCAGACCTTATTTTGGACATTTAACCAAAACCCGATTTTAAAAAGTGCTAAAAATGCTAACTTGTTTCCAGGTTTGGCCAACAAAAATACATAATCATTAGCACATAGTGACATTATTAAATGAAGTGCACATGCTTATGAAGTCAGTGTATGAAAACATCTATGTGACTCAGAAAATCAGTATTTCTGAAGCCCTGAATCCTCTTACAGAGACTAAATGAGTCTGTAAAATCTTTTTATCTGATATCAGCCATCATTTGAGAGTTGCAGTCTTTTGAAAAGTGTATTATGGGTTGTTTTAATGTCTGTGGAAGACATCAACGCATTTGCAGTAATGGAAACCCAACTGAAGCATTCAAAGTATCTTTGTTTTAGAAACCTCAGTGTAATCTCATTGTATCTCTGTTGACAACTAATGCTGCTATTGAAAACCAATCAAAAATGAAATTAAACTTTCCAGACTGCATGTTTTTACTATTTTTATGGTGCTTATTTGACCATTATGGATCTTGACAGCCTCTGGTTGGCTGCTATATCGTTGTTGTAAAAAAAGAGGAGTGTGAACATTCTGCCTAACATTCTTCTTTTGTGTCCTATAGAAGAAAGGCATGAATTATTCCTCAAAGCCGACAGCTATTTTTTTCTTTTGCGTCAGCTGAAACTCATGCATAAACCATCACTACAATATTAATCTAATCCATATCTGACCGTGACTCTTCATGAAATATATCAATGCAATTTGAGACATATTTTTTCCCCCTCTATGATACAGCAACCATATTTAGGGCAGAAAATTGAAGAATGAGAATGACAGAAGTAGACTGTCATCAGCCGCGGATATGCAGGAAAATCCTATTCCCTCATGACAGGACAAAGCTGATTCAGAGAAAGTGTTGCTGAGCTCATTGTGTGTGGGTTATTGGTTTGTGTGAGTCTATTGTCTGTGGTTCAGGGTGGATATTCAGTATAAGAGACAGGAAATGAGCTCCACATCTCATGACTCACACACGCCAAATCCTAACCCTGATGGATCTCCTTCTCCTCTCATCTCTTCTTCTCTCTCCTCTCATCTCTACTTTACTCCTTCGCTCTCCTCTCTTCCTCTCTCCTCTCCTCCTTTCTCATCTCCTCTCATCCTTTTTCCTATCTTCCTCTCCC
Source organism: Opsariichthys bidens (assembly GCA_037194245.1). NCBI lineage: Eukaryota > Metazoa > Chordata > Actinopteri > Cypriniformes > Xenocyprididae > Opsariichthys > Opsariichthys bidens. Next base: position 18,511,363 of record CM074290.1, on the reverse strand, counting down.
TCTCCTCCCTTCCTCTCCACTCCTCCTCTCTCCTCCCTTCCTCTCTTTACTCCTCCTCTCCTCTCATCCTTTTTCCTATCTTCCTCTCCTCTCCACTCCTCCTTTCTCATCTCTCATCCTTTTCCTATCTTCCTTTCCTCTCCTCCTTTCTCATCTCCTCTCATCCTTTTCCTATCTTCCTCTCTCCTCTCCTCCTTTCTCATCTCCTCTCATCCTTTTTCCTATCTTCCTCTCCCTCTCCTCCCTTCCTCTCCACTCCTCCTCTCTCCTCCCTTCCTCTCCTCTTTACTCCTCCTCTCCTCTCATCCTTTTTCCTATCTTCCTCTCCTCTCCACTCCTCCTCTCCTCCTTTCTCATCTCCTCTCATCCTTTTCCCATCTTCCTCTCCTCTCCTCCTTTCTCATCTCCTCTCATCCTTTTTCCTATCTTCCTCTCCTCTCCACTCCTCCTCTCCTCCTTTCTCATCTCCTCTCATCCTTTTTCCTATCTTCCTCTCCTCCCCTCCTCTCCACTCCCCCTCTCCTTCTTTCTCATCTCCTCTCCTCCCCTCCTCTCCACTCCCCCTCTCCTCCTTTCTCACCTCCTCTCCTTTTTCCTATCTTCCTCTCCTCTCCACTCCTCCTCTCTCCTCCCTTCCTCTCCTCTTTACTCCTCCTCTCCTCTCATCCTTTTTCCTATCTTCCTCTCCTCTCCACTCCTCCTCTCCTCCTTTCTCATCTCCTCTCATCCTTTTCCCATCTTCCTCTCCTCCTTTCTCATCTCCTCTCATCCTTTTCCCTATCTTCCTCTCCTCTCCACTCCTCCTCTCTCCTCCCTTCCTCTCCTCTCATCCTTTTTCCTATCTTCCTCTCCTCTCCACTCCTCCTCTCCTCCTTTCTCATCTCCTCTCATCCTTTTTCCTATCTTCCTCTCCTCCCCTCCTCTCCACTCCCCCTCTCCTTCTTTCTCATCTCCTCTCCTCCTTTTTCCTATCTTCCTCTCCTCTCCACTCCTCCTCTCTCCTCTTTACTCCTCCTCTCCTCTCATCCTTTTTCCTATCTTCCTCTCCTCTCCACTCCTCCTCTCCTCCTTTCTCATCTCCTCTCATCCTTTTCCCATCTTCCTCTCCTCTCCTCCTTTCTCATCTCCTCTCATCCTTTTTCCTATCTTCCTCTCCTCCCCTCCTCTCCACTCCCCCTCTCCTTCTTTCTCATCTCCTCTCCTCCTTTTTCCTATCTTCCTCTCCTCTCCACTCCTCCTCTCTCCTCTTTACTCCTCCTCTCCTCTCATCCTTTTTCCTATCTTCCTCTCCTCTCCACTCCTCCTCTCCTCCTTTCTCATCTCCTCTCATCCTTTTCCCATCTTCCTCTCCTCTCCTCCTTTCTCATCTCCTCTCATCCTTTTCCCTATCTTCCTCTCCTCCCCTCCTCTCCACTCCCCCTCTCCTTCTTTCTCATCTCCTCTCCTCCTTTTTCCTATCTTCCTCTCCTCTCCACTCCTCCTCTCTCCTCTTTACTCCTCCTCTCCTCTCATCCTTTTTCCTATCTTCCTCTCCTCTCCACTCCTCCTCTCCTCCTTTCTCATCTCCTCTCATCCTTTTCCCATCTTCCTCTCCTCTCCTCTCCTCCTTTCTCATCTCCTCTCATCCTTTTCCCTATCTTCCTCTCCTCTCCACTCCACTCCTCCTCTCTCCTCCCTTCCTCTCCTCTCATCCTTTTTCCTATCTTCCTCTCCTCTCCACTCCTCCTCTCCTCCTTTCTCATCTCCTCTCATCCTTTTTCCTATCTTCCTCTCCTCTCCACTCCTCCTCTCCTCCTTTCTCATCTCCTCTCATCCTTTTTCCTATCTTCCTCTCCTCCCCTCCTCTCCACTCCCCCTCTCCTTCTTTCTCATCTCCTCTCCTCCTTTTTCCTATCTTCCTCTCCTCCCCTCCTCTCCACTCCCCCTCTCCTCCTTTCTCACCTCCTCTCCTTTTTCCTATCTTCCTCTCCTCTCCACTCCTCCTCTCTCCTCCCTTCCTCTCCTCTTTACTCCTCCTCTCCTCTCATCCTTTTTCCTATCTTCCTCTCCTCTCCACTCCTCCTCTCTCCTCTTTACTCCTCCTCTCATCCTTTTTCCTATCTTCCTCTCCTCTCCACTCCTCCTCTCCTCCTTTCTCATCTCCTCTCATCCTTTTCCCATCTTCCTCTCCTCTCCTCCTTTCTCATCTCCTCTCATCCTTTTTCCTATCTTCCTTTCCTCTCCACTCCTCCTCTCTCCTCCCTTCCTCTCCTCTCATCCTTTTTCCTATCTTCCTCTCCTCTCCACTCCCCCTCTCCTTCTTTCTCATCTCCTCTCCTCCTTTTTCCTATCTTCCTCTCCTCCCCTCCTCTCCACTCCCCCTCTCCTCCTTTCTCACCTCCTCTCCTTTTTCCTATCTTCCTCTCCTCTCCACTCCTCCTCTCTCCTCCCTTCCTCTCCTCTTTACTCCTCCTCTCCTCTCATCCTTTTTCCTATCTTCCTCTCCTCTCCACTCCTCCTCTCTCCTCTTTACTCCTCCTCTCATCCTTTTTCCTATCTTCCTCTCCTCTCCACTCCTCCTCTCCTCCTTTCTCATCTCCTCTCATCCTTTTCCCATCTTCCTCTCCTCTCCTCCTTTCTCATCTCCTCTCATCCTTTTTCCTATCTTCCTTTCCTCTCCACTCCTCCTCTCTCCTCCCTTCCTCTCCTCTCATCCTTTTTCCTATCTTCCTCTCCTCTCCACTCCCCCTCTCCTTCTTTCTCATCTCCTCTCCTTTTTCCTATCTTCCTCTCCTCTCCACTCCTCCTCTCTCTTCTTTACTCCTCCTCTCATCCTTTTTCCTATCTTCCTCTCCTCTCCACTCCTCCTCTCCTCCTTTCTCATCTCCTCTCATCCTTTTCCCATCTTCCTCTCCTCTCCTCCTTTCTCATCTCCTCTCATCCTTTTTCCTATCTTCCTTTCCTCTCCACTCCTCCTCTCTCCTCCCTTCCTCTCCTCTCATCCTTTTTCCTATCTTCCTCTCCTCTCCACTCCCCCTCTCCTTCTTTCTCATCTCCTCCCCTCCTCTCTGCATCTCCTTTCCTTCACTTCTCTCCTCTCCACTCCCCCTCTCCTTCTCTCTCCTCTCCTTTCCTTGCCTGCCCACTCCTCCTCTCATCTCCACTCCTCTCCTCCTTTCCTCTCCACTCCTCTTTCCACTTTTCATCTCCACTCCTCTCCTCTATTCCTCTCCTCTCTAATATGTTGTTTCTCTCATTTGAGGAAATGAAAAACATCTCAAGGGCAAAGGTAGTCTCATTTTATGATATGATTATGAGTTCTTGCATTCAGCTGGATCCGGAACACAACAGCAGGGCTCAGATCAGCTGTGTCTCTTTGCTTTGGGCAAAAGAGAGAGAAAGCTGAACAATTCCATGCTTTGTAAACATGAGAATTAAATTTTTACCTAAAAATGGCAATTCTGTCATCATTTAGCTACTCAATGTCATGTCGTTCCGAACTCAGATTACTTTCTTTCTTCTGTGGAACACAAAAAGGCAAACACAGTTTGTGAATATATTCACAGTTTTCTTTTTCCATGAAATATCTATGAAAGGGACAGGAGCTTTCAAGCTTAAAAAACACCATAAAATATCATAAAACTAGTCCTTACATCTATATTCAAATTCTTTTGAAGCCATTTGATAGCACTGTCGAAAAGTTACTTCATTTTTTCAATGATAATCACTGAGGGAGTCAGTGAGTTGAACATGACAACCAGATAAGTTTGATTCACAAATGAATCATTCAGTCTGGTTTTGTGAATAACTGATTCACTGACATGCTCCAATTCAAAAGTATGAGCCGTTCACAATCGGAAAATGTCTTCAAAATGTCATTTGTGGTCCACATAAGAAAGTATGAGTTTTGTACACCATGAGGTTAAGTAAATGACGTCAAGTTTAATTGTTTGAGTGAACATTCCCTTAAAAATGTCCCTCCCTTTTTACACACTGAAAGATATAAGGTTTAAAAGGAAGTTAGGTCATCTGACCCTCCTGTGCCAGGGATGCTGTACACTGACGGATGACAGGAAGTCCTGCAGTCTGACAGGAAATGGACACGACAACAGAAAGGAAATTACACATGTCCGAGAGTCCTGTGCAGCTGTAGTCAATCTCCTCTCTATATATAAGCACAGGCTCAAATATTATTTGGACACTAAACTCACACCTACTAATGAGGGTTATTATAGTTAACTAAAATTAAAAACATAAAACTGTATCTTTACTTGAAATAAAATAACCTAACTGAAATAAATACAAAACAGTGGGACACTTGGCACTCATTTCCCATCACATATTTTAGTAATCACCATAAATTAGGTATCATTTGAAAGCTTAAAAACTCAAAATTTATCCTGGGAAAACCATTTTGAATTGCGTTACCATGGAAACAGTACTTTAAAACCTTTTAATGGGCTTTTCCCTGAAGTGGGCGGTGTCATGTTTCATATTGCAAAATTTATTTTAACAATTCTTTTCTAATGTTGACAAAACACGTAGTGTCGGAAAGGTCCGAGACTCAAGTTTCTATATTTGGTGACTGTTTTGTGATAGAAGTGATATTAATTTGCCCCAGGAGAACACAAATAGAATTCAATGGATTATGGGTGTCTATTTTTGATATAGAGCCTAAAACAAAATCTTCAATTTTTGTGATATCAACTTCAAATTTGGAACACAACCAGGTTAGACCCATGGCTTTGATTTGATAGCAAATTTAGACTAAAAAATATTTTGTAAAATATATATTTTGTGTAAAAAAACAGTACTGGAAACTTCTATAACGTTTTTACACTTTCATCAAATGTTAATTTAGTTTAACTTGATGTACTAAAGCAAAAATAAAAACTACACAGATTTATAAAAAACTATTAAAAATAACAAAAATCACATAACAAAATTAAAACAAAAAATATGTAAAATATTAATCTCAATCTTAATTAATCAAATCAATAGTCCAAATAGTAACTGTGAAGCCTTTTTTCAGAAGAATTTTCTCTTTATACAGCCCTCTTGCACTCTTCCGTTAAATTAAAATCCTAGAGTAGCCGTTTTTCAACCCAGACATTGGGTTTATTAATATAAAAACCTTTAATTAATTCGCACCTGCTTAAAGCCCAACTGGGTTACAGCTGTTCAGTACCAGCCTTCCGGAGCACTGCAGTTCAGCAAACCGTCTGTCCTGAGAACTATAACGCTGCTGTCTCTAGCGCTGCGTCCCAGAAGGAACAAAATCTAATTAATTAATGGCAAGCATCTAACAAATGAGCTGCAGGAGAGAGAGAGAGAGAATCAGACAGTCATCAATGTCTTCATACATTTGCTTTATTGAATTCTTCAAATGTCAAGAACATACAGAGAAAATTCAGTAACTCCAGCACAAAGACACCAGCTGCAGACGAACCTGCCTCTCTTCACACGAACACAACATCGCGCTTACTTCTTACATAATATGAAAGGAATTACAAGTATAAAATTCAGCTTAAAATCAAAATAACATGTACACATGCAGACGAAACCGCAACCTTTCTAAAACAACGAAATGCATGGCAAACGTGAACTGCTAAATAAAAAAATAAAAATTAGCAGATAAAAACAGCATTGTAAAAAAATAAATAGGGAACAACTCAAGAATTGCTTGACACAAAAAACGTGGTCATTGCCGGATAGGAGGAGGGGCTACTGCGTGAGAGGGCGGAGCCTCACAATTACCTGCAGGTGAATCAGAGCAGTGCGTTATCGCACACGGGGACCATGTTCGCATAAAAAAAATGAAGAATTCGGTGGTGTGCAGCTACCTGTCGAGGCGATTGACCACGTCCCTGACGGTGCTGATCAGGTGCTGGTGCTCCTGTGGGCTGGACAGAATGATGCCGTGAAGCTTCTTCATGTAGGAGTCGATGGAATTGAGTGTGGGCGTCTCTCCGCTGCCTGCGGGAACATGGGAAAGTCAGTCAGGAAAAGTTTACAGAGAATTAACAGTTGAAACATCCTCAAGCATGTTTGGGAATAAAACAAAGCAAGTTATATGTTATATGCACAATTTTTTTAAATTTAAAAAACATTTTATTAAAATATATTTAACTAGTGATAGTGTAAACATTTCTAATTTGAATAAATGCTTACCTTTCTATTCATCAAAAACAGTTTTCAACATGTTTCTTGAGCATTAAAGCGTTAGTTCACCCAAAAATGAAAATTCTGTCATTTATTACTCGCCCTCATGTCGTTCTACACCCGTAAGACCTTCGTTCATCTTCGTCATAAGTGATTCAAAATTTCAATACTTTGATACGCGAACCGAACCTCTGATGTGAAACAAAAGATTCGTAAAACTTCATGAAGCAGTGTTTTGATGTTATCCATCACTAGATATTGTTTAAAAAGTCGTTCTTTAGTTTTTTTTTTTAAGGTTGAATCACTGTACTCACACGAACTGTTTTAAATATGTTTTAGTGTCTTTCTGTTCATCTGAAAGTGTTCATTTCTTGCTGTCAATAGAGACTCACTGAACCATCAGATTTCATCAAAAATATCTTCATTTGTGTTCTGAAGATGAACGAAGGTCTTACGGGTGTAGAACGACATGAGGAATTAATGACTGACTTTTCATTTTTTGGTGAACTAACTATTTAAATCATCATATCAGAATGATTTCTGAAGGATCATGTGACGCTGAAGACTGGAGGAATGATGCTGAGAATTAAGCTTTGATCACAGGAATAAATAACAAATACATTTACAAATATTAAAATATAAAACAATTCAATGATAATATTTCACAATATTACGTTTTTACTGTACGGTTTTTACTTTATGATCAAATAAATGAAGCCTTGATGAGCATAAGAGACCTCTTACAAAAACATTAAAATAACATATATACACGCATTGTATGCATAATCCATAGTAATCTATTTAATCTAATCTAATATGTTTAATATACGCACTTTTTTATTAATTACTGTTTGGAACGAAATATATATGACGAAAGCTACTATTTATCTACATATTTCTTGAATTTTATAGGATTTTATGGTCATGGCTCAAATTAATCTTTGAACTGATTTAAACAAAATGAAATAAAATAAATCCGACTGCTTAAAGGGAAAATTACCCCATGATTTACTCACCACCCCGCCATCCTAGGTGCTTATGACTATCGTCTTTCAGATGAACACAATCAGAGATGTATTTAAAAATATTCTGGCTCTTCCAAGCCTTATAATGGGAGTGAAGGGGGGACCAGATTTTGAAGCCCCAAAAAAAATTCATTCATTCATCATAGAAGTAATCCATACGACTCCAGTGGGTTAATAAAGGCATTCTGAAGTGAAGCAATGGGTTTTTGTAAGAAAAATATCCATATTTCAAACTTTTTGAATTGAAATAACGGACAACCACAGCAAGCTGACTTGCACAAAGACTTTTCTCTAATGCTGAAATCCTCTGATATAATAAAAATGATAATAATTAAAAATTATGTAACTTATGTAACTTAACTCCCATTATAAAGCTTGGAAGAGTCAGGATATTTTTACATTTTTCTCAGATTGTGTTCTTCTGAAAGAAGATAGTCATAACCACCTAGGATGCCTTGAGGGTGAATAAATCATGGGATCATTTTCATTTTTGGGTCAACTATCCCTTTTAAATGAACCCAGCTGGCTGGAGGTTTTTGCAGTGAACTCCGGGAGTTCAGTCGTGTGTGTGCTCGAGTGTCTCACCGGGCAGGGGGACGGTAGAGAAGCTGTGTGTGAGGGCCGAGCGCAGGGTGTCCAGGTGCTGCTGAAGGAGGCTGTTTCGCGTGCGTTCCTGCAGCACGTCTCCTTCCAGACGCTCCACGGCGGAGCGCATGCTCTCCACATGCTTCTGCAGCGCTGCGTTACGCTCCTCATATTCCATATTTGTCTTTCTCAGCTGCCGCATTTCGGCCTCACGCGCTACAACAAACACACAAGTTCAAAGATGTTTGTTTGGGATGATTTCTCAGAAATCACTTACTGCACCTTTAAAGACAGACTGACACATTGAACAGCACTCTGCTCTCACCTTTACTGTGATTGAGAAACTCTTCAGTGAAGATGGGAATATCAAACACAGAACGATCCTTTATCTCCAGATCCTTCTGAGGGACAGACAGAATGTCTGAGTGCTCAGACGGTCATAATAGAATTACATAGAATTACAACGGCTGTCAAAAATATCTACATATCCTCCACCGTTTGCAAGTTTGTTTTTAAATATTTTGGCTAAATTACCATATTCCAGATGGTAAGATTTTATTTCCATGACTTTTCCAGTATAAATATCTTTTAAATCAAATTATAGCTAATTAAATATTTCAGAAAAAAAAAATAAAAAGTAGTTTTCCATGACTTTCCAATGACTGTTCACGATTTTATTATTTTCTGTGGTGTTTCCAGTCATTTTGCATTCATTGCATTTTTAATTACAATCCCTTTATAAAAATTATAGACAATTAAATATTTTAGAATTGTTTTTATTACATTGTTACATTTTATTATTTAACATTACATATTTTTAAACAAATAGTAAATTCCATTAATTTTCGATTCTTATCTAAATATTAAATAAAAATAGCAAATGAAATAGTTTATTTAATAATAATTAAAGATTATAAAAACAGATGTTGACTAAAGAGTTTTCCTTGACTTTCCCATGGCTGTTTAAGATTTTATTGCCATTACTTTTCCAATCTTTTCCAATACTTTTCAAAATCATTACATAAAAACAGCATATTAAAATATTTTAAAATAATAATAAAAAATATATATATTTTGATTAAATTAATTTAGTGTATATATATATACGTGAACAAAATGTATGAATATATATTAAACAATTTCATAATTTAGTAAAGGCTAAATTGTTTTTCTAAAAACCTGTTAATTTCATGTGTTCCATTGCATGAAAAATGTGTGCATCTTCCATGTGGATCCTGTGGTTGATATTTTACCTCATGAAGGGATTCACCAGGTGCCTGCCGTCCAGCGTCTGATAATGAGAGAGAGAGAGAGAAGCTTTATAGTAAACATCAAATGTGATTGGCTGTGGCTGTCACTTCACTGCAGGATTGCCAAAAGATCATTTTAAGTTGCGTACCTCCTCTGTGTCTCTTTCCTTTTTGTTTCTCTTGCACTTTCCTGCTGAAGTGTTTATAGGCTTCAGTCTTCTGATACTGCTCCAGTTCCCTCATGTAGCGCTCTTTATCTCTGTCTGCTTCATCCAGATACCGCTGAGACAGAGAGCAATGTTAGCAGTCTCTGTAGATGTTTCAATCTTGATGATTATGCCCTATTAGAATGTTTTTATGCTTGAATGTTTAAAAAACGTAATTTTTCACATATTTGTCATTGTTGCAGCCCCTCTCCTCTCCTCTCCTCTCAGATTGTCAGTAACGCTCTGCCTCTATGAAGCTCCGCCTCCTGAAGAGCACAATGTGCTCTGATTGGTCTGCTGGATCACTAATTGGTCAACTATTTCGAGCATAACTGTGAGTTTCAACACACTACCAACTAACTCAACCATGCCCAGCCCCTTTATTTGCGTTTGCTTTGGGCGGGAATTATTTAAATGAGGAATATACTGTGATGAGTTTTTTCCCAGAAGAAAACTCAAGACTACAATGGAAGCAATTCGCCGGCAGTTTGATTGACAGGCGATCTAACCAATCACAACCCCGAATCCGCCATTTTGTTCAACAAAGCAGTCAGGAGAGTTAGTAGATTAACGTTGGCGAACTTGAACCACATCTTTCCTCGCTTGAAACAACATTCCTTCTGATGTTCATTCATGTTGATTTGATGCTATAAATGAACTAGTAATGAAGAGATGATCGGTTCACGAGGAGCTACAGCGATCTGTCAGCACACATTAAAGACACACTAGACGCTATTTATTGATCACACTATGTGTGTCCTGACCTGTTTCTCTTCCGGAGGCAGTTTGCTCCACTCGTTCCCGAGCATCCTGGTGATCTCTGGGAAAGGTACGTCTGGTCTTTCCGCCCTCAGCTGCTCGCGGCGCTCGTTCATAAAGCGCACGTATCCTGTTAACGGGGCTTTGGGGGCGTTACTGTCCTTCAGTGGCTTCTTCCTCCTCCTGCCTTTGGTCCAGCTGCTCCTGCGAGGTTTCTGCCAAAAACACCATTTCACATGACCCATTAACGCTGTTCAACCTGTGCAACCCCAGGGGCGGCAATCACATGATCTGCTCACCTCCTCTCCGTTACGCTGGCTGCTGTTGTCTGTGTTGCCCCCCGGTGACCCGCTCTGCTCCTCCATGACCTCTGACCTTTAGTGTCACATATAGCAGTGATGTAAAAAGAGAACTCAGCATTTAAAAATAGCTACTGTAATAATACTCAAATATATATATATATATATATATATATATATATATATATATATATATAACATTTTCAATCTTATACTCACTAACTAGTATTAATACTATTACTACTTTACTACTATTAATTACATTTCCATCTTTTTACCACTAATACACAAACATTCAAGTTACAAAATAAAATGAACTAAACATATTTAAAAAAACAAATACATACAAAATAATATATATATATATGAAAAAAAGAAAAATATATATGATTATACATATATTAATTTATATATATATATATATATATATATATATATATATATATATATATATATATATATATATAATTAAAAATAAAATTAAGAAGACAGTAGCATTAATACCATGTTTTTTGGACATGTACCATGATGTTATCTTACTGGTAATAACTATTTGAAATACTATAGTACATGGATTTAGCATTAATTTAGTACCATTATCATCATTTTAACTATAGTACAGCCACAGTACTTTATATAAGGTTGATACAGAAGATTAATTTAACAGATGTATTGGAATCACGCAAAACCCGACAGACATCAATTCTCTCACCTGTCTTTTGTTCTGAAGCTGGAATCGGGTGCAAAATTGCGTCTTTGACGTGTTTTCCGCGCGATTTTTTCAAGAATTTTAGAGAGAAAAATATTCCGAGGCAAAACAATGCACGGAGCCGGCTGACGTCATCACTCCGCGCCAGGAAGGAGCTCGGCTCCGTCATGCGCCCTCAACCCTGCCAGCCAGATCCCTGATTCCTCCTCATTATTCCAATCTTCTTCCTCTCCGCCTCAGTAAAATCAATTAATTGCGTTAAAAGCCTCAGTAAAAGCGCTTTATTGTGTTGTCCTATACGATAGAATTCTGCTTGAGGATAAACGGGTCACGAGAGATTAATGGTGTTTTGCTGCCCTCTTCTGGTCAGTAGCTGCAAATGCGGCGCTCCTCTGTTACATTTTCACAAGGAAAAAACACAACAACATGAGAATAAAAATATGTTTTAGTGCACCTTTTGAGTATTGAATTAATATTATTTGTTCACATATTGTCTATAACACTGATCTATGGTCTGTGCACTTCAGACACTTACGAAACACGCTTTTTTTATTTAAATAATTTTACTCTTAAAATTGTACTCCCTGATACTTGCCATACAGCGTAATGCATAAAAAAAACACATTTGTCTTTTGTGCCGTCTTCCCTTCATCATGTGACTATGAATAGCACATCTGACCAATCCAAAACGACTTTCCAACACTACACCCCGCCCACTTTTTAACAGTCTTTTTTTTTTAAAGTTGCCGCTCTACCGTTTTAAATTCTGTGTCGCACTGCCATCTACTAGCAATATGCTGCATGTTCACAAATAAATAAATAAACAAACAAACAGACACTTATTTGAAATCGCAGATGATTTGCTATAGGCAGCCCTCATTTCTTCCATTTTGTATTTATTAGACGTGCTGCTCACCAACCCCGACAGTTCATCACAGCAGGTCTACAGTAACCTGAAGGTGTGAATTACAGTTGACTGTGAATGCACTGGGGCTAAAGACAATTCATGTTTCCATAAACACTTTCCTTTATGTCAGAAAGAATTACAGACAGTCTGGAAATGTGCTGAAGGCTGTAATTAATCCAGGTGGTTTGCGGGATCAATTTCATGTCAACATCAATGATATGAGAGTGACAGACAGTGTTTCTGCGGCTGCGGCTCAGGCCTCGGGGCTTGGGAATGTGAACGCCATCTCATGAAGTTAATGAGGTGACCCTCTGCCTGGATGGGGTTGCTTTTGCTGTTTATTATTAGTTTAGAAGAATAAAGCTGTGTTTGTAGCCAAGTTTCTGGAACGGTTTGTCGTCAGGATGCAGATTTGACATTTGACCTTAAAGTGGTGACCCTTCACAGAACCAGAATTGTTGATAATTATTTTAAAGTAACATTTTAAATAATAATAACAACAATAATATAAACTTATTAAATTAAATAATAATAATAATTGTAATAATAATTTTAGAATAAAATGAATATGAAAATTAAATAAAATAACACTTAAAATATTCAATAACAGTCATAAAGTAATATTCAAATGAAATTAAATAATTAAAATATTAAACAATAATAAATGGAATTTAATTCTTAAATATTGCTGGAATGAATAGTAAAATGGAAAATAAATAAAATGATTAAAATATTTAAGAATAATTTTATCATTGAATTAATATTGACAAAATGAAAAGTAAATAAAAACTTACATTTAATTTAATAATAATAATAATAATTCAATTTTCAAATTAAATGAAAATTAAATAATTAAAATATTTAATAATAATAATCACTATCATCATAAATTCATCATTAAATAAATATTAATAAATATTCAATGAAACAAAAATAACACTTAAATATTAAATAATAACTGAATACTAAAATTAAATAAAAAATAACAATTAAACATTAAAAATAACAACTTAATATTCAAATGAAATGACAATAAAATAAAATAATAATAATGAGTTGATGATTTAATTATTTTTAAAATAAAATGAAAATTAAATAAAACATTTACAAATTTAACAACAAGAACAACAACAACAATAATAATAATAACAACAATTTAATATTCAAATGAAATTCAAATGAAATAAACATAGTAGATTAGTTTAAAAATGGTATTATAAACAGCTATAATAATAATAATGAAAAACTACAATTATACGGTTGATTGCAATTTTTTTTTATCTCAACCTTTTTAAAACAGACCTAAGGCCCACTTTTGGGGTCATGACCCGTACAGAACCAAACTGACCTGTAGGGGGCAGTAGTGAGCTGGTCGACAAATAATCACATAAATGCTACGTGAAGAATTAATCACTTTATTGATCAGTTACTGCAATTTCATGTGTTATTAGCTTTTAGTATCAGTAATCTGAAGTCTGTGGATGATAACTTGTTAAGGTGTCACAGAAGTTTTACTCAATATAAATTTATATGATTTGATTATTGTTATTTTGCCACTTAGCGACTTACAGCGGATCAATGGCACGAGACTGGATTATTAAAATGGCGTCACTGTGAAACCTGCCAACTCAAACCATCATAATTCGCCGATTCAATCAACTCTTCAGCTTCTCGTGTAGCTAAACTTCAGAAAAACAGAGTTCACCCAAAAATGAAACATTGTTTATGTAGCTTCAAACCACTATGAGTTTATTTGGGTGAGGATAACAAATGCTGCAGTTGTGTAGGTATTCCATGTCAGGCTGTCTGTTAGTCAGATGAGGTTTGGGTGAGCGGAAGTGGGTCAGAACCTCTCTCTGTGATGTGTGTATCTCTCTTTACCCGTGATCCTGACAGCTCTTTGACAGCAGTTTGAGTCTGTTGGCTCACGCTGAGCTGAAAGACTGTCTGCCTCTGTTTAATGTCTGTTCAGCTTCACCTTGTAGCTCTAGTAAATACACTAACCTTGAGCTCGAGAAACATAAAATATGGAAAAACCATTTGAAACAAGTAACCCAGTAAAATTGTGGTCTGTAAGCCATAAATGATTTTGAACAAATACATTTTTACAACAAAAATAGACACAAATAAGGGGGGTAATAATATATATTTTCAAAAGATTGAGGTATTACACCAATAATTTTAGTAGCCAATCACACAAGTTTATGTTTAACAAATAAATAGGATAATTGTTGTGATTTTTTGTTTTGTTTATTACAATACTTAGAAAATATTCTGGTTCAATGCAACATTTTACAAGGTGGCCATTTATTCGAACACATTTTTTCTGTAAAAAGTTATGAAAAGGCTATTTCTGAATGTTCCCTTTTCAAAACATAATTTTTTTGAAATGTAACTACGTTAAATGAATCATTTTTATAGTTTAGACATCAAACATTGCGGGAACGTTAGTTTCTAACATTTAAAAAACGTTAGTGGAACATCCAAGATCCAACATTTTTTGTGTTAACATTTTGAAAGTTTTAATAAAGAGCAGATAACTTTCAACAAACATTCTATTAATGTTACTGGAAGAACGTTTGTTCTCAACTTTAAAAGAACGTTCTGAGAACGTTTCCTGTTTGCTGGGAATGTAATTTATTAATATCGTTTGTTTTTTTAAGAATACTTGGGCATTAAATTCATTTTCTTAGCTAATCTTAATAGAATATTAAATAAGGTAATTTTGCATATCTTGACCCTCCATTTTGTGTTAATTGTCGTATATTAAAGAAAATATTGTACTGGTTCACAATATGGCCATTTATTTGAGTACAATAAACTCGACCTTGAGAAGTTTGTCACGTCTTCAGAATTATAAACCACCAATCGAAGACATTATTGACATTATGACCAATTCTGATGGTTTATTCATCAACGAAGATGATATTTCGGAACACATCACAGGAGGAGTTGAACGTGTCGGAGGTCAATGTTACTGAGAGGGTTTTCTTCATATGAACATGAGCAGTAAAGTACAGTCAGCACATCAGACACTCTTGATCCCCTTAATGAATCCTCAAATGTAAAAAACATAATTCATAATCTTTTTAATCTCATATCCGGACACATTTTGAGTGTGATTTTGCAAAAGTGAGACTTTGTTTACCATGACTCATTACTGTAATTAACCCGGGAGAAAGAGGGCGAGGTGCTTACTAATTAAATCTTAATATTTAAGTACTCAGAGACTGTTTGCTCTCTTAGAAACGGGAACAAGAGAAAAACATTAAAACGTCTCTGGTGATGCTGAAACTGATTAAAGTTGTCGGGGGTTTATGAAGAACGTTTATGAACTGTAACGTTCAGGGCAGAATCCATCAGGGAGAAGAACCACTGCAGGAGGAATGCACATGCTCTTTGTGTGCTGTACCCTCGTGTACTGGGATCAGAAGTGATGTGGTTCTTGGAAAAGCCATTAGGATTCTTTTAAAAGCGTCTTTCTTTAGGGAGGGATGGTTTTCAGTAGTTCTTTTGGTTGTAAGATAAAGAGAAGCAACATTTAAATTTTTTATAAAAGCATTTTAAAGTGGAAGATTGAGTCGTAATTTTGACAAACGTGTTCTAAAATTATGTACACTAATATGAGACTCCATGAGACGCAAAGTTTCTCGGGGAACACAAGTATTTTGCGAGCAGACGCAAAGTTTCTCGGGGGAACGTTAATATTTTGCGAGAGAACGCAAAGTTTCTAGGGGGAACGTCAATATTTTGCGAGAGAACGCAAAGTTTCTCGGGGGGAACGTCAATATTTTGCGAGAGAACGCAAAGTTTCTCGGGGGAACGTTAATATTTTGCGAGAGAACGCAAAGTTTCTAGGGGGAACGTCAATATTTTGCGAGAGAACGCAAAGTTTCTCGGGGAACGTCAATATTTTGCGAGAGAACGCAAAGTTTCTCGGGGGAACGTTAATATTTTGCGAGAGAACGCAAAGTTTCTAGGGGGAACATCAATATTTTGCGAGAGAACGCAAAGTTTCTCGGGGGAACGTCAATATTTTGCGAGAGAACGCAAAGTTTCTCGGGGGAACGTCAATATTTTGCGAGAGAACGCAAAGTTTCTCGGGGAACGTCAATATTTTGCGAGAGAACGGAAAGTTTCTAGGGGGAACGTCAATATTTTGCGAGAGAACGCAAAGTTTCTCGGGGGAACGTCAATATTTTGCGAGAGAACGGAAAGTTTCTCGGGGGAACGTCAATATTTGCGAGAGAACGCAAAGTTTCTCGGGGGAACGTCAATATTTTGCGAGAGAACGTAAAGTTTCTAGTGGGAACGTCAATATTTTGAGAGAGAACGCAAAGTTTCTCGGGGGAACGTCAATATTTTGCGAGAGAACGGAAAGTTTCTCGGGGGAACGTCAATATTTTGCGAGAGAACGCAAAGTTTCTCGGGGGAACGTCAATATTTTGCGAGAGAACGCAAAGTTTCTCGGGGGAACGTCAATATTTTGCGAGAGAACGTAAAGTTTCTAGTGGGAACGTCAATATTTTGCGAGAGAACGCAAAGTTTCTCGGGGAACGTCAATATTTTGCGAGAGAACGGAAAGTTTCTCGGGGGAACGTCAATATTTTGCGAGAGAACGCAAAGTTTCTCGGGGGAACGTCAATATTTTGCGAGCGGATGCAAAGTTTCTAGTGGGAACGCAAATATTTTGCGAGCGAATGTAAAGTTTCTCGGGGGAATGCAAATATTTTGTGAACGGACAAAAAGTTTCTCTAGGAGAACTATTTTGCAAGCGGATGCAAAGCTTCTAGACTGAATTCACATCAATATTTTGCGAGCACATGCAAAATTGCTTGGGGGAACGTCAATACTTTGCTAGCCAACGCTAAAATTTCTACACTTCTAATCAGAAATGTTTCTTGAGCAGCAAATCAGCATATCAGAATGATTTCTGAAGGATCATGTGACTCTGAAGACTGGAGTAATGATGCTAAAAATTGATCTTTGATCACAGGAATAAATTACATTTTAAAACATTCAAATGGAAAACAGTTATTTTAAATGTTCCAATATTTCTCAATATTACTATTTTTACTGTATTTTTGGTCAAATAAATGCAGTCTTGGTGGGTATAAGAGACTTTGGATTATTATATTAATAGGATACTAGATTGTGCCTCCACATTGCTAAGATGTTGTTAGAGTGGTTGCTAGGTATTCATGAAAAACATGTCCGTAGCACAAATGTGCTCACAGTGAAGCAGGTTTGGTCATTCCTCTACTCACAAATGAACTGTTATAACAAGCACCACTAAGTTAGCATTTCAAAGCACAGCGGTGAGATAATATGATCTGCCTTTAGCATTTAGCGCATTATGCTAGCTCGGAGAATGAAACACAGTGACGCAAAAGCGTATAAATACATTTTTTATGAACACCATGAAAAGTTTCTTCTGCAAAAAGTGTGTCATCCACTTTCTCGCCACCAGGAAGTCCCAGCTGCCTACCAGATGGCAGAATTTGCCTGGAAAATATTTACCCTTCCTCTCATCATGCTAGAACATTTGCCAAATGACACGTGCCTGAGAAGTTGTTTAACAAGTGGAGCGCGGAGAGAAAGCGAGAGAGAAAGACAGACAGACAGACAGAGACCCAGAGTTCTGCTTCAGTGTGATATTGATCTGTAGCTCTGACACTTTAGTGTGAAGAATGACCCTTCTAGGACATTGTGAAAGTGTTTGTGTGTGTGTGTGTGTGTGTGTGTGTTAAAGTGCTATTATCCCTTTTATGGATGGGGAAACAGCTTTCAGAATCAGACATGCTTCATACAGTTGTGCTCGGGTCACCTTTAAGTCCAGAAACATACTCTTGTTTGTTGTGTAATTTATTGTTTACATTTTTTCTGTCAAACAACCTGACTAAAATGGCATCTAACTCTATTCCTAATAAATTTAATCCACAAAATTACTGACTGTGATTGGATTATTTGAAACACTTTAAAATAAGGTCCCATTGTTAACATTAACAATGAGCAATACATTTGCTACAGTATCTATTATTCTTAGTTAACGTCAAATAATAAAATCGTAGCTGTTCATTGTTAGTTCATGTTAGCTTAGATCCATTAAATAAAGATACATTTGATTTTAATAGTGCAATAAAGGGATAGTTGACCCCAAAATGAAAATCCTGCCATCATTTACTCGCCCTCAAGTTGTTCCAAACCTGTATGAATTTCTTTCTTCTGCTGAACACAAAAGATGACATTTTTGAAGAATGTCAGTAACCAAACAGTTGATAACGTTGGTTATAACTTGTTAAGTATGGATATTTCTCTTCAGAGTGAGCCGCGTGGAGTACGTTTTGCTTTTGGTGGAGGCACTTTCTTCAGTTTCATATTCGTGGGTCCCGTTCACTGCCATTATAAAGCTCGGATGTGTCAGGATATTTATTAATATATCTCAGATTGTGTTCATCAGAAAGAAGAAAGTCATATACATCTAGGATAAGCTTGAGGGCGAGTAAAGCTTGGGCTAATTTTCATTTTAAAGTGAACTAATCCTATAAGATTATATAGTGAACTAATATTGTGCATATATTTGGCAAAATGCTCCCTCCAGAGTTCATTTCTCTAGTGAATAACATGCTGTGGACACTAAATGACTTGTCTGAGGTAAATGTAATGCTATTACTTTTACATTACATTTATTACATTTACATTACATGTAATAATATTATTCTTAAGCTGTTTTATTGGCCTTTCTGTGGTTGAAACATTGTTTGAGACATTACACGTAAACATATCTATGGGTAGATTGTTTATTGTTCTTCTTTTGCACTTCCTGTTGTGGCAGTTAGCAAACAGTGTTGCATTGGATTGGAGTGTGGATTGCAGGTCAATGACTGTATTTGTCTGTCTCTATGCACCAAACCGTGATGTCCGAACCTTGACGGTTCGGGACGAGTACATGTACCGTAACAGCACTATTTGTAGCAAAGCTGCTCTATTTTGCTGTAGATCATTAAACCATTACTCAGCCCGACACACATCACTCAAATCAAATTGTGTGTAATATGTCCTACTGTATGAAAGTGGTCCATTGCATGGTCCAATCAAAAGGTTCTTGAACATTCATTTTCACACAGAATGTCACGTAGCAGAAGTTAAAAACACTGCGGATGGCGTTTCACAATGCTTTTAAAGCTCTCAGGCTGTGATGAGGCGTGACTCTCAAGAAGTCCCTCGCCGTGGAATCAGCTCCTCTCGAAAGCACAACATTCACTTAAGAACAACATCAAGAGCAACTCAGAGGACATTCAGTGCAGAACATCTGCCAGTTCATTTATCTAGGGTTCAGTAAGCTTTGTTAGTGCTGAGCTGTTTGTTCATTCCTCCAGGGCCGTGGGAGTGTTTGTGTTGACCCCTGCGAGGGAAATTTCCCCCCTAATTAATCTGTTTTAATTGTCGGTTCCTCATTGTCTGCGTCAATGTTAATCCTTGAGTCTAATCCGCGGACACACACGCGCTCATTTCCCGTCTCTCCGTGGCTCGGGAACTTTTGGGGAACGTGATAAGTGTTAGTTTCATCTCTAATGAAGCCAGAAACACTATCCGCTGTTAGCTTTACTGAGAGCCATTAAAACAAACACAGCAGAGAGGAATGAAGTGGCCAGGACAAACCTTCCCCCCCTTGAGAAACGTGCTGCTGTATAATCACATTTCCAGGCTGTTAATTGAAAAGCAGAGTGTTAATCTTCTTTTTCTGAAGCGCTCATAATTACCGAAGCTCAGCGGCGTCTCCAAGATTAAAGTCATCTGAAAATCTCCCTCACCTTCATGAAAGGGCAGAAACTGATGCTCACTTGCTCATATAGACTGTGTGTGGTAGTAGAGCATAGCTAGACAACTTATTCCCGCCAAGACATAAAACAGCCATCTGTCTGACACGTAAAATTGACAAACACAGTTTACTTTTACTTAAAAGGCACCCAATTTGTCATGTTACTGTTCAAAATCCTTTGCGGCTTCAAGGCACACATTAAAGGCTCGTTCGGAACAAGAACGATGACTATATTAGCACCAACGCACGATATTGTTCTGTTTATTTTAAGCACGTACTTCAGTTAAAATGCTGGAGAAAATCGCTGTGAAAGTTGGACCCAGTGTTGCAAAGTCTGCGGGTTTCCCACAGAATTGGCTACTTTAACACTGTTGTTGCGGGTTGTTTTCCATGTTCCATACACCTGGGTTGAAGTGACCCCAAATAACATGATATTTAGCCCTTGAAATATCAGGGAACCCCACCAAAAACACGGATTTTACCCCCTGAAACGCAGTTGGGTGTTTTTTTGTGTGAAAATCTGGCAACCCTGAGTGGACCAAAGTCTTTTCACTTGGCGGCCATATTTGCAAAGCCTCCAGGCACGCTATTTCGGGCATCCAAGATCAAGTTCTAACTATTTGAATGGGGGAATCCTTAAATCTCAAAAACTGCTTGACGAACTCACAATTAAATACCATATTTCAAATAAGCAACAAAAACTGACACAAACTGTTCCATAATCGTTGTTCCTATGGCTCATATAGTGTTAAAAAGCTTATATTTCAGGCTAGACGAGGCAATGTGCATGTGCAGTCCTTGGGCTCATTCACACAGAATGAGTCTTTCCACCTAAAAATGTGAGGTGCAGTGCTAAGGAATTGTTTTAAAAAAAGTGCATAATGCGAGGGTTTCTAAACAATCTTTTGAGAAATGATGTCATACTGGTAATAACGAACAAATAAAACAGTTGCCACGCCAACTGGCTACCGTAAACAGAAGCTTGCAACACTTGCCCCACCTCCGAGTTCTTCAAATTGGTCCATCTGGAACTGACATTGATGAGCGGCGCTGCGTGTGAAAGTTTCTTTTAACTTGACATGGGGTCTTAAAAACGTGGCGCTCCTGTGCGAGGTGCTGCAAAAGATGCGACACGCGAGCGTAGCGGTCATACACGTCCACCTAGCGCATTTTTACATAGAAAACAGTGGAAAAGTAGTGCATTACAATAAAAAAACGTGTTCTGTGTGAATGGCTCCCTAAGTCTCAGGTTTCTATGGGAACTGGAGCCTCTAACGGCCAATGCAGTGACGCAGTGACTTAATCAATCAGCGATTGGCTCTTTTACTTAGATGGCAGGACATATTCTGCCATATTGCGTGTTGCAGTTTCTCACATTCATAACTAATCGAAGTGAACCATCTTTATATCTATAGTCTTTAAGTGGACTCGGCTATTCTTTTACATTTAAGCTAGAATGGGGGAGAGAGTAGGGCTGGACGATGTTACTGTCAGTCGATTGAGATTTCTCTACATAGTTTATCTGTATGTAAATGCAGGACACTATAGAGCAGCAAAGAAACAGATGAATGAGAAGAAAGAGATTAATCAAAAGCATAAGTTATTAAAAGCACAATAAACTGTGACAGAGAACTGAATTCGGTACTGACAGATCTGTGGCGCACATCCCAGCAAATGCCCGTAATGGTGAGCACTGACGTAAACACAGTTAGTTATGTCTAAAGTGAAAGTAAACAGTTGAGAGAAATAATCATTATATTGGATCCATGCGTGAGCTCTTAAAGTGACAGCAGCCTCATTTAGGCCTGAATTAATGCTAATCAAACAACAAAAGACAATCATTCACTGTTCTTGACTGAATATCTTCCAGAGTATTATTAAGAATCTGTGTTTATGTAATTCATACAGTGCAGTTCATATTATGAGTGTGTATAATACTTTTTGGAATAATAAATTGGTTCAAAATTCAACTTTTTCCTCAATCCAGTCTACCGATAATGACAGCACTCATGAGTACTGAATAATACTTCAGTTCCATTAAAGGAAATTCTTTTAAAACTAAATCTATGTTTATCATTATTTCAAAGAGGATTTAGACGTGTTGTGGATTTGAAACATGTTTTGAAACGAGAGAATAGTTCCCAGTACACTGCATGCCAAATTCCTAATATTTATTTAAACAGCAACATTCAGTCTGAAGACAACATAAAAACGCCTGAAGAAATCCTGTTTTTATATATAATGTATATGTACAGCTATGGGTAAACCATCCAGGTTTGTTGTGTTTATTTGTTCATACATATTTAATACGTAGAGTTTTGTTTTGTTTTCAGGGGTTCTTGTTTAAATAGCTAAATTAAATAATGCTGATAAATGATTTGTAAAGTGATAGTGATATTAGTTTCTTGCACCAGATTGAGCTTTGAAAAGGAAGAAATCTCTTCATAAAACATTTATTTTACTTCGGCTTTTTGAATTTATACTGTAATAAATGAGATGCTAATTTATGCATGGTGAGACAACATGGCGGTGAGTCACTGGAGAATCGTGTAAACAGTAGCGTCTCCTGCCGCGCTGGGCTGCTGTCAGTCACACACGGAGCTGACGGATCAATATATCGCCCTGACGGAACTCCAGGGAGTTTACTGACAGAAATGATGCCTGCAACTGAACTCAAACGGAGTGCATCTCATTCAAGAACTCGACATGGTTCTAGAATGCTCTCTGAATAATTATTATACACTTTTTAGGCGTCAACAGTGTGAGCGCCAACCTCTCAGCTAAGCTTTTATGGGTGGTTACCACGGCGTTGCTATGCGGTTGCTATGTGGTTGTTTACTAGTCAAAAGTGTCCAATTCTGAGTTTTTAAATATATATCAAAAGGAAATACACAAAATATGTCTTGATTATATAATGTCACTATGAATGCATTACAGGTTCAGATGATCTGGAGCTGGGGTTAGGTTAATCTTCCAGTTACCAGCTTTAACCGCCACAGCTGTGTTGCAGATTTATTTTCAGAGAAAGAAATCATGTGGAACACAGTTTTGTTCTGTTTGACCTCTATACGCACTGATTTCATGTGTTAAATCGCCATTCAGCTGCTTGAGTGTGTTTGTGCTAATTAGAGACAGGCCGAGTGGTAATTTAGTAAAATAATAATTACCTGTAACACTTGTATAAATAAAAGACTTAGGCTATGCTACACACTATTATGTCTATATTTACGTTGAAAAGTTCTGAACAAAGCCTCAGTAGAATTGGCATAACCGAGGTACCTCGGTACCATTAGCGTTGCTGAATAAATCATTTTTTTTTGAGCGAATCGTTTGAGTGAATTATTCCAAATGACCCAGTTACAGGACTCTAGTAGCAGAGATTTTTATAATTGTGGCTAATTGATTATAATTCATCATTAACAAGAAGCCATTGGTGACATGTTGAGTTATTGTAAGCATGACGACTTTTGTGTGTGGAACGCACCATAGTATTATGATAAGTCATGTTCAGTTCATTTTATTGATTATAAAAGATTGAATATCAGTCGTGCTGAGCTTGATTAATAGAACAGTAACAGAACATGCATGTTTTGATGAGAATCACAGCCAAAACGCTGCCCAGCAAATTGGTGGAAATGTTTGGAGCATCTGGGATCATCTGAAGTGGAGGAACGTTTGGAGCTCTTGATTGCTGATTAGGGAATGGGAGAGAGAGATCAGAGAGTGTGTGCCGCGGCCATGTGTCTCACACTGCTGTAATTAGCAGCTGTGTCACAGAGCTCAGGTGCTACGGAAAGGTGCCAGAACCCCCTCAACCGCACCGGCCAGAGGTTCAGCTCTGCGGTTTCAAAGTGATCACAGCAAATTATGAGCTCCAGAGCCCATCATTTACAAATCTGTCTGAAATGGTCTGTAGTTCCAGCTTCTTCTACACCATTACAAAACCATCTTCAACCAGTCTACGCTGGTCTTAGGGTATGTTGACATGAGGATGATGATGTGCTAAAAACAGAATAGTTTTCGAAAACGTACAAATGACAATATTGTCTAAACAACCCCCGTTCACACAGATCCGTGAAAACCACCAGGGTTGTCAGTTTTCTCATCTTCTACTCAAAACTAGTCCAATTGACCCTTCGCAAAGCCCCGCCCCCTTTAGTTACTGTTGCTATGTCCGACAACTCATGCGCTCTCATGCCACACATCATGTTCTCACGCAGTGAAAAATACATCGCGGAGCAAAGAGGACACTGACAACACGTCGACAGACATATGAAACAGTTTCATATTTAAAATATTATAATATTTGAAAGAAGTTTAAACAATAAATACTGTATTGTGACTCTTTAACGTGTCGCTGACAGATCGGCTCGTGAACCGATCATCTCTTCATACTAGTTCATTTATAGCATCAAATAAACATGAATGAACATCAGAAGAAATGTTGTTTCAAGCGCGGAAAGACGTGAGAACACACAATTTTTCAAGTTCAAGTTCACCAATGTTAATCTACTAACTCCCCTGACTGCTTTGTCGGACAAAATGGCGGATTCGGGGTTATGATTGGTTAGATCGCCTGTCAATCAAACTGTTTGCGAAGGGTCTATTGTTTTTCAGGGGGGTCCCCTGGTAAAAATCCGGGGGATAAAATTCACATTTTCAGAGGAGTTCCGCAGGTATAATTCACATTTCAGGGGCTAAATATCATATTATTTGGGGTCACTTCACCCGCGGGTGTAAAAAAACAACCTGCGACAACAATGTTAAAGTAGCTCAAAGTCAAAAAATGACTTGGCAAAACTGAAAACGATAGTATTCTGCTGCCAGGCCAGTAGATGGCGATGTTACTTTGTAAAAAAAACACTACACGCCTATAAACTGAACTCAAAATACGCATGTGCATGACATCAAATCCCCATTTTTGTACTTTACACTAACGGTATCGCTTTCAAAAACTTGTAATGGAAAATTCTTGTGTTTTATGGAATATTGCAGTAGATTTTGGTTTTATTTTGATTAATCATGCAATCCTTATTAAATACCATAATACTGTAAAATACCTGTAGCATGCTTACAAGTGAATAGAGACATTATTTAGCCCATAGTGCGTTTTGACAAGACCTGTCTACAGCAGTTTTGCAAGACTTGACTAACTGGAGACATTTTTTATTCCGTCTACAAAAGTATATCTAGGTCAGAAACACACAAACATGTCTGTCTATAATACATCAGGATGTTTTTAGCAGGCTTAGGCGTGTAGGGCCACTGACTCTTATCGATCGAGAGAAGATATTTGGCTATTTTATGTTTCGATTTGGGCTGAGATAACAGGAAGTTCAGAGTATTGCCGTAGGACATTAAAGGAACCTCTCCACCCCCAGACTGGCTCATGGCCCTTTTGGAGGTTACGGCAGTCATTGATTTAATAAAAAAAGGAGATGCTGCTCTCTGGAGAAACACTTGAAGCTTTTAAGCAGCAAAGAATTGGATTCTGCATTTTTTAGCCTGAAAGGTAATCGATATATGCATTTAGATTCATCACTCAAGAGTCCAGAACTAACAGCAGACATTTGGGTCAAACAGAGAAAAAGTTTTTATTAGGGCTACATGAGGATTCAAAGTCCTCTCTCTCTTAGTTTAGGTTTTTTAGTTCATTGTAAGTCCATGTTCCATTTGATATACAGTTTTTCTAGTTAAACACATATGGGACCAGAGTTAAGTAACGCATTACAAGTAACTTGAGTTACGTAATCAGATTACTTTTTCAACTAACTAAATAATGGATTGCTTTTTCAAATGACCATAAAATAAGTTACTTTTTACAAAAAGTAACACAAGTTACTTTTTCACATGTATTGACTTACAGCTCAATTACCGCTATGTGTTCAACAATCTAGAGAGCGATATATAAAATGCATTACCATTCTGACATTGACTTGTAGATGACCACTCTTCTTCTTCTTCTTCTTCTGAATCAGTTTCTGGTTCAAACATATATGACTGAATGAAATATTTCCACTTGCCATTGTGTAACGTTTACTACAGCTGACCGAGTGGATCAGGTAATCTGAGCTGGTGTGAGTGAGTGGAGGCGGGTACTAATTTACATATTCATGGCTCTGGCGCATTGTTAAATGAAGCGGAAATTATAAAACATGTCATTTCGGTGACATAAAAAAAAATATTACTTTTAGTGTGTGTTGAAGAAAATATAGACATTATTTAGACCTTTTTGTCTCATCCCAGCTACCATAAATATGTTCTTCGAACGTTCTATCAATGTTACTGGAAGAATGTTCAGAAGCGGAGATATTGCTTGCTCTCCAGTTGGGTTCTTATAGCATATGATATTTAAAGATATACATAAATCACTTATTTCTCTAAATTAACACTGTAACAGTGACACCAGCCCATAAAGTACATTATTCAATGTCATATTATAGTATTGTATTTATTTTTTCTTTTTTTTTTCTCCTCCACAAAAAGCCCTTGGGCTACATATGATGAATTTGTGTGAGTCTACAAAATATTGCATATAGTTTCATATTCTAGATGTCTAAAATTTAAAGCATCTTGCAGATGGTTGGTGTAAATCTGGACACTAATCATGCCACTCTGCGATCAGATTATTTAAGATGTCAGTATTTATTGATTAACATTCACGATGACATTTTATTTAGAGTGTGTAGACTAACAGTATTTACAGTGTCGAAGGAATGAATTTGATCGGACCGTGACCGCTGACCGTAAAGAGCTCTCAGGACAGATGCTTGTTGTGTGTGTGTCCATTGAGATCATTCTGGTCACGGCTGATGCTGCAGTCTTGCATGATCCGCTTGTAAATCACATGGACACTGAAAGATTAAACATGATGGTGTGTGTGTGTGTGTACCACTGCAATAAATGTCAAAGTGTGAGTCAGATGCGATGCTGTTTTAGTCTAATGGTAAAGGACGTGGCGGCTGATGGAATGTTTGCGGGTTTATTTCCAGGTGTGGATGACCCTGATCTGTTCCAGGAGTCTGGGATTGAATAGTTTAAGCACTGATTGCTCTTGCACACAACAGTAAATGTAAGAGTGAGAGTAATATGGGAGCCACGGCAAAGGTTGTATGTTCATTTTCAGAATTTAGTGACCTGGAAACTGAATTTGGACACTAAAGCGGCGATTCACTTACAAAGAATTGCTCCTGCTGATAGCGCCATCTGAGCATGCGATTCACTAAAGGAATTATGCAAATCAAAAAAACTGTTGAACTCCATTTACACACCGCACTTCCTCAGCTTTCAGGCCACACCTCGGCAAAGAAACTCTGTTTGTAAACAACGAACTTGAATTTTCATTTAAATTATCGCTTTTTTCCCCAAAGGGTTCAATACTGTGATTTTAAACCTATTTTTACTTTTAAATGTCTTATAACATATCCATAATAATAATAAAAATAAATATAGCTGCAAGCAGCAATTAAGGGTCCAAGAAAAACAGAAGCGAAACTGTGAAAATGAGTAAAAAAAAGACATTTGGAGATGATTTTAAGCAAAACAGTTGAAAACCCTTAAATAAAATGAGTTGTTATTAGAAACAATTGCTTATAATACAATTATATTACAATTTTTGACCATAAGACACCGAGTTTCGTAATGATATGACAGTGTGTTCATTAAATATAGCAATATGCAAAACCATTGCAGCTACAGCTTTGGATCTTTTTTTTTTAAATTTTTTTTTTTTTTAAATTATGGCCATGTTTGTCAAGGTACACCACATGTCATAATGGACTAAGATAGCAACTGAGACAAACTCATGTCAATTTTGAAGTCAATCAGACCAACGGTACTGTAGTTAGAGCCAATTTCATATTTTGTTGAATTATATGTCAAATTTGGTGAAAATGTCACATTCAGTTTAGGAGTTATAGACATTTATATGTATGAACACATAAAAAGTGACCCATGTGCAACTTTGATTGCATTTTTTGCCACTTGATATTTGGCAATTAGCGCGCAGTCAGTGACCTATGTTTGCGATTTTCCTACGGCGGTTTCACCTCGATTGAACGGTTTCGAAGATATTCGTGAAAGTTGTTTAAACGCTAAAGCACTTTGTTACACAAACCATAAATCAAAACCTAGCATGTTTTGGTATCGCAGGACTCGGGCAAGTCTTCAGGGATTCCTGTGAAAATAAGTCAACCAAATCCAAAGTTCTAAGCATGTGAATATTTAATTTAGGTTGGAACTTCTCAGGCTCCTTCAGGGCCTCATGCCGATGACCCATACCAAGTTTTGTAATGATATGCTGATGCTTTCATAAAATACAGAATTTTACTACAAAATTCAAAATGGCCGATATGGGACAAACGGATATCATTCGATTCGGCATGCTGCCCGAGTCTAACGAGACCACTTTTATGATTTTTGGGCAAACTCTTCATAAGTTATACACTTATACAATAGCCATTTTTTTGTATCTCTAGACCAGTTGGAGGCGCTGCGCTGAAAAGAAAAACAAAAATCTCGTTTCTAGCCCTTGCGGTTCAAAAGTTATATAAGTGAAAATTTGGAAATCAGTTTTATTAATGAAATATTTATGCCTGTTTAAAAAATTATTAGAAGTAATTATTTAAACAAAAATTGTTAACAATTAAAGATTAAAGATTGAATGTGTGTGTGTGGTATAAATACAGTCCAGTCTTCAGTGTCACATGATGCTTCAGAAATCATTCTAATATGATGATTTAGATCTTAAACTAGATGAAACTGGATAAAATATTTTGACTGTTGCGATTCCAAATCGGTTTAAAGACCCGTAACTCTGCCTGAGTATCGGACAAGTGTTCACTGTTGGCCAGGGGAGAACTGGCCCCCCGACTAAGCCTGGTTTCTCCCGAGGTTTTTTTCTCCATTTGTTGGAGTTTTGGCTCCTTTGGCTTGCTTAAGTTGGGGACACTTGCTTGATATTCAGCAGTGTTTTTGATATGCCTGCATTGGTGCCGTTGTATGCGAACTGAGCCGGACGATTACGTCACTGTTTTCTCCAGTGCTGATATACCTAAATTAATTAGACTAATTAGACTAATAACTATTGATATTTGCAACAGGATGAATCAATAATATATAGAATAAGCTGGACAATGACACCATTTTCTTTGGGAGCTGCTGTGCAGCCAAATATGATTTGCCAATTATTACTGTAAAGCTGCTTTGCCATAATTTACATTATAAAAAGCGCTGTATAAATAAAGGTGACTTGACTTGACTTGATACTCAAGAAAGATTTCTGATTATTATAAATGTTGAAAACAGCTGCTTTAAATTTTTATGGAAACTGTTTTTTTCAGGATTCTTTGATGGACCGAAAGCTGATTTGAAATAGAAGCTTTTGTAATATTATAAATGCCTTTAATGCCAATTTAATTGGCCCTTCTTAAATAAAAATTTTAAATTCTTACCTACTCTAAACTTTTGATCTGTATATACTTGCACAAAGTACTAGAGAATAATTGTTCTTTTTAGAGCTATGAAAAAAGCCTTTCATGGTTTTAATTAGAACCTCTATTTTTAACAGAGAAGGTGATGTGATAATATGCAAAACTTCAGAGTTTCTTGCTGTTTTTCATTAAATGTGTCCCTTTTTCTTTTTCTGTGGCTGCGGTAAGTAAGAGCTCTCTGAAGCCTGAGGATTTATACAGTATGTCATTCTGCAGTGAAAGTAGCTGACAACTCTTATAAATGGAGACCTGAACTGAAACTTCCTTAGATCATCAGCTACACTGTAAAAAAGGGAATGACATTTGGTAAGAAATGCAAATTACTTTGAAACCACAAACACATATTAGACCTGTGGTATTCCCCTGAATATTGTCCCAAACAGAGTCTACAACAAGCAATTTCATGTAGCAGTGTGTTGTTGTTTACATGTCTGTAACACAGTTCGTAAGAACGGGAAGAAGGAGGCGGGAACCGACGAACATTCAAAAACTTTTAATTAAACGAATAAGCAAACGATAAAACGAAGTAAAAGGGCGGCAGTTCCTCATGGCGACTGCCGCCTACACAAACAAAATAAAATACAACATAAAATCCTGGCCTGGTCCTCTCTCGTCTTTCACTGTCGTCGCTCCTCTTTTTTGCTTCCGGAGCTCCTCCGTGAGAGATACGAGACCGGTGCACTGAGCAGCTGAAGCTCATTATCACTCGCGTCACCGGCCTTGCGCCGTTCCCTCGCGGCTCTCGCCCGCCCTGCTCGTCACAATGTCTATGTGGTGTTTTAATATGATTTAAGACAAACCATGTGCAATTTCATAAGTCAACACCAGTGAACCAAAGACAGTCTCAAAAAACACGGTCTGAAACGGCACGTTTTCTTCAGTCACAAACATGTGGGCCTCCGCATCATCCACGTGGGAGAAGAAGGCGTGAGTGGAAGCATGGACGCGCGCCGACTGGGGTGCAGACCACGGGAAAGAATGGAGTTCTCCTTTTCGGAGCGGCCTGACGGTGGCCTGATTGGAGATACCAGGAGTCCAGCTTACTCTTAGTTGGTTTGACTGGGGCCTTCCATGTGAGGTCCAACTCCGTGACCGCCTTCTCAAGCACCCTCATGAACTCTTCCTGGAGGTCTACAGGGGCTTGGGCCTCTGGGCGGTCAGGCTCGGGAGCCGCCCAATCTTTATCGGACGCGGAAAGGGACATGGAGTCGCCTTCTTTGTGCTCCGCCGCGCCTATTATGCCAGTAAGGCACGCGTTTTGCGTATAGAGCAGCAATTGGCCAGTTTTTCTAACTGGTGTTGGCCTATTATATTTCAACATTTTGGAAGAAAGGGATTTTCCCGCAGCGTTTTACGCAGTGTCTCGTTCCCGCCTCTCAGGGAACGGAGGTCACGATAGTAACCGGAGACGTTTTCTTCAGTCACAAACATGTAATCAATCCAACCAATGGGGCGGGGGTTTTCTCCACTGACTTTCTGTGATGTTCAAAGCGTTTCTAAGGATGTTGATTTTCAGAAGGCACTCTAAGATGGCGAACGGGAACATGGTTTGTGGAACATTAGTTATTTGTAATACGTTATTTGCTGTTTGATATCGATTTTACTGTTTGTATATTACGGTTATGTGTCCAGCATTGTAAAGAGCGATACATAATACACATTCTGATACATCGACTCGTAGACAAGCCTGTATAATTCACCCTGAATCGGTTTCTCGTTCAAAAAGCTGACCGAGTGGATTCTGAGCTGCTGTGATTGAGTGGAGGCGGGGACTCATTTGCATATTCATGACTACTGCGTATACTAAATGAGTCGAGTTACATTCGAGCTGTTTTAAGGCATGAATAAATTTTCACAGGAAAAAACTTTTAAACTTGTTATTTTGATTATCAAAGAGGAGTTTTAAGGGATAAAATTATTGACTGCAGGGGGACTTTAAGAGTTTGAGAGCTCCCAGCATGCACCGCAGCACAAATAAATTATGCATTTAGGGTTATAGGATTATATTGTTATAGGATTCTATTAATTATTAACATATTTATGCTCTTTCTGTCATTGTTGTTGTTGGACTAACATAATATGTTTGCTTTGTGAGATATTCTATTCATGGCTTATATTGCAGAGTTCACTTTATGAGTCATATAAACCGTGCATAAGAATGCATTGATGACAAATGAAGATTTACTGTGTTGCTAATTTATATTTTATAGATGAGGAAATGTTCAGTTTTGTTTTAAAAAAAAAACAGTTAGCTCTATTAGACATTTTGCATTACACAAAGATACAAATTGGTTAAATGAAGTTGCATTACTGGAAAATTTATTAAGATAACTTGCTTGTACACACACACTCTTATATTTTTATATCATAGAGGGAATGTTCCATTGATAATCGTAATTAATATAAGCTTTTGCCCTATTTTCACTCAATATAATACACAATTTAGTCATTTTATGAAGCCGTTTTCATTGTAGTGACTACCAGGTAGGTTTGTAAAGGCATTTGGTTTCCTCAAACCTGACACACACATACATACAGAGGCCTTTCTTTTTAAACAGATGTCTTTTCCACCTTCACACACACACACACTCACACACCAGTGTGATATATGACGAACAGAGCTGTCATTCTGGCAGACTACGCACCCACAATTTAATTGGAAAACATGGCTCATCATTTAAACGAGACATTCGTATGGTTTCGTCCGAATGACAATAAATCACCATAACTGTCCCATTTTCAGCTGTAACCATTTTTTAAATGTGTCACGTCTGCACAGGTCTCGGCGGTCTCGGCCCCTCCAGCGATATGAAGATCCCATCACACGAAATCCATTAACCCTGCACATGCTCAGCTTTGAGCCTGACAGAAGAATATCAGCAGCGACTGAGAGAGCAAAGGCAGTGTTAAGAACAGCTGAAAGGTACAGGCTCTCAAATGTTTCAATCAAATCGATTCACAAAATTTCATACTTAGAATTTTAAAGTGCCCCTGCTTTTTCATGCATGACAAATGGAGTAATTGTCTCTCAAAAGAAAGACCTGATTCTGAACAAGCCTCGTAACAAATTTGCATAATGCCAGCCTAAGGCCTTCATTGGCTATTTTGCCCCGCCCTCAAACACTGTAGTTGTAGCTGAGACTGGAAGAATTTGGTTCATGTTGTCGACATGTCGCTGTTTTCTGCGCTGCGAATCCACTTCCAAAAGATGAGGACTTACACTGGAATTGACACGATAAAACTAACGCCATCGTTACTAATCACATTACTGTGTAGATGAGGATGATCGCGTTTCTGAAACTTCGTTTCTGACACGCACTGTAAGCGATCGACCGATCACATCAAACTCGGCCATCTGACCAATCAGGGGAGGCTCTGGAAAGGAGGGGTTTACAGAGATTGAATCCTTTATCAAACTATTTCAGACTCTGAGAAAAGAGATGATGCTACACAATGTATATTATGAGAAAAGTGTTTTTTGACTTTGTACGTATGTAAACCTGTTGTAGGAGACTTCAAAACAACACCAGGAGCCTTTAAAATAGAATAATAGAGGCACTTTAAAGGGCACTTCATAAATGAAAATTACCCCATGATTTACTAACCCTTTGAACACTAAAATAACTAGCTTCCGGCAGACGACCGTACACGCGTTGACTTGCGCCAAAAGAGTATCCCTGGATGCGATGTAGGAGAATCATAAGATTCTCACGGTTCAAACAAATAAGGCTGGGCAACAAACTCGAGCTCCTCTTCTCTTTTATCGAAATCCTCCGACATTTCTGTTTAAAAATGAGCATTTTACACTTCTAAATCATGACTGTTGATCCTCTGCGCTTCACCGTTCACCGTTACATCATGGGTCGGGTCAGAGGTCACTCTTGCGCTGCGTATTTATAGTTGTTTTAGTTTTTAAAGTTTTGAATATGGATATTTTGCTTACACAAACGCATCGCTTCTCTTCAGAAGGCCTTTATTAACCCCCTGGAGCTCTATGGATTACTTTTATGATGGATGGATGCACTTTTTTGGGCTTCAAAATCTAATTTACCTCTATTTACTGCCATTATAAAGCTTGGAAGAGCAAGGACATTATTTAATATACCTCCGATTGTGTTAGTCTGAAAGAAGAAAGCCATATACCCCTCGTATGGCTTGAGGGGGAGCAAATCATTTTTGGGTGAACTATGATTCATAGAAAAGTATTTTAGTTTGGCTTTTAGGCAGATAAAGTATTTTTAGAATTGGATCATGACCAAATCATGATCTGAATCATGAGGTTCATGCTTCCCACTCCATTACAGGATAAAGGTGCTCTTCCTGTCAGGGCTGAACCCAGGTTATTTTAGTGTTTGACGTGCAAAATCACCAGAGAAAATTGAATCTTATTCTCTTCTGTTGTATTTTCAGCTCTGCCGCATTGTTTTCTAATTATCTCTGTTTTAGCATTTGGATCTGATGAAAGCCTGAGGCAGAAATAAAATAATCAGTAGCATACATTTACTACAGAAGAGAAGATTTAAAAAAACAAAACCAAAAACCCCTGAAAATAATATTAGCACACCCTGCGTGGTAAATAATATTCAGCCGGAAATGTAAATAACAGGCTGCTCTGATGATTGATAGTGTTGTCCAAAAATCTCACAGCACTAGAACGCTTCTATATATGTATAATGTAAAATCACATTTAAACCTAAAAATAAACAGGTGTATATATATAAGTCTCTATATATTAACGCACACACACGTCATTATATTATCACTGAGAAACTGAGAAAAGTACGACATTCATTTTGTATTATATTGGATATTTTTAGGTTTTTTATCACAGCAGCAGCTGCAGGAACTGCATTTAAATGTAAATCATAATATGTCTTTCTTTTAAATCCAGTCTGTTTATTTTCAGGTTTAAATTTGATTTTAAGCCACAGATTTTAAGTTTGTCTCAGACTTTTGGACCCCACTGGATATGAGAATCACTCAAATTCCCATATAAATATAAATATGTATTACATCAGCTAAGAAATGACAGAACATATTTTATAAAATAAATGTCTGTATGTGCATTAGTTTGATGTTGATACAATAAAAACAAAGGTTTTGTATAGACTTGAGAGCACGAGACACCGAGCATCATACGTATTTGCATATGAAAGTTGTTTGCTCCTGATCTTTCAGACTGAACTCTGACATGCTTGTCACACGTCCTTGTTTCTTCCTCCTGAGACCGAGGTATTGAGCACATTAGCTTCTGCAAGCACTGTGAATGCGTTGCGGTTTAAACACCGCTTGTTGCTATGACTACAGGTTGCCTTCCAGCTTTTCAGATGTGCACCTTTCAACCTACTGAAACCCACCGCTTCACATCAGAGATCAACTTTATATCATAGCTGAACTGATCAGCTTCTTTTAGGCCAAATGTTCTCTGGCTGTAATCTCGAGAGGGTTGTAATTCTATCCCACGGCTCAGGACTGCTGCCCTCTTCAGGCCAAAACACACTCATTGGGTTTGTGCTGCTGCCACATCTGCGGTTCAAAAGCGGCCCAGTGTCCAGTGAGAGCATCTGAGGACATCACGAGGAACAGCTGAGGTCAGGCTTCTTAAAAAAAGAATAACTAGAACAACACAAGCCTTAAATAAAGCGGTTCAGATGTGTGTTTCTGCTGATGCACAATGAATGACCAACTGGCCCTAAAGCTGGCTGATTGGTTAAAGTCAAATCCTGGGTTCAATTTAGCTCAATGTTGATTACCACAAAAGTAGCTTCAACTCATCCCTCCTTTTCTTTAAAACAAACAAACAAACAAACAAACATATTAAGGTTACGGCGAGGCACTTACAATGTAGCAATACTGAAAATGCCTAGATTTTGTCTTAGTTTAATACATCACACACACACACACACACACACAAAGTGGACCTATAATGTCCCTTTTCACAAGATGTAATATAATCTCTGGCGTCTCCAGAATGTATCTGTTAAGTTTCAGCTAAAAATACCCCACAGATCGTTTATAAAATCTTGTCAAATTTGCCCCATTTGGGTGTGAGCAAAAACCCACTGTTTTCGTGTGTGTCCCTTTAAGTGTAAATGAGCTGCTGCTCCCGGCCCCCTTTCCAGAAGAGGGCGGAGCTTTAACAGCTCAACAACAACAAAGCTAGAGAATCTCACGCAGACGGTGTTCATCCTTACATTGTTCAAACCGGAGTCGACACTGATGGAGAGACTCAGGAAGAAGTTCCAACTTTTAGACGTTTCTGAACGGTTAGTGGATAAATTTATGTAGTTGCTGTGGAGTTGATCAACTCATCACTAGCATGTGTCGTCATGTTCATCTTTTGTGCAAATCCAGCGTTGAATTGGCCCTCGTTTATGCAGGGTAAATGATTTCATGCCACCTCTTAGCAGAAATTAACAGTCAGTAAATACAGTATATCCAAATACCAATTCAGACATACTGTATACTCAATAAAAATGCATTTATTATTTGATCGTAGAAGTTGCTCTCATCAGTTTTGTTTCAGGGTTTTTACATTTTCATGGCAACAATGATGACATTTGGATATAACTTGGCATAAGAAAAGTTCCTACATGATTTTTTCACACTAAAATCATGTTAACATGTATATTGTTCAAATCTTGTGCCTATACTATTGAAACAGTTGCTTCCATTCCCTTCCATAAGTGCATTTCTGGACCTAGAATTCTGCTTTTTTAAAGATAAGGAGGGACAACTGTGATCAAAATTACGCCACAGATGCCGTCAATTTAACTTGAACCCCAAACATTCTTTTAAAGATCTGGGCTAAAAAAGGTTGTAGGTTGAAACGGCTCAAGCGACAATGAACTTCACCAATTGGTGGCCAATCACCATTGCACAAGACAATAAACCCCGGGGTATTTGTACGATAAGTTGGTTTAGAGACGCAAATGTCCACTAATGTAGTAATAACTAAGCCAAACATATCCTCTAGCATCAACGCTCCCCATGACACTTTTTTTTGCTAGCGCCTGCACATGTCACAGCAGTGCTCTGTCTGAGTGAACAAATACTCATTTAATCTAATGAGCATCTGAAGAACAGTCTGAAACACACCCCAGAGAGCAGAAAACACATCTGAGCACAAGTATTACTCATGCGCTGGGAGAAACTAAAGCACTTTAAAAGAACAGGACAATCTAAATTTGAATCAGACTAACAGATTAAAGCAGAGCAGTTATTGATGTTTGGCTTCTGAAGCCCAAACACACTTTGCAAATTCTCACAAATCCACCTCCATGGAGGGACTCTAGACAGAAGATGGAATTGAACAGCAAGGTTGTGTAAAATTCAGAATTTAATAACTGGCTCCCTCTCAGTGCTCGAGAGTGAATTTGATCTGAATAAGCCACGCCCCACAGGAAGTTGAATTAGAATATGAATGAAAGGAGAGGAATTTAATGAATTTCATTTCAAAGAAATTTAACAGTCACACATCAGAGGAATTTCATGAGTCCAATAAGTTTTATGACAAGTCGTAAATAATAATCACGATTATTCGCTTTGTGGAAACTGATTAGGCTTATTTTTCTAATCAAAAGTGCAGTTCAAATAATTAACAAGCAAATCAAAATGTTTATTTTGCCATAAACCATTGAAAAAAGTTGTAAATTAAAAATACTGAGATCCAGCTATAATATACCTGTTAGACAATCCATAGGTTAAAAATATTTATTCATTATTTCATTGCATTATTTTATTGCACATACTAATATATATATATATATATATATATATATATATATATATATATACATATATTAATTGCGATTAATCGGTTTAACAGCACTAATATATTAAATAATGTCCTTGCTCTTCCAAGCTTTATAAGGGCAGTAAATAGAGGTAAATGAGATTTTGAAGCCCAAAAAAGTGCATCCATATATTATTATATATATATTATATTATATTATATTATGTTATATATATTATACACATATATTATTATCAATTTAACAGCACTATATAATAATTGAATATATATATATATATATATATATATATATATATATATATATATATATATATATATATATACAGGGAGTGCAGAATTATTAGGCAAGTTGTATTTTTGAGGATTAATTTTATTATTGAACAACAACCATGTTCTCAATGAACACAAAAAACTCATTAATATCAAAGCTGAATATTTTTGGAAGTTTTAGTTTTTAGTTTTAGCTATTTTAGGGGGATATCTGTGTGTGCAGGTGACTATTACTGTGCATAATTATTAGGCACCTTAACAAAAAACAAATTTATACCCATTTCAATTATTTATTTTTACCAGTGAAACCAATATAACATCTCAACATTCACAAATATACATTTCTGACATTCAAAAACCAAACAAAAACAAATAAGTGACCAATATAGCCACCTTTCTTTGCAAGGACACTCAAAAGCCTGCCATCCATGGATTCTGTCAGTGTTTTGATCTGTTCACCATCAACATTGCGTGCAGCAGCAACCACAGCCTCCCAGACACTGTTCAGAGAGGTGTACTGTTTTCCCTCCTTGTAAATCGCACATTTGATGATGGACCACAGGTTCTCAATGGGGTTCAGATCAGGTGAACAAGGAGGCCATATCATTATATTGTCTTCTTTTATACCCTTTCTTGCCAGCCACGCTGTGGAGTACTTGGACGCGTGTGATGGAGCATTGTCCTGCATGAAAATCATGTTTTTCTTGAAGGATGTAGACTTCTTCCTGTACTACTGCTTGAAGAAGGTGTCTTCCAGAAACTGGCAGTAGGACTGGGAGTTGAGCTTGACTCCATCCTCAACCCGAAAAGGCCCCACAAGCTCATCTTTGATGATACCAGCCCAAACCAGTACTCCACCTCCACCTTGCTGGCGTCTGAGTCGGACTGGACCTCTCTGCCCTTTACCAATCCAGCCACGGGCCCATCCATCTGGCCCATCAAGACTCACTCTCATTTCATCAGTCCATAAAACCTTAGAAAAATCAGTCTTGAGATATTTCTTGGCCCAGTCTTGACGTTTCAGCTTGTGTGTCTTGTTCAGTGGTGGTGGACTTTCTGCCTTTCTTACCTTGGCCATGTCTCTGAGTATTGCACACCTTGTGCTTTTGGGCACTCCAGTGATGTTGCAGCTCTGAAATATGGCCAAACTGGTGGCAAGTGGCATCTTGGCAGCTGCACGCTTGACTTTTCTCAGTTCACGGGCAGTTATTTTGTGCCTTGGTTTTTCCACACGCTTCTTGCGACCCTGTTGACTATTTTGAATGAAACGCTTGATTGTTCGATGATCACGCTTCAGAAGCTTGGCTATTTTAAGACTTCTGCATCCCTCTGCAATATATCTCACTATTTTTGACTTTTCTGAGCCTGTCAAGTCCTTCTTTTGACCCATTTTGCCAAAGGAAAGGAAGTTGCCTAATAATTATGCACACCCGATATAGGGTGTTGATGTCATTAGACCACACCCCTTCTCATTACAGAGATGCACATCACCTAATATGCTTAATTGGTAGTAGGCTTTCCAGCCTATACAGCTTGGAGTAAGACAACATGCATAACGAGGATGATGTGGTCAAAATACTCATTTGCCTAATAATTCTGCACTCCCTGTATATATATATTAGTGCTGTTAAACTAAGTAATCACGATTAATCGCATCAAACAAACTTTTGTCATTTATCGTATCTATGTGATTTATCGTATCTAACATAAAAGTTTGTAAATGTATTTTATACACACACACGTGTATACAGACTTTGTTACATGCGATTAATAGATTTGATAGCACTAAATAAATATATACATCTTGAACATATGATAAATGTAAAAAAAGCGTACTTAATTTCCAATCTTATAATAATAAATTATGCAAAAATGCATTTTTTAAAAATGTATTTTGAACAAGACATATATTTAAACTGAAATAATATACTTTTTTTTTAAAAAAATTAAAAGACAATTTCTATTGCTGGTTAGATGTTTTGATTTTAAATGTGTTGTAACGTGATAAACAGAAACAAAAAAAAACAAAAAACTCTGTCCTCCATGAAAATCTGAGTGTTTGTCCTGACTGGACAGGACATTTAATCAGTCATCTGTTTTCTATTTTTGCATGCAGACTCAAGTTTCAAGTCACTCGTGATGTTTAGGATGCTGCCTCAGAAGGCACACAAAATGATCATGGGCTACTGATAAAAAGCACTGAACTCTGTGCTGCTGATAACACAAATAAACGGATCGTAGCCCGTATGCGACTCTAGAGCATCTATGAATGACATGAAAATGTGAGGAAAAGTTATGTAAATCTCCTGCTCTGAATAATGGATATTCTGATTACATGTTGAACTGAAGCTCTGCCACCTTCTCCGGTTGAGGTAAAACTGTATTAGGTGCATGTATAATCTCTGTATCCATGACAATTCTGCTCCAAATCCTGAATAATAGGTCTGTACAGGAGCATTAGGGATAAGAACGTAATGCACTGCGTCTAAGAGCGAACCCTCCACTAGCCTGAGAGCATTCAGGGTTTAGGGCACATTAATCTAGCATTCTAAAGTTACACAAACAGATGAAGCGCGCAGAAACGAGTGCACTTAAACAGAGCCGAATGTATTCCGACACGGGCCTCGCAAAAAATAATGCTACAGTGTGTACAAACAAAAAATGCATTAATGCCGTATACATGGGAGTTGCCATCGTAGAGCGAGTCCACCGCAGGCCACAGCGGCGATCCTGTGGGATTAGGAACAGTGTGATATCTGATAGATACTCCTAGAATATTCTGCTTTATCTGAGGCAACAGCCACCGGCCCGACAGCGCCGTAGAAAGGCGAGAGCTTGTGCTGAGATTTGGGACTCTGATGCACTTGAGAACCATACAGGCTTATCTCAGTGTGTGTCATAGAGTATATCCTGGGCATCAGTGGATCTGATGAACGACAGATATATAGAAAATATTCTTATGAAGTTTTCTAGGCCACTGCAGGGGACTCTCGGGCCAGAAAGAGAATGAAAACTAGCGCTCTGTTCCAAAACCTAGTGAGCTCTCCAGACATTAAACGTGTTGCAATATATATATAATAAATATATATAATAATAAATTTCCAATCTTAATATATATATATATTAACACAGTATCAAGTAAATATATAAAGTAACTACATATTTTAACAAATATATATATATATAATATATTACACTTTAATATTTATGAATTATATACAAATATATTTTCGATAATATATGTGTATTATCCCCCAAAAATGAAACAATTACAATTTTTACATTTCTTCATATATGTACTTCACATAATGTAAATATTTTTTTTATTGTCCAAAATACTTTAAAGATTGTAACACACACACATACATGATTCAAAACCTAGTGAGCAGCCTTACTGCCTACTACGTTAATCAGATGTGTGTATGTATATATATATATATATATATATATATATATATATATGTATGTGTGTGTGTGTGTGTGTGTGCGTGTGTATGCATTTATTATAAATATGTGTATATATGTGTATGCGTATGTATAAAAGCACAAAATGTATTCAAGAAATTAACTTAATATTTTTGGACAATATTTATATTACGTACATATATGAAGAAATAAAGCAGCAACAAATATAAAGTGTAATATATATATATATATATATATATACACACACACACATAAGGGAGCCCACTAGGTGTTAAAACATAGCTATTTATTTTAATAGATTTAATAAATATATTAGATTCTACAGCATGTCAGGCATCTTTGTAATCGCAATATTGCCGAAAAAGTCATGTTCTCACACATGACTGGAACAGAAGCTGATGAATATTGATTATTTTTAAACAAAATTACAGGATAAGAGATCTCCTGTAGGTGTTTGTGCTCAGAGCATCAGCCCTGCATCTGTTGTGAAATGCCATTTTAAAACCCAGAGTAAACTCCATCGGTCTGACCGTCAGCCGCTGGCCTCAAGCCCGCAGCGCAGAAAAGATGTGAAGCAGCCAGCAAATATTGCCAAACAATAAACAGCACGAAACTAATGTGATTTCAAATGCCACGTTTGTCCCTTACAGCCGAACTGATCCGTGAAAATGCTTTTTGTCATGGCACAAAGACAATTTGACAGTATTGATAGAGCACTTTATGAGGATAATCATAAT
This sequence comes from Opsariichthys bidens, assembly GCA_037194245.1. NCBI lineage: Eukaryota > Metazoa > Chordata > Actinopteri > Cypriniformes > Xenocyprididae > Opsariichthys > Opsariichthys bidens. The sequence goes on along the minus strand of CM074290.1, from coordinate 18,469,980 downwards.
CTGGTTCCTGTTTTTGAAAGGCAATCCGTGAGGCATTTTTGCACTACTTAGATGACAGCAGATATGGGTTTATTATAAAATCACCTGTAGTAATCGATAATCATATACAGACTGCATATAAAATGAACTAAAAGCATCATTACAGGAAAAGTTCGCCCAAAAATGAGGCGAAATAGCCCTTTAAATGCGTTGGTGAGTAAAAAAACATGTCCAGGTGAGCGGGATTCAGAGGTGTTCGCTCTGAATGTGATCGTTTCAGAGGCCAGACACTTCAGACACCTTACTGTGACCGAATTCACTGCCATTTAAAACAAAGACTTTGACCAACAGGAAAAGGCTACAAAAAGAAAGCAGGTGAAGCCTCTTATCTCTCCGCAGGGTTAGTCAAAGCACATGAGGCTCAGTGTTTTGCTTGAGCTTTGTGAGCATGGCAGGTGTTCATCATCTGCACAGGTGTTGTGCCTCTTTCTCTGACAGCACCAGCTCTCAGCTTTAAATACTGACATCTGGACTCTGAGCACAGCTGGCTTCAAATGTCGTTCGTGAACAACGGCGTGAGCCTTTAATATCTCTTTCAGTTAAGTCAACTTTAAGATACGTTTACACGACAACGATGTACTAAAAACATTTGTTTTTCGCATACAAGCGACTACATAGTCAAAGCGATACCCTTTCACAAGATATGAAAATGACTAAAAAACGCTGCATTCTGCTGCCAGGCCAGTAGTTGGCGATGTCACTTCGTAAAGAAACACTACGCAACATGCTTGTCATTTGTGAATATAAAATTTTAATTAAATGAAGTAAGGTTTTAATTCTGGCCAAAATACTTCAGGCGAGATCTGTTTAAGTAGTAAGTAAGTGAGTAAATAATGACAGAATTTTCATTTTTGGGTGAATTAACCCTTTGAGGTTAATTTTGGGTAAATTTAAAATAGATATTTTATGAAATATCAATATATTTATATGTTATAAATATATTTACATTGAAAAATGTACAAAAATATGAGGACATAACCAAAAATCAAACATAAATGTAAATTAATGTTTAATTCCATTTTAGCTATATATATATATGACCCTGGACCACAAAATCAGTCCAATTGTTTTAAATTGAGATTTATACATCATATGAAAAATAAGATTTTCATTGATTTACAGTTTGTTTGGATAGGACAATATTTGACAAAGATACAACTGTTTGAAAATATGGAATCATCTGAGGGTGTAAAAAAAACTCAAAATATTGAGAAAATTACCTTTAAAGTTGTCGAACTATGCATATCCAATCACAAAATAAATTTGATATATTTACAGTAGGAAATTTACAAAATATCTTCATGGAATGTCTTCTTTACTTAATATCCTAATGATTTTTGGCATAAAATAAAAACCACAAATATACCCCTGTGAGTTATGACTGGCACACACACACACACACACACGTTGTGTTTTCATGTTTTATGGGGACTTTCCATAGGTGCAATGGTTTTTATACTGTACAAACTGTACATTCTGCCCCCCTACACTACCCCTACCCCTAAACCTACCCATCACAGAAAAGTTCTGCTATTTTAGATTATCAAAAAAGATAATTCTGTATGATTGATAAGCTTGTTTCCTCATGGGGACCAAAAAAATGTCCCCACAAGATCAAAATTTACTAGTATTACTATAACTGTGGGGACATTTGGTCCCCATAACGTAGGGAATACCCACACACACACACACACAAACGCATACATATATATACATAATTAATAAATGTATACATTTTAATATATAGAGATTTAAATAGATCATCAAAAATCCAAGTTAAATGAAGTCATTTAAATTGACTCTATTTGTAATTAAGTAGAATTGCTTCCTACAGCCTTTAAAATGGCTGCTGTGATGTTGTCTTTTCAGTTCTCAGGAGGGTTTCTTTCTCTTGCTGCATGTTAATCTCAGATTATTTCACACTAGGAGAGCAGGCCAGACCAAATGAACATGAATCCTCTTTAGAGCTCAACAGTAGAATAAAAAGATCAGTAAAAAGTGGTGTGAATTCATCTTGTGTCTCATAGCGCTCCGACAGACATCGGAGTCATGGCAAACTCTGAAGCACTTTAGGTTGAATGAAAATAGAAATGTTCTTTTGCGCCTCAATTCACTGGAGTTATACACTTTAAACCGTCTCAAATAATCCGAAACAGGTCTAGAATGTTCTCAAAGTTTCTTAAATTGCTGCCAGGATGGTTGTAGTTGGACCCAAGGTATATAGTTAGCTTTAAAGGCGATAGATGTGTAATTCTGTGAAGCTAAACACCTAGCCTGCTTTAAAACACACTGGCACTTTAATTTTACCTCTCCCTCTCTCCTCCATTAGATCTAGCCTCTTTATACCTGTTCAATCATCTTCTAGTCACAAATTAACATAATATTAACATAATTAACATGCGTGTGTCACTGACCAGAGGGCTGTTAAACATTGTTCACGCATCTCCTCCAGCATGTTTGACATTTTAAAGTGCTGAGCGTGTAGCTTACAGCGCAGGTAGCGCTACACACGGTCAGTAATTATGCTGCACGCTAGCCTCGGGTACAAGAACTTTAGAGATAATTAATATATTAAAATTGCACTCACATACTCTCCACTACACCCAAATGATTACAGAAGAGAATTAACAGATGAAATTCATCGTGGCTTTGAAAGGATGCCCCAAATGCATTCGCGAGGACAAAAGATACTGGATAATGTTAGCAATAGCATGTTACTTGTGCTATTTCTGGAGTATGACGTATTGGTGCGGTCAAGTCCTCCTGGGAAGTTCGTACTTTTGAGTTGGGGAAGTCTTGTTTACAGCGTCGTCCAAATGAAGATATAGAAAGATAGTTACGAACGGGGTTGGGGAGTAACGAAATACAATAGTTACGTAGAATAGTTACATATTTAAAATACAAAATTTGAGTAACTGTATTTCATTACAGTTACATTTTAAATGGCTGGTAATCAGATTACAGTTACATCTGAAAAGTATTTTAGATTACCAAAGTCATTTAAACAGCAATTGGTGATTCTCTGACTTTGACCGTCTGAAAAAGCGGAGTTTAGTTTCATCAACATTTTAATACTTTTAAGAGGGATCATAAAAATGTTGTTATTTTTATTTAGTACTGTCCTGAACAAGACAAAATGACTGTATTTATATAAAAAAATGCCCAACTGTCAACTTAAATGTCCTGTCATGACCTGATGATCCACGACTGTTTTCATGTTTTGTGACAGTTGTTTGTGAGTCATTTTATAATTCACTCGTCACTGCAACTTTTTATCACAATTTTTTCCCCTTACAATTGTGAGTTTCCATTTCACAACTCTGACTTCTGTTTCTCAGAATTGATTCGTATTCATATTTTTGACTTTTCTCAATATTGCGAGTTTATATCTCATAATTCTGACTTTATAACTCACAAATACAACTTTATATCACACAGGGAAAAAGTCAGAATTGTGCGATAAAAACTTGCAATGACCTTTTTTGTGTTTGTTCCACACTTATTAGTATTCCAAAGTATTCTAAAGTATTTAGATTAAGTTACTAAACTTGAGTAATGTAACGAAATACGTTACAAATTACTTTTTAAAGCATGTATTTTGTAATCTGTAGTGAAATACATTTTAAAAGTAACCCACCCAGCCCTGATTACGAATGGGAGAAACTGCAACGCGCAATATGGCGGAATATGTCCAAGCAGTTTTTGAGATTTTACCTCGTTCAAATTGATAGGACTTGGATGTCTGATAAAGCTGCTCGGAGGTGGTGCAAATATGGCCACCGAGCGAACAGACTTTCCTTGAAACAGACTTTGGCCCAAGTCACTTTCGTCGAAGCAAAATAGTGGTGTAGCTTCTCTTAAAAGTATAGGTCATCAAATTCTGTCATTAATTGGGCTCCTCAACCTCATGTCATTCAAAACCTGTGTTTGGCTTTATACAAATTGGATGGTTGTGTTTTTATGTGGCATTTGCCGTGATTGGCTGTGACTCGTTTCCAAAAATATATTTTAGGGGAGGCTTTGATTCTGAGTTTTATTGACAGGTGGTGGGTGTGAAATTCATGCTGTGTTATTGTCTGTGATATTTAAAAATCGGTGAGAATGAGCAGGTGAGAATACGTTACTGACTGAGTGACTGACGCGTTTCTAATTTAGCTGAGACCTTCATTGCAAACCAAACAGCAAATACCGTTCCTGTCAAGAGTCTGTCTTTAAATCCTGGTGAAATGCACGCTGATGATAAAATAAAAGCTTTTAAGATTTGAAAGTGCTCTATTCCAGTGTCTTTTGAGGGGAAATGAGCACCCTTCAAATGGATAATTACACCTTAATCTTCGGTTCTATAGTGAAATCGTGAAACGCGCCTGTCAGAGGAAATCAGAAATGAAAACAACATTGAAAGAGGGAATGTAAGATGTCTGTTTGTATGCGTCAGTCAGCATCCAATAAACCCAAAACAGTTATTTTCTATTCATTAGATAAATTAGTCTGAGTGCCTCATTCTGGGAGTTTCCGGATGATTCTGCATCTCTAAAGAAACACTCATTTTCTCTGTCTGTCTCTGGTTTTGCTCTTTCGATAAGTGATTACAGCATTATTTCCAGTACTACGAGGAGGTGAATTTATTTTTATACTTTCTAAGCTCTGTAAAGTCTTCTAGAAAAATTCTACAGAATGCATATTTTCAGCGGTACCACAGTTTTCTGTGCGTCCCCTGATATAATCCTGCAGGCATCTGGTCATCTACCAGCTGTGACCTGGTTGACCTTGGTCCCACAAGCAGATACTCCAGCTAATCAACCTAAACCATTTAGGACCAGTTAATGACCATGGTTAAAACCAGCAGAGGTGTTATGTTCTTTCCCCCATTAAGCTTCAATAATAGTTGTTCAGTAACACAATCGTCTCCTCATCTTTAGTGACTTTCTCAAGCCCCGTTCACACATACAGTGATTTTATCGGCGGAGGTCACGAGGTTGCTATACTGTTGGTCGCTAATAGGCACTGGATGAGCGTTAATGGGAGCTTCACAACTGGTCATAGTGAAAATCTGATTACTAATGAGATGCATTTGCTATAAAAAGTAGGATGTTGTTCTGTTTTGATAAGAAGCACCCAATGACTTCTAGTCATTTAGTTGCGGCAAATCACAGTAAGGGCAAAAACACTTTCATAGAGAGAAAATAAGAAACATTCTCATTCATTTTCTTGTTCAGAAAATTATTAACATTTAGTTATTAACATAACTGCTGGTTAATCATTTGTTACCAGTGTTGGGGGAAACGCATAACAATTAACTTGAGTTACGTGATCAGATTATTTTTCCAAGTAACTAGTAAAGTAATGCATTACCGTTTCAAATTACAACAAAAGTTACAAGTTGAGAGAAATAAAGTGCTTAAGCGTGAACATGCTTATTGTTGTTCTAGACTAAATGTGAACATGAGTTTACTCATCTCACTTGCACGAAAACATCCAGTATTCCTCAAAATGAATAAAAGCAGTGAAATGTAATCTTAGAATTTTATGGAAACCTGTATAATTAACTATATTATTAAATTGCACAAATTTGTATTTATTCTCACTTTATTAACCAATATATTTGCTGTTAACCTTCAATGATCTAATTCAGCGGTTTTCAAAGTGGGGGGTGCCACAGCATGTCAGGGGAAAAATTGTAATAAATAAAAAAAATATAATTATTTAGTTTAATTATTATATGTATTTATTATATTTAAATGTTTTTATTTTAAACGATACTAAAAATATGACAAACATTTTTCACCAAGAAGGCCATAGCTGTGAATTTGCTGCTGTTTTGCAAGCCAGCCAATATAGGTATATGCCTATTAATGCAACGGAGCGGTTTCTGAGACCACCCAATTCAAAGTCTTCAACTTCAGGGCTTAAACGCAAAAGACGACGATATGATGATCAGTATTTAAGTTTAGGATTTACGTGGACAGGACCAGCTGATGAACCACGACCTTTATGTGTCAAGATATTTTGGCTAATAACAGCATGAGACCCGCAAAACTTCGGCGATACCTTGAAACCAAGCATGTTGAGGTAACATGTTGACACAAATAATGATAAAAGTGAGTTAACAGTCAGACATTGTTCTGTGTGTTTATCTTTGTGTGCGTGCATGTGTGTGCGTGGGGGGGGGTGCCATCGGGTAAGTTGTGTCAAAAGGGAGGCCCACTGTCTTAGACTTTGAAAACCCCTGATCTAATAAGCATAAATTACTTTCGATTAGATCTTTCTTCTCCTGTATTCTATTCTTCTTTAATCCAGAATATGTATTTCCTTCAGCCTGGGGCTTATTCATTTCACCTTTGGTGTAAAATGGCCTTGAAATCTGCCAAAAATAGAACTTTTTTGTTGTTATTAAAAAAACAAACAAGCAAGCCCAGGTGAGAAAAAGTAACGCAAAAGTAATGTAACGCATTACGTTTCATGAAAAGTAACTAACGCAATTAGTTAAGTTTTCTTTTAGGGACTAACGCAATATTGTCATGCATTACTTTTAAAAGAAACTTTAACCAACACTGTATTTACGCTGAGCATACGCTGAACATTCTTCTGCAGAGCAAAATAAACACGGCACATTTTTGGTAAAAAAATCTCCATAGATTGTTTAATACAACATACCATATTTTCAACAATTCAACATCAATAAAATCGTGTTAATTAAAAAAACAAAACAAAATGCATATTACTTTTATTGCACAGAACAATTTAAACATTTTTCATACTAGATTTTTTCACCTTTTCAGGTCTTTTTCCATTTTTTCTTTAGTATAAAAGAATATTATGGACCACATTAATGCACATTGTCGTTCTGGGCTGAATGTCGGAGAGGGCAGAGGTCCTATAAAGATTTATTCGACATAATAGGATGAAAACAGCAGGTAGACCACAGAGGCAGAGGATCAGAGAAAGATTCAGGTGTGCGTGTGTGTGCAAGTGTCAGATTAACTCTAAAGTGGATCAGTAAGGGTTAAACCATCTGTGCAGCTTCTCCATCTGCAGCCTCAGTCAGCAGTACAAACCACTTAGCGAGGCAAAACCCATCTACACCGGAGGAAAATCCAGTGCATAAACACAGCTCAGTGTCCTTCCATGGAAATCACCTGCCCTGCTTGGCCCAGATTAAACACACACTTGAAACACAGCTGGACTGTGGAGAGAACTCATTAAACCATTACATTTCAGCTTAAAAACCGACTTCGTACTCACTAACCAATCCATTTTAACTAGCACTGCACCTTTGTGCTTTCTTGTCAGCACAAACAGCCTACTTTCAATTTACTCCCACTTCTTTATTCACAAACGTTGCCTGCCGTGATTAACGTGGCGCTATTTCCGCCTGTGGAAAGATGCTCAACAAAGCCATCACTGAGCACTCATTCTCGGCACAGATATGTCGTCATAACAAACCAGCACCGCCTAAGTCCTTAGATGTGCTGGGTAACTTTGAAATGGTTTCTTTGGGCACCAATGCTTCATATGATGTAAAGAAAAATAGATCTGTGACAGGTCTAAGAGGGTAAGACAGGTGTAAGACCTAAGAGACTGATCTGAGAGCGTGAGACGGGTGTGAGACTCGGCAGCGGCAGCAGGTAAAGGTGATTGAGTGCTGTCAAGCATATTAACACTCTCACCTTTTGATGAAATGATTGATTCTGTTCTGAACTCGCTTGCTCTCGCACATATACACTCTGAGATAGAGCTATACATTCTCGGGTTAGCTTCTCAGGCGAATAAAACTTTGCTATATAAAAATGTGATGCTGCAGTGCCATTAAATGGGTTTAAACCTGACCAGGCAAAACAGAAATGCTCACTGCAGGCTACAATGATGATCTCTATATAAAATTAAAGCAAAACACACAACAAAAGTTACATAATTACCGCTGATTTCACTCGCCTAGCCATTAATCCAACAATAAACAACCTGTTCGTGTTTATCCAGATGCTTGAGTCGTAAAATTACCACGGCTTATCCAACCAATGCATTTAAAATACGGATCCGAAAGCAAAATGAGAACCAGACAGCAGAGTACGGATACAAAGAAATGAATGTGCGAAAAAAGTTGCTCTGTACACACATTATCTATGGCAGGAATGGAAATGCAATCTATTATATTCCACATTCTGTTGTTAGACACAATGTAGAAGACGAATTTGGGCAAATTCAGCTGTTAGGCTCGTTAAATGTGCTTTTCACCCCTGATGTATCTACTGTTATTCTTTCATAAAACTAATCATTTTAGTTGATAACCAGGAATGAATGGGTTAAACGAATAAACAAACGAACAAAGAGGATGCAGGCAGCCGGACAGCAGGGAGAAGGATGCTCTGCCTTTGTATTCTGGAGGTCAACATAAAACATTTTGGAGGTTCGGTTTTTCCTCTTTTTTTCATGTTTTTTGCCCATAAAAATCCACAGGAACTTAAGTGTTTTAAAACAAAATCCTCTCTCAAAGATATTGGTCCCCGTAGGCTGAGTTTAAGCGGCATCACAGAGGAGTGCGTATGAGGACATTTTCCCCCTCTCATGTTCAATATTGAACAAAAGCACCGACCCCAGTGCCGCACATCCATCTTTAGAAAGGGGGAAAAACACCCCTCCTCTATGGGGAGCTCATCAGAGCCAGAGGTTGTTCAGGCAGGGATTCTCTTGTTTATGTCTTTATGAGTTTTTGAAAGGGTCTTTTGAGCTCCCTGGTTGGATTATATCATTTTCATGTTAAATTTCCGAGGGGCATCGGCGCCGCTGCTGCTCATCCCAGCGTCCGATTTGCGTGGGACGTACTCGATCTCAATGTTGTGTTTGCTGTTGCCTTTGCCTCTGCTCCAAAGAAAGAGCAGAACCAGGCAGAACAGAACCACACCCAAGAAGGAGATGAAGCCCATAGTGGTGGCGATGATTAGCGTCTTTATATCAAATGGGAACGGGACTGTTGCTCTCGTTCCATTGGCTCCGTTGTCGTTGGGTTGGTTGGAGATGAACGCTAAGGTTTTGTTGGGTTGGTTGGGCCAGTCTGGTGAGTAACTGTGGACGTGCAGGTGGGCCAAAGCAGTGTCATTTCCACCTGCGTTGCTGGCAATGCACACGTAAGTCCCATTGTCCTGAATCTGAGCGTAGCGCACCTCTAGGGTGCCATCTGGGAAAACAGTGAGCCGTCCTATCGTTTTCGTGGTGATGAACTGTTTTTGTGGGGAAAGCCACATGATAATGGGCGTCGGGTCTCCATCCGCTTGACACACGAAGTGGATGGTGGTGCCTTCGTCAACGAACTTCTGCTGTGGCTTCCGGTCTCGGATCCTAGATTTGCGACACGTGAAGTAGTTGGGCTGAAGCACGTCAGGAAAGTCCTTGAACTCTTTTCCTTGAACGAACTCGGGTGAGGAGCAAGTCGGCTGCTGGCGGTTGAAGTTGAGCCTCCAGCGGCGTCGGAAAACCCAAAGCAGACGGCAGTCACAAGCCAGTGGGTTGTCATACAACGCAAGGGTCTCAAGGTTCCCCACCGAATGGAACACAGCCTCCTCCAGGGTGGTAAGGGCATTGCTGGAGACATTGAGGACTTTCAGGTAGTTTAGTCCTCGGAAGGAGTAGGGCTCGATCATTACCAGTCGACCACCCACCAGGTGGAACTCCTGCAGTCTAAGCAGGTCATGGAGCCGGTTGCCCTCGATCATCTGAATGGGATTGTAGGACATGTTGAGGAAACGAAGATATACCAGGTGTCGCAAAGCCAAATACGGAATCGACGTCAAGTTTGCATTAGTGATCGTAAGCGAGGTAAGATTCAATCCATACAAGCAGTTGGTGGTCATGGTATCCAGATAGGGCCAGTTGGCGATCTCCAGGACTTTGAGACGGTAGAGCCGTTTGAAGCTGTAATCTCTGATGCTGTTGATGTTGAGGTTTCGCAAGCGCAGCGTAACCAAGCTGTGCAGATGCGTGAAGGCCTCTGTCGGGACAGAGGTCAGGTTACACCTTTCTAGCGTAAGCTGCTCCAAGCTACTGAGGCCATGAAATGCCCGGTGGGATATGAAGACAAGGTCATTATCCCCAACCTCTAGAGAGCGTAGGTTGTAGAGGTCCTGGAACATGTAGTCCAGCAGAATTACGATCTTATTTTCACTGATGTCCAGCTTTGTTAGGTTACTGAGGCCTGTGAACACTCCCAACTGGATGAGCTTCAGCTTGTTGCTGCGCAGTCCCAGAGTCTGCAGGCCGTAGAGATTGTTAAAGGCGCCGGGCTCAATGGCTGAGATGGTGTTTTCATTGAGCTCCAGCTCTTCCAAGTGCGGAAAGGCAGAGAACTCATCTGGGTTGATGGTTTTGATTCGATTCTTGCTGAGGTCCAGGAGTCGTGTTTCCGACGGGATTCCCTCTGGAACGGACATCAGCTTCTTGCGGTGGCATAAGACAGAGCGCTCCTGAGCATTGCACTCGCAGCGTGATGGGCAGCCCGTGGCAGAGCCGGACAGCACTGTGCCCAGCATCAAGATTAGAATGGGCTGCCAGCATGCCACCAGGAAGCTGTGCCCACTCACTTCCCCTGCTACCATCCTACCGGTTACCTGCACAGACAGAAAAAAGAGAAAAAGAGCACTGAGTTATAGAATATGGAATTCAAGGCATCCAAATCAATAAACAATTATACTGCACATTATATTGACTAAACCTTCTAGTGTGTTCTTTTCTTTGGCGAGCAGAATATGGCTCCAAAACATGAGGCAATTGTGTATTTATTGAATACTGTTCATTGAAAGAATGGAGAGGGTAAATGTGTGTTTTACTAAGAGTTTTACGAATATAGCAGAAATCATTTTCCATTTCCAAAGTGTCAACCTGTGTGTTTTATACGGAAGCTTGTTTCCACCACTGAATAAAAAATAAAAAGATAATTTCGACTTTTTATCTCTCAATTCTGACCTCTTTTCTGAGAATTGCAAGATATAAACTCACAATTCACTTTTTTTCATCGCAATTGCGAGTTATAAAGGCCAATTCTGAGAGAAAAATACTTATTTTTTTCTCAGAATTGTGAGTTTATCTCACAATACATAACTCACATGACTTACTAACTCACAATTCTGACTTTATAACTCAGAAATGTGTGTTATAAAGTCAGAATTGCAAGATATAACCTCACGATTCTTTATAACACGCAATTGCGACTTTATACCATGCAATTCTAACTTTTTAACTCACAATTGTGTCGTATAAATTAAGAATTGTGAGTTTATATCTTGAAAGTCTGACATGTTTTCTCAGAATTATGAGTGATGAAGTCCAATTCTGAGGGAAAAATGACTTGCTTTATATCTCGCAATTACGAGTTTATATGACACAATTCTGACTTTATAATTCGCAATTGCGAGTTTATATCATGCAATTGTGAGAAAAGAGTCTGAATAGCGAGATAAAAGTTTTTATTTTTTATTCAGTTGTGGAAACAAGCTTCCATAGTGCCTTTACATTATAGGCTCAAAAACCTACTGCACCAAGGACTGTTGGATTATTCAGAACTGTGAAAAGGAAGCGCCAATGGCGTGTACTTGCATAACTGCACGAATTGGCACTTTTGGATTCGATCTCCTTTGTTTTGACCCCGGATAGTTCAACTTCAAAGGCTTTTAACACACAGTAGCACTCATGCTAACTGAGCTCAGGGACTTGACTTGGAATCCATTGCAAGGGTTACATCACCATCATAAGATATTTATGAATCTTCTAAACCTCTGGTGCACCTAACACAGCTGAGTAGTGAGTTAGTAGGCTGTTGTCCCAACCAGCTTTTTCACTCTCAAATCCTGTGAACGTTCACACTTCCATGCATGGGATCCATCTGAAACGATGGCACGGAGGCATATGTGTGAATTTATCCACAATTTTCAAGGAGAAATCCACTTCATACAAAGACAGCAGGCGCACACATAAAATCACTAGCGAATGCCATCTGCGAGACAAACTACAAGACGAGACGTTGGTTTAAGACAGATCTGAAACACTCTTGATATCTTCCTAAAAGACATGCTGACCATTTAAATCTATATCGAGACTCTAATGCTTCCTGAATATAGTTCATTTTGTCAGCTATTTTTAAATGGAGTCTTGTGTCAAATGTACATTTTAATTTTTCTCATATTAGTCAACCTTTGTTTAGTCAAATTTTAGTTTTTCATCAAAGAAAATGTAGTCACTGGTAAAACAGTGAAATCCAATAATTCCCAATAACTTTAATGTTTTTCTATTACAACAACAGAAAAAAAAAACAAAAAAAACCCCAAACAAACAGAAAAACCCTGTAATGTTATTCAGCACAATCGCAAATAGTCAAGAGATCCATGCTTGGATTTATTACAGTAATCACTAAGGATTGATCACAGATTAAGTTGCAGCAAACAGACCGACTGAATGATACTCGTTCTTTTGTTTTTTTGGCGCACAGAAAGTATTCTCATCGCTTTATAATATTAATGTTGAACCACTGTACTCGCATAAACTGTGTTAAATATGTTTTAGTATCTTTCTGTTCATCTGAAAGTGTTCATTATCTTGCAGTCAATAGAAACTCACTGAACCATTGGATTTCATCAAAAATATCTTTATTTGTGTTCTGAAGACGAACAAAGGTCTTACGGGTGTAGAACGACATGAGGGGGAGGAATTAATGACTGAATTTTCATTTTTGGGTGAACTAACACTTTAACTTTGGTTTACTTGTGTGTTCCTTGCATGAGAGTAGCCTTCAAAATAACAACAAAAACACAACTGCATAATAAAAAAAACATCTTTAAAAGGAAACTGTTCCAAAACTTAGTTAGCCACCTTGCTATCTTTTGCCCCCTTAGGCAGCATCCGAATGAAGGGACTCATTCTGAATACTCTACACTGGCAGCAACCCCACTAATAGTGCACAAACGCCCCCCAGTTTGGTGTTAGCATGTTGCCAATCTAATAACGTGATACTTAAACACACACAACAAACTTAACACACAAAAAAGTAGGGGAAACCGGTCAAGTATTTTATAAATGCTTTTCGGCATCTCTTGACTGATCCGCCATCTTTTAAATTTTTTACAGAGCTCATTGTAGTGAATTCTGGGATTGCCTTTTCTAGTAATGATACATAAAATGTTGCCCTAGAATTCAGCTAAAAAAGCACCTAAGAAAGATGGTAAATTATTCATAACAGTTTTTGCATAGAGAGCGCCTCTATAACGCCTTAATATGCTCTCTAGGTAGGCAGCTCACTTGGTTTTGTACAAGAGCTCACATCTCCAATGAATGTCAGTTTTACACTTTTTTTTTCTTTAGCTGTCATTCTATTCTCTACCGACCTGTCGTGACTCTGATTACGGCTTCATAACCACCTACACAGCACTTGGAATCCTTCTATAAAGAACATCAAAGCTCATGTTCATTTCCTGTTCGTGTAACACAACATCCCTGTCGCATGACCATAAATAAGATGTGCACCTTGCATCAGGAAGCCTGACGCAAGTGATGATTGCTTTTGCCATGAAAGACACTGGTAAATACTATGCTTTGTGATGTTGATGTCAGAGATCCTCCACAAGCAAAGGTCTTTTCAATTCAAAGAACTTGTAGAGCTTTTGTGATCCTTAAAATTGTTCTTTAGGGAATCACAAATCCTGCAGCACAATGGCCATTAAAAAGAGTCATCGGTGTGGAGAAGAACTTCTCCCACCCACACAAACACAAACTACATTGTATATATAGCCTATGTAGAAGAAGAGTTTAACAAACATTTCAGAAGAGGCCAATTTGGATTTTTGTCTGCAATTTGCTGATTTGTAATGAATAAACTGGAGTGATCTAACTGTAAACCCCAGTTGTTCATCTGTATCAATAATGAAGCCACTGAAGGGTTGAGTTTGGCTGGAAGCATTCAGCATGTGGCCCAGAGGCACTGTGTTAAACCGTTAGCACTGTTGAGGGGAGGCTGGGTTCAGTTCAAAGCAAATTAAGCAGCCTACAGTGTGTGCCGCCAAAACATGAGAACATATGGAAATTTTCTTCATATGAAACTGACATGAAAGAACCATCACCGCGTTCTGGTCAGCAGACTAGCAACAAGCTGAAACATTATTCAGCTAATGATCTGTCTTTCGAATTCTTATCAAATAGCATTATGTATTATTTCACAGTGAAAAAGAGAAAATAAATGGTTGACTGACAAGCCCTCCTACTGGAACTCATGTTGTTGGGATCTATGACCTTTACTCTTACTGTAAAATTACAGAAAAGTAGCATGAAAAATAAGGATATAAGTGCATAAAGTAATGCAGTGAGGTAGTTTGTACTGTAATGTGGGGAATTAATCAATGTAATGATTACAATGTAATGAATTTCTGTGTAAAGTAATGCAGCAAACTCGTATATGAAGTAACAGAGAGGTAGAACGTAAAATGCACAGTAAGGCAGTGCGTAAACTACAACAATAAAATGAGGTTAAGTGTATTATAATGCAGTGAGGTAGATTGTAAAGTACCGCAGCAAACAATCATGTAAAGTAACTGGTAACAAGTATTAAAACTAGCAAACACAGTATATAAGAGAGAGGCAGCAAGAAAAATAAAGCAATGTAGTAGAGTGTAAAGTAACAGGTAACACAAGCATTGTAAATGAAAATAACGCAGTTTGGTAACATGTATAATAACTAGCGGCATTAGTGTGTAAAGTAACACTATTAGTGTGTAAAGTAGCAGCAAGCAGTACAGTAATGTGTAAAGTAACACAGCAATCATGTAAAGTAACAGGTAACAAGTATTGTAAATTAAAATAATCTAGTTTGGTAACGTACAATAACTTGCGGGATTAGTGTGTAAAGTAATGCAGCAAACTAGAAAGTAAAATAATGCGGTAAGGTGGCATGTAAAAATATAATTCAGAGTAAAAAAATAATATAATGCAAGTGTGTAGTGTGTAAAGTGATGCCATGTGGAAATGTGCAAAGTAACACAGCAGAGAAATATGTAAAGTAACAGAGGTAGCATTTAAAATAATGCAGAGTGGAGCCGCAGTGTGTAAAGTAATGCAGTACAGTAGAATGTAAAGTAATGCAGCACAGTAGTGTGTAAAGTAATGCAGTACAGTAGTGTGTAAGTAATGCAGTACAGTAGTGTGTAAAGTAATGCAGTACAGCAGTGTGTAAAGTAATGCAGTACAGTAGTGTGTAAAGTAATGCAGTACAGCAGTGTGTAAAGTAATGCAGTACAGTAGTGTGTAAAGTAATGCAGTACAGCAGTGTGTAAAGTAATGCAATACAGCAGTGCGTAAAGTAATGCATTACAGCAGTGTGTAAAGTAATGCAGTACAGCAGTGTGTAAAGTAATGCATTACAGCAATGTGTAAAGTAATGCAGTGTATAAAGTAATGCAGTACAGTAGTATGTAAAGTAATGCAGCACAGTAGTGTGTAAAGTAATGCAGTACAGCAGTGTGTAAAGTAATGCAGTACAGTAGTGTGTAAAGTAATGCAGTACAGCAGTGTGTAAAGTAATGCAGTACAGTAGTGTGTAAAGTAATGCAGTACAGCAGTGTGTAAAGTAATGCATTACAGCAGTGTGTAAAGTAATGCAGTGTGTAAAGTAATGCAGTACAGCAGTGTGTAAAGTAATGCAGTGCAGCATTGTATAAAGTAATGCAATACAGTAGTGTGTAAAGTAATGCCGTGTAAAGTAATGCAGTACAGCAGTGTGTAAAGTAATGCAGTACAGCAGTGTATAAAGTAATGCAATACAGTAGTGTGTAAAGTAATGCCGTGTAAAGTAATGTCGTACAGCAGTGTGTAAAGTAATGCAGTACAGCAGTGTGTAAAGTAATGCAGTACAGAAATGTTTAAGTAATGCAGTACAGCAGTGTGTAAAGTAATGCAGTGTAAAGTAATGCAGTACAGTAGTGTGTAAAGTAATGCAGTACAGTAGTGTGTAAAGTAATGCAGTACAGCAGTGTGTAAAGTAATGCAGTACAGTAGTGTGTAAAGTAATGCAGTACAGTAATGTGTAAAGTAATGCAGTACAGCAGTGTGTAAAGTAATGCAGTACACCAGTGTGTAAAGTAATGCAGTACAGCAGTGTGTAAAGTAATGGAGTACAGCAGTGTGTAAAGTAATGCAGTGTGTAAAGTAATGCAGTACAGCAGTGTGTAAAGTAATGCAGCACAGTAGTGTGTAAAGTAATGCAGTACAGCAGTGTGTAAAGTAATGGAGTACAGTAGTATGTAAAGTAATGCAGTACAGCAGTGTATAAAGTAATGGAGTACAGTAGTATGTAAAGTAATGCAGTGTGTAAAGTAATGCAGTACTGTAGTGTGTAAAGTAATGGAGTACAGCAGTGTATAAAGTAATGCAATACAATAGTGTGTAAAGTAATGCAGTACAGCAGTGTGTAAAGTAATGCAGTACAGCAGTGTGTAAAGTAATGGAGTACAGTAGTATGTAAAGTAATGCAGTACAGCAGTGTATAAAGTAATGGAGTACAGTAGTATGTAAAGTAATGCAGTGTGTAAAGTAATGCAGTACTGTAGTGTGTAAAGTAATGGAGTACAGCAGTGTATAAAGTAATGCAATACAATAGTGTGTAAAGTAATGCCGTGTAAAGTAATGCAGTACAGCAGTGTGTAAAGTAATGCAGTACAGTAGTGTGTAAAGTAATGCAGTACAGCAGTGTGTAAAGTAACGGAGTACAGAAGTGTGTAAAGTAATGCAGTGTGTAAAGTAATGCAGTACTGTAGTGTGTAAAGTAATGGAGTACAGCAGTGTTTAAAGTAATGCAATACAGTAGTGTGTAAAGTAATGCATTACAGCAGTGTGCAAAGTAATGCAGTACAGTAATGTGTAAAGTAATGCAGTACAGCAGTGTGTAAAGTAATGCTGGAAGGTAATTTGTAAAGCAATATGGCAAGGCAGTTTGTAACAAACGTGGTGCGGCTGCATCTTCTCTATTCTGACGTGATTACATTTCCATCTGTTGCATCATTTACTATTATATATTTATGATACATCTGAATCTATCACAGTAAGACTGTGAATTACTGCAGTCTGGAGCAGGACGGTGTTTCCCAGCGGCAACAATCCCACTTAAAGACGGCAGCTAAATACCTGAGCAGCAGAATCCTCTTCACATCTGTCACTGCTATAAGAACAGCATGCTAAGAGTCTAATCTAGTTCAGAATCAGCCTGTTCACTAATCCTGCACACACACACACCGGCACACCAACACACATTCAGGTGGACTTATTTCACCTCAGCTTTATGTAGGTCACTTCGGCACACGGACACCTCACAGGACAAAGAAAGTTAAACACACACTTGGACAAGAATAACACAACTCCGGCTCATCCGTAAATCAATCTGATTAATTGGCTTAATGAAGCTCTGCTGCTACTATGTAGAAGACTGAGACTTCCAAGTGACTCAAATCTCTTGAATCCGTTGTTCACCAAAACATCAAGTACAGTTTTGTTTGCCAATTCATTCCGTGGCCAAAAATCGCTCAGCTTTTAATTATGAATTAATTAGTATTCTGCAATTTTTTTTAAAAGGGTAAAAAAACTAAATTGTTTCTCCTAGTAATAAGAATAAATAAAGACTATTGCCATCTCTTGCTTCATGTTTCTAATGAGAAAAAGATCCAAGTAATTTCACACATTTCTCCTCTGGAGTTTCAAGAAAAGATCTCAAAATGTGCTCAGATTTAACAAGGTCTGCAATGATCTCAGTTCCCATCAACTGTATGTGAATAATTATCTCAAAAGTGTTTCTCCTTAGTACTGGCTCAACCAATGGCGTGAGTTTTGGGTAGGTCAAATCTGTTTGTCTGAGCAATGGACGACAAGAGGAGTGTTTCTTTTTACAATTCCGTTTGGTGATGCTAGTGACAGAAATACACAATTCACCTTAGCTTCTCCTGAGCAATAACAGAGCATCATCTGAGGAACAAACTGTTCCTCAGGGCCTTTAAAATCAGTCTTTGAAGGAAGAAAGAAACAACCACCAAATCAGTCGCATCTCTGTGCTACATCAGAAAGGCGATGCAAAACAAGTGTCAGGAACAAGATTGTATCGTTCACTTAAAACATTCGAGCACAGAACACCGTGTTCACGATTGAAACAAGTCTAGAACTCAGAAACACACACACTCAGTCCATTTCTTATGGTCCGTGACTGAATCTGCTCATTTATTTGTTGCACTTGCTGCAGAACCACCAGAGTGTGACTGAGTGTTCCCTCATTAGAGACCCTCTCCTCGCCTTTCTGCTGTTATTTCGTCTGTAAAGTAACTCCCTCGCCGAGGGAGTGCAAACAGTAGGTTTATATTCCCAGCTTCAGATCTGCCGCTGACCATCTAAAAACATCTCCTTCCAGAAAAACCAGCTTCATCCTACAGCCCTAACAGCTCCTCAGAGCTCAAACATCTCCGGTTTCACTCTCTCTGCTCTGTCATTCTCTGTTTTTCTCTCTCTGAGGGGAGGGAGACAACATTGACCCTGAAGCTGCAGGAAGAGAAGCAACACAAGCCCAGAACGGCAGCTGGAATCAGGAATAACGAGGTCCTACACACAAGACATCTCAGCGCTGAGGAATCAATCACACAAGACAGGTTTTCTCGCTGGATGCGAGTCTTACAGCACACACAAACATAGGTTAGGTTGCAAACCCTAGCCTCACTGTCTATTGTCTACAATGGAAGCTTGCTTCTGGGGCAGCAACCTAACATTAATGGAGCCTCGTAATAATTGATCTGATACGCTCTTAATGGGCAGAAACTCCATTAACAATCCTTTCCTAGCCATTAAGTGAACTGACTTGCCTTAAAGGGACTCACGCTCACAGTTGATTCCAATAGTTTGACGTTAGCATGTTGGCAAACTAATGACTTGAAACTTATACACAAAACTACTTTTTTATATTTTCCAAAGGTCATTTAAAAAAAGAAAATCACACTTTTCCTCATAAGTTTGAGCTATCATTAACTGTGACTAGTGGCGGTGAATATTAAACCACAAAAAGACTATTGAAATATGAAATCTGCATGTGTTTTACTATGTAGTACATTTTAGCTTCATCTACAGAGGTGCTCTGAGATTCATGGGCATTTTACCATTTTTGCTTGATGAAAACTAACATTAAATAACAAGTTATGGTTGGAAAATATGATAATACAAGTATTAACAATAGTGAGGCTTGCCTATTTACACTGTAAAACCTAACGCTCAAACTAATTCATTGGTTTTCAGTAGGGCAAACTCAATTTCAACAAATTAGTACAATCAAATTATTAGTATTTAGAACTTTCTTTTTTGATTGAGTTCACAAATCTGACACATTTGAAGTAATCTGAATCGTTTCACTGTTTTGCACGTGCTTCTTTAATTTAGACAAACCTAAATTTACCTGAAACAGGGCTATTTCCCAGCATGCTTTGCCATGGCACTCGAATGAGAGATTAAATGCTAAAATTAACTGTTATATGATGTTTTTGTGCAAGATTAATGTTGAGTGGGAGATTTAGTAGTGTTTTTTGTGTAGTGCGATTTCTATGCTATGCTAATGTTATCAAAGCATTGTGTTACCAGTTAGCATTGACTGAATTAGCTAGTTATAGCTAGATAAATTTCCACTACTAAAAATACTTATATTGAGATTACATGATCATTTTAAGTTAAACGTATGTGAATTAGCAATTCAAATCTGCCAGTTCTGCTTACTTAAAAAGTTTGATGTAACTGATTTACCTCAACCTGAATAGGTTTTGCTAACTTATTCTGGTTTACAGTGTATAGCACACGCAAATACTGAGTCAAATAGTGAATTTTTACCTAACGAGTGTGTCTACAATGCTTCATCCTGGGTGTGTTCAAATCAAGCTAATTCTGTTAACTTAATAAGCTATCGTAGTTTTGAATCATGGTAGCTGGCTTCTAGTTAGTCATTAGCTGGTCGACTAGCTACTGTGTAGCTGGACAAGCTAATTACCTGGATTTTCCAGCAGGGAACATACTGACAGCAGGGACTGACAATGATTCAGTCGACTTTTACAGGTTAGGTACTGACGTTATGTAACACATATGCATGGAAAGAATGACGTCTATTGAAGTAGATTCTGAAAAACAGCAGCAGTGAAAAAGGACACCAGGCGGTCACCTCGTTCTTGGTTCAGCATTAAAATAACACCTGTCTGTGAAAACATATGCGCTCCTTCCCTTTTAGCTAAATAAATTTCTCTCACGCTCATTTTCTTCTCTGAATAAATGAAAAGAGATGCTTTGGGGAACAGTGAGTGATAAGCAACATAGACACACACAATAATAGGATGGTCTCCAAGTGCTATGTATTATGTATTATACAACAGCATTCATCAATTTATGTTTTTTCACACTTGAAATAGTTAACCCTGACCTTACTAAACCCTGGGTAAATGGAATCCTGGGTTGCCTTGATTCATATTTCACACTGCTCGTAATTTAACCAGGGTTAACAATTAATCCTGGGTTATCATAACCTGATGTTAACCCTGGGTTAACATCCTTATTGGCACACAAACCGTTTACATAAAGGCTCTGGTAATTATACACTAACGTTCAAAATTTAGGGTCACGAACTAAGAATGCGTACACATAAATTAGTGCGTGAAATCTGCATATAAACGTTTTCGCAAAATTTTACGAAAATGTGAAATTTCGGAAAAAAATGTAGGAATGACTAAAATCACTCATTCGCAAAATGCGTTTTCTCTGTGCGGCCTTATAATCATGTTAAGAAGTTATATTTCAACTCAACATAATTATAATTATATTAGCCTATATCATTATTAAATTAAATTATTAGTTAATTATTATTTAATATTATATACATAATAAATATACACAGTACACACACATATTATGTTAAAAACTTTTATTTTGGATACAACTAATTTTTTTTTTTAAATTTTATTCATCAATTAATCCTGGAAAAAAAAATTATTTTGTAATTAACTCACAGTTTTACTGTTTCTGTGCTGCATCAATGCTGATAGGAGTGGTCAGTGGAGCAAGTGGTATTGAAGGGACCCCAGTTACAGAGGGAAACTTGCTGGTCATGTGCATTGCCCATGACTCATCAGACTGACAGTATTCATTTCTCAAAGTCTCTGTTTGGCAGATGCAATGCAAACAATCAGTTTCCCAGCATGCATTACTGCATCACATCTTCAGGCCTCCTCCAGCACTCAGAGCATGATTACCGGTTCAAAACGCAATTTCATCCCTGCATAGTCTTGATCAGATATAATTTGAGGTTTCTGTAGCTATTAGCGCTCTCTTTATGAATGTAAAAACACATTTCTCCAACAAATTCAAACAATTTAACAAATGTTTGAGAATAAAATGAGTCTACATGCTTTCCACACTAAGGGGCCGTTCACACAGAACGTGTTTTTCTATTCCAACGCACTACTTTTCCATTGGTTTTCAATGTAAGCACGTGCTAGACGGACGTGTATGCCGTTACACTTGCGTCTTTTTGCCACGCCTTGCACATGAACGTCGCGTTTTAAGTTAAAAGAATTTTACATGCAGCGCCGTTCATCAATGTCAGTTCCAAAACAGTGGCCCAATCAGAAGAACTCGGAGGCGGGGCAAGCGTTGCGAGCTTCTGTTTACAGTAGCAAGTTGGCATGGCAAATGTTTTATTTAACGCAAACATGGCGGAGGAGGCCGTAGCCAGTGCAATTATTTTCTTTTTTCTATGGCAAAAATAGTATCTATCTATTCTAACTGTTTGCCTATTTATATTATTTCCGTTATTGCTTCACGACCCTTGCGTTTCTCGCGCTTTTTTAAACCATTTCTGAGCGTCTTTTAATTTAGCATTTAAAAAAAAAACAAAAAAATCTCACATTGCGATCATTCCAACTATCATTCTGACATATATTTACAAACTGTCCATACTGTATTGTATATTACGCAATGATTCTCATTCACAAACTACATTTCTCCGCAAATCTAAAGGAATTTTTAATAGGAATGGTTTTACAAACAATACACACACAAATTTGCTTGTGAATGAGGCCCATTGTATGGATTTGCATCTTGTATATTAAATATTACGTATATAAAGCATAATGTAGCACATTTATATGCTGAATAGCTGTATCTGAAAATTTCCAGTCATAGCATTAAATATCTATCGTATATATATTCTATTCAAAATCTATTCTATTCTATTCAAATGATGGCTACAGATAATCTGACAGGATTCATAAAAACACACCCAGAAACTGATTTAATTTTCTTCACAAGTTCTTCATCCAGACACACAAACACACACAATTTTCCTTAACAACCGTGTTTCTTCTCATCAGAGAGGACTCATAACAGAGTGTCATTTTAAAGAGCTCTTTTAAATTCACGCTGTACTGCCTGATTCACTCTCTGCTCTGACTTAGATGAAATACAGTCAGACCTGCATCACCAACGATTGGGAACAACGTCCGAAACTCCAACATTAAATGTGCAAAATGACAGATGAAAGCTCTGGACAAGCTTCACTTTTTCAAGTGCTTTAGTCAGAACATGTTAAAGCCTTGATGCCCATCAACATTATTGATCAGCATCGATCGACATTCCCTGAAACGTCGACAATCGCTGCTCAAACTAGCTTGAAGTGGCTGCCGGAATTATGTGGTTTCTAGCTGGCCATTTATGGTATATAATATCAGTGGAGCTGGTTTCACCCTGATAGACCGTTTTGGTCAAGCTAGCAAGGGTTGATAGATGATCTTAGATATGCAAAATGAACTGCTGCAGTGTTTGACAAACCAGCTTGATTACCTTAAGGAATATTCCAGGTTTAGTTCAAGTTCAGCTCAATCAGCAGCTTTTGTAGGATAATGTTGATTACCATAAAAATGAATTCACACTTGTCCCTCCTTTTCTTTTCAATCCAGTGGAGGTGGATGGGGCCAGTGCGTAAATGTAAAAAAAAAATTTTTTTTTTCAATAGTATAGCCATAAGATGTAAACAAATGTACGTTAACATGATTTTAGTGTGGAAGTTGTACTTTTTACTGACCGTTTCTTTGTAAAGAACTTTGCGGCCAAGACTCATAACACCTAAAACATTAAAGCGAGTGTAAAAATGACGATTTAAACAACTTCACAGCCAAATAATATTCAAGTTTTATCAGAAGAAGTAACATAAGCTTTTAATAAAATTGTTAGCTTCACATTTTTCTTTTAAATTCTCCAGAAATTAGCCACATTCTATGGAAGCTTGTTTCGGCCACTGAATAAAAAAATAAAAAAGGTAATTCCGACTTTTTATTTCACAATTCTGATTTTTTTCTTAGAACTGTGATATAGACTTGCAATTGCAAGTTTTAAAGTCAGAATTGCGAGTTTTAAAGTCAGAAATGTGAGTTAAAGTCAGAATTACCAGTTATAAAGTCACAATTGAAAGATATAAACTCATAATTTAAGTTATAAAGTCAGAATTGCCAGTTATAAAATCACAATTGTGAGATACTAACTCGCAATTCTGAGAAAGTCTTTTTCCCTCAGAATTAGACTTTATAACTCGCAATTGCGACTTTTTAATCACACAATTCTGAAAAAAGTAAGAATTGTGAGATAAAAAGTCACAATCATCCTTCATTTTTTCTTTTATTCCATGACGGAAACAAGTTTGGTGACTTCATACGTTTTTTCTGATTGGATAGTAGCTTCATCATGAAAAGACCAGGTGTAAATACCTTCAGAAACGCTTTGAGATGAATTTAAATCCCATCACTCGAGCCACTTCAGGAGGCATTCCAGACAAAACTGGACAAGTGTAAATGGATTCAAATTCACACTAGTTTCACGTCAAAGGAAAAACGTAATGAAGGGTTTTTGTGAGTACATCGACTCAATGGAGACAGAACATTTGTAATGGAATGTACTGGAGCACATACAGTATGTATACACGGATTTGATCTGACAGAAAAATCTGCCAATATTTGTTTTGTTTTTTTGAGTCAAAGGTGCTGGAACGCCGTTCCGAATCGATACGGCTCAATCGAAGCCAGAACATTCCTTTAAGCTGGTGTGACCCGGCTTTGTTCCAGCAGGGATGCGGAGCCGAATCCTGCGAATCCATCAGGGAGTTTGTGTAGTGGAAATTGAACTATGCATTCGACCCAAATATGGAAAGACTCTTGATATCACGCCGTCATCCATCAACAAGCTTCCTGTCTGTGATGTTAGCTGTATCATCATCTCTCTATATATCTGGAAATGGAGCACAACCACACCCCCTCCTTTCTTTTTCCTCTTTAACACTGGCTTCCAGGGATCACACACACTTAGCTCAGTTTTCAGCAACAGTTTTCTGTCTCTCTCAGTCAAGCTCATGAATCGTGTTCTGTCTCCAGGCGTCTGCTGAATGCCGCACACTCACCGTCTCCTGAAACACAAACCCTCGGCCGAGATCACATGACCTCTGTAACTCCACTGCCTCTACAACGCTCTTTTCCTCTCTTCAGAACACAAACCTCAGCTCGCTTTCTATTTTAGTCGCTGCCGATTGATCTGAATGATTCAGAGAGGAGAATCAACGACGTAAATCAATTCTACAGAACCACAAAGCACGCACTTACACACTTCATAGGCATCTACATAGGTTAACACAGTGCACTGTGCCACAATGCAACGGGCCTCTTTCACCATTAGAATACGTAGTATGCGCCACAGTGTTCATCGATAACAAAATTACTGACAAAAATGTTGATCAAAACTTTGTTTTATTTCGTCACCAATATCCAAGGCAAAGCGAAAATGTTATGATTTTAATTCAAATATACTGCGGACAAAGAAAAAATACTGCAGGATATTAACAATGCTCTAACATTTTTTGAAATAATACATTCAATTAATTATATAATAATTATTATATAAAATGTCTAAACATTGTTTAATTTTGCAATTTCTCACAGACTAAAAGTAATCAATGATGATGAAATATTGAGTAATTATTGACTAAAACTGATAGACTATAGAACAACAAACGAATAAAACAAACACAAAAAAGGCGGAACTTAGCAAAGGTGTCTTTCTTCTGCTGAACACAAAAGAAGATATTTTGAAGAATGTCAGAAACCCAAAAGTTAATAGACCATAACTATGTTTTTCCATACTATGGACAGCTACTGTCAACTGTCTGGTTATCCATTTTCTTCAAACTATGTGACTCATGCTTGCAAAATGAGTCGCAATGAGAAAATGATCAAAAATGAGTTCATTCTCTTTTAAAAAACCTTCAAAGTTCAAAAACCTTCAAAAAATTGTTGGAATCCAACATGAAATGACTGAGCAACATCTGTTTGAAGTTGACAGAGTCAGCAAAATCAATTTTGAGAAAAATCGACTTAAAAGTTTTCCGAACATTCCAAAACAAAACCTTACCTTAAAATTCCTGTTAATAACACCAAATTTGGTCAAAACCCATATCTATAGGAAGAAATACACACATTAACTTTTTTTTCCATCATTTCCCAATTGTTTCATTTGTGAAATGATGGATAAAAGTTGAATATTTATTTCTTCTTACAGATATGAGTTTTGACTTGGTTTGCACCAAATTTGGTGTTATTTGGTGTAAATTTGGTGTGATTAACATTAATGAAACAGACAGCCTATATATTATTATTAAGACCTACTGTATTACATGGATCTAATATAATGTTACACATCAGATGTTTTTTTCCCAACAGTTAAGCAAACATTCATTTAAGACATAACAGATAATGTCTGCATGAATACTCGCCAAGAGTAATACTGTAATTCTGTGTACGTGGGGATTGTGATCTGTCGGTCGGCGCGAGTAAGATCGATTTGTTTACATCAGAATGAGTTTGAAAATCACATTTCATTGGTTCAGACTCATGCCATCGAGAATTCAGTATGAATATTCACAAAGTTGGAATGTTGCGCTTTACAACGATACCAAACTCGTGCTGAGAGGAAGCGCCAGTCGTCCAGAAGCGAGAAGAGAAAAAAAGCCATTTTTCATGGACAACGGAACGGTACTCCTCTCAGAAAACATACAATTAAAAGATACTTTTAGATGTTTAATTGCTATTTGGAGCATTGGGATTGCTAGATGAGGGCTTAATGCACTCATTTTTGTGAAAACCTCAAATTCGACTAAAATTAGCCGTGTTTCCATTGCAGATTTGCTCAAAACTTTTGCGATATTTTCTAAATATCTATAAAAAACTGACGGCGTTTCCAATGCTCCAATGTGTACCAACGTTATGCGACTGAAACGCCATCCACCTCATGCGAGCGTAAAAACATTTTTTGTTTTTGCGAAATTGACGTGTTTCCATTGAGCGAATTGTGAATTTGCAATTTCAATTTGCACAATTTAAAGGGTAATGGAAACGCGGCTATTTACATCTTTCGCTTGTTTTGCCTGTACCTTGAGATTAGCCAGTGTGTATTCTGGCTCGTTTTGACAGCACGGGTCACGTGTCTTCTTTTGTGTTCAGCAGAAGAGAGAAATTCATACATGTTTGGAACAACTTGAGGGTGAGTAAATGATGACAGAATTTTCATTTTCAGGTGAACTGTCCCTTTAAGACAAATGTGACACACCCTCCTCATTCGAGATTCTCCTGGAAACGTGAACGCTGTTGTTCTCGTGCAGATCTGGGCTAACTGCTGGTGCTATCGGCATATTTACCTCACACAGTAAATCCAGCAGGACTGCTGATGAATAAACAAATCCAATTAAACAAAGCGTTAGCCTGGGAATGCTTACCTCAGCCTCTTCAACACACCTTAATCCGAGCTTTAAGCAGCATTACTGCACGATTCGACTGTCCTGAAGAATTTATAACCACTCTGAACTCAGTTCACAAAGACCAATCGCATAGAAGATACACACACAAACACATGTATACACACACACACGTAAACCTGATGGGTGTTGCCATCTCATTCAGCAAGCAAAACCAGCTGCTGAGTTTCCATCGATCTACTGGCCTGAGAAGAATACTGATTACACACACACACACACACACACTGCATTCTGGTCCCAACACAAGGAGACACAAACTCGAAAAATACTTATCAGGCTACGGCTATTTAAGTATCTATGCGTCAGATTTGCTGGTTAACCGAAGCCCCGCCCACATTCATAATAGAAGCCCCACCCACATTTACAATACAATACAGCCATCAGTGACAAAACAGGCATTATCAAATTACAATACGAGCACTGCCTCCATTAATACATCAAGCTCTGCCCACTCACAATCGACTCACATTTGTTTTAAATTAATAGTTCATCTGGGAATTAAAATGTCCTTTATAATAAAATTTTCCTCCCATTAAAAAAAAAAGATCACCAATTAATTTTCACTCTGTAATTTAGATTTTTTACCTAATAATGATAATAATAAATATTATTTTATTTAGACTATTGATCTCTCTCTCCATCTCGCGAAACACACACACACACACATTTATTTACACATATATATATATATATATACTGTATTCCAATTTACTTACAATTCTTATAATTATACTTAACGCTAAAAAAATATTTTGTTTAATTTAGATTATTTATTTATTTATTAATTAAAAATATGACATAATTTTTTTCAAATAAAATGTTCCTTTCATATTTTTAAATAATAATAATAACAATGTTGTTATACTTTATTAAGATTATTATTTTGATTATTTATTTATTAAAAATAAACAAATGATTAAAAATAAATATATTATATAAATCAAATATACAATATAAGTCAAATTTCCAAAATCAAAATTCTTGTGGAGGTTTTATGAAGTGTCCGTTGCATCACGTCATCTGAGGTCACTTACTGCCTATATGATATCGATTAAGTTTCATTCTAAAGTTAAAATTCTGGTATTGACTCAATCCTACCGCCCAGTCACAATAAAGGCGCAGCCCACAGACAGACGGAAAAAAAAAACACATCCACAACACGAGCTCCACCCACAGCCAGGCTCCGCCGCACGACTACCTGACATTTCCAAGTTGTTCCCATAGAGTCTTCCATTGTGATTAACATTTACTCAGCAGGCCTACAGCATCTTCTCGCTGCAACACTAATGAGCTCTGCTGGCTCGTTACTGCCAATTCATTTCCAGAACATCCTCCGAGTCATCATAAAAACATGAATCCAGCGTTCATGTATCATACATAAATGCAGTTTCATGTGGCTTTATGGAGACGTCTCGAACTGTATGCAAAGCGTAATATGATGCTGCGGCATTAAACATCTGCTGGAGAGTATCACTAATGTAACAATGACGAGAGGAAGAGTCCTTTGGCAACGCGCAGGCAAAAATCCAGATTTCCGAAATAATTTAATTTGGATGCACCATCCCTGACTGTTTGCTAAACAGACAGCAATTTAAATTTCAGGAAACTAATGCAAAACTAATGGATAA
This sequence comes from Opsariichthys bidens, assembly GCA_037194245.1. Lineage (NCBI taxonomy): Eukaryota > Metazoa > Chordata > Actinopteri > Cypriniformes > Xenocyprididae > Opsariichthys > Opsariichthys bidens. Next base: position 18,441,441 of record CM074290.1, on the reverse strand, counting down.
AATAATAGTTATTCAGTGGGGCTTTTCTCCTGGGCAAAAAGCATTTCATTTAAAGATTAGCGGTAAGCTGCTCTATTTCTCTCTCTCGCTCTGACTACGAGACTGTAAGTGATTTGACTTTTAAGAGCCAGGGGTAAATGAGCGTGTGTGTGACACACAGGAAGTAATCAGCAATAAGACACAAACTCCTCCTGCTCATTTGCATAACAGCCCACTAAGAAGGCAGATCTTTTCGCAGCTGTTTAAACTCTTTATAATTCAATGAATCCAACTTTCAGCTTATGTTGGATTCTAAAGGTGTGTGTACATAAGAATATCAAAATCTGCAGACACAAATTGAATGCATAGATTTCCTTAAAGGGACAGTTCACCCAAAAATGACAACTCTGTAATTGTTTACTCTAAACCTGTATGAGTTTCTTCTGTGGAACACAAATGGAGAAAATTTGAAGCTTCACAAAGGATACAAGGATTAAAAGACTCTAAAAGTATGACTTGTGCACTATATTACAACGAATCTTTACATGGAATCTTTTCAGTTCATAAGAGATTCTGAGTCTGATTTGTGCATGATTCATTCTTTTGAACAAATGTTTTATATTTAATTTATGTACCTGAGATTACTTTCTATATATTTACCCAAAATTATTTTATATTCAACTCTAAAAGTAGACTATACAATATACCATTTCAGATTGATTGATTCTTTTGAACAAATCTTTTCAATGAATCAGTTGGCAAAAAAGAATGAATGATTCATTCACAAACTGGACTGTTCTGGTTTTTCGGGTCGACTCACTGAATCACTGAACCGATAGCAGTGATTAATAAATTAAATTTTGGTCAAAGTCACATGGTTCCAGAAGAACCTTTAGCATCCATAGAATCTTTCCACTGAATAAAAGGTTCTCTAGTGGAAAAAGATTCTTTAGATAATTATTATCAACAGAGGGTTATTAACAGAACAGTTATTGTAAAGGTATATCGTATTTTGTCTACTCTTTAAACAGTAATTTGTTAAAAATTGAAGACTATGGCAACAGATTTCTTACCAGTGCGCAACGACATTTTGCCTCGGGCGGAACTGACACTTTTTCCCCTCTTCCCCGCCTAAAACATTGTGTTTGTGGTCATTCAGTTTGAAGTGGAGGTTTTTCAGATTTTCCGTCGCATTGTTCTCTCCGTATTTACTATTCTTTGCAGCCTTTAGCCGCTGCCTACAATGCACAGGTTCCTCACAGGAAACCTAAAGTAACTTATTCGCGCTAAATGCTTACTTTTTGAATTCTTGCTCCCGGAAACAATACAAGTCCACACCAACGTGACTTAAAGTTTGCTAAGTAGTATTTCCTACTAAAGCAAGGCGGTATTTGAGTCTGGTAAGCGTATTCATAGCAGACTTGTGGGAGTGGCCTTGGACATTAACATGCCGAGTGCATTATGGGTGTTTAAGTTTTCTTAGATATCTGGCAAAAGGAAAGACAACAACCCATTTTCTCTGTTTTCTCTACTCAAGTAGCAACAATTTTTCACCTTTCTATTGCATAGACAGCCAAATTTAATAGAAAGTCCATTTTGTCAGTGGTGCGGTTTCTTTGATGAAATCACTGTGAAAACCCCCTTTTGAAAGCTTTATTTTTATGTGTGTATATGACAACAAAACACAGATTTCCATTCAAGGATTTTTTTGCGAAAAAAGGTTTAGTGCTTCAAAATGTTTAGCGATACAGCTCATGGAAACGGCAATTGTTGATAAAATTTCTCTAATTTTTCCATTTATCTTTAGCACATAAATTCTATTCAGATACTTCAAATATCGCAAATAATTGTTTGGAAATGCTTTTCGTCGCGAAAAAGGGCTTTAACGGAAATAAATGTGATTTTTTTTTATCAATACCAGAACGCGCTCGTGAAGGACTTTACATAATAAATAGTAAGTATCCTATAGCATCCAAATACTTCGCAAAATGGAAATATTTGGATTCTTGCCGAGAGAGCGAGGTATAAGCGCGAGAGCAACGCAGGTTTAACCTAAATTTAGTTTTAAATGAATTTAAACGATTTGGCTTGTTTAGCTACAAATGGTTGTATAGGCCTTTAATTGGTCGCGCTAAAAAAATGGTAAAAACCGGTGTAAGCTATACAACCCCAACACAAGGGATCAGATCGATGGCTAGCGCTTCGGATTTCAGGTTAGTATTTTTATGTTTGCCTCAATACTTTAATACAGTGAAAATATATATGATGCTATATTATTAAACTGATAAAGTTGTCTGAAAATATTGTTAACACGTATGTAACGTTAGTTGTCCATCTCAATTTTACCCAGTCAGACTTGACTCTGTTTGTCGGTGTTTGTTGAATTCTAAATCCAACGGCCAACTTGTGTGTTGCCGTTTGTCGGTGCGGTGTGAATTGGCCTTTGTGGAACACTTTTAGGAAACTTTACGATACTTTCGCATCTTTTTTTCCCTGTTCCGCATTTTATGCCCCATGCACTAAAGAAAGCCGTTATGGGTTTAGAACGACATTAGTGTGAGTAACCAATGACAGAATTTACATTTACAGGTAATTTAGTATTACAGGTAAATGACCCCTTGCTCCCAGAGGATTGGCGATTGCAGTCGGATGCTGGGTGTCCTGGGAGCTAGAAAAATTACACAGGGTCACCTTGTTGGTTACACAAATGAAATCACACCACACTGTGTTCATCAAGGAGCCGTCACAGAGTTTAAAGCCAGATAGCTTCTACTATCAAATAAAACAAACGAATCAGAGATCCATCCAGGCCCTGATGGAATGACATCTCTGGTACCTATTTGTACATCATATTATTTGCACACTGGAGTAATGAAAATCATTTCCGTTGACACAAAGCGAATTGATTCTCGGCCGGTGCCTTTATTGCACCACGAGTGCCGTCGATCACGCTGATTACATTTGTAAAACCAGCGATCACAATGAAGCACACGTTATTTTTTTCGCCATTGGAGAGAACAAATGTACAGGGTAAAACGTTCACATGACGGTAAGCATACTGTCACGTCAAGCCTGCTTTTTCCCATGTGGGCGTAACAAATGGCGAGTGCGCTCTTCCGAGCCCTGCGCTCCAAGTTTTATGTGTACGCAACGTTTATTCACAAGGCCCCTGAATTCATAGCTCACACTGAGGAAGTGATATTTGGACCAGTATTTCTGCGGGAAATCTTACAGCTCCTGTGAGATTTATATGAAGAACTAATCCAACAGCAGCAGACATAACGGATAACCCACACACACACAAGCCAATATAGCCAGCTGGGTTGAAATTGCCCAGACTGATTTAATATTCTGTGTGGACAGAGATACCACAGCACCTGGCATCAAATCCTCAATTCCAAATCAGATCAATTCAGAAATCAACTTCACTGAATGGCACAGTACTTATTAAAGACAGCTGCTCATTCTAGAGTACTTCAACCAGCCTTTTAGATGATTCTATATCATTATCCAACCATCCCAAAGCCTTTCGGCATGGATCTTCACTAGTATCACAAGTCAGCAATTCACTTTTCCATTAAGAGGAAATATTTGCACTCTAGATTTTACAACTTTCTAAAATGTTTCTCACTCTTTTATGTTAAATGCTTAAATTGAATCAATTCATGCACAAATTCACATGACCGATGTTATTACCTCTTACCCACAATGTTATATCAAACAACAACTCGTATTTGATGCATTAATACGAAGGCCTTACATATAATACAGTAGAACCTGCTCTTAAAAATAAAGGTTCTTTATGGAACCAATAAAGAACCACAAAATGTTCTTTATAGCGGAAAATGGATGTTTCTTTTCACTGAATGGTTCTTTAGGAACCCAAAAAACCTTTGGAACATTTATTTTTTATCAGAAAACATTTAAAAAATCTTAAAAAAAGGGGAAAAATCCATTACAGGGGCATGTTTGCACTTTCAATAGATTTTATATAAATTATATATATATATATTTTTTTTTTGCCCTGAGCATCCATTAATTTCTGACCATGTCAAACTCATTTCTCTCAGTGAGGTGAAATATCTGTTGTTTCTTCAATAATTACTGGACAAAATCATTAATCCAGAGAAAAGCTTCCCAGACAGCACTGACTAACCCAAATGCCTGTGCTGAATTGTCTGGGATCTTGACAATATGAAGTCTGCCAAAGATTTAACAGTAAAAAGAGATAATACTATAATATGTATTACGTAAGGTTATATATATATGAATTAAAAGAACACAAAGGAACATAAGTATATATTTATATATGTAAGATAATCACATTTTGGCTATCACACACTCGCTCGCGCACCCACGCGCGCGCGCGCACACACACACACACGCGCCCGCGCGCGCCTTTAAATCTGAAGCGTTGTGAACTTACAGCATCATGTATCGTTGCAATAACACATTAGCGGATATGTTCATCTCATAAAACGCGACGATCCGTCCAGAAACACCGCTGAAAGTGCTTATATCCGTGAATGTTAAACCCTTCATATGATCACATACATATAAACTCTCCTCACAGAATCAGAGATATCATCATCATCATCATCATCATCATCTCTCGGCTGATCGATGAGTTCAAGGAGTCGCACAGATATTCTGATATCCTCCGTCTGTCCTATTAAAATCACAGCAGCGGTTCGGTCTGCAGTCTGGACTCACCCAGCGCCGAATGAGAGCACCTCACACACACGCGCATAACACAAGGGCGCGCACTCGCGCGCGTCTACAGTCCCGTTTATTCAGTCTCCGAAATGTCTCTCAACAAATAAACTGCAACGAAGCGTGCGTGTGAGAGAGATTCTGACGCAAACACTGAGAGAAACATGTCTCTTCCTCACGACAGTTTACCATGAGAAACCCATTTCCCGCCAAAATATCAGTAAGTAGGCTACAGTTTTGTTGAACTATTGTTGAATAAATCGATATCGAAGAGGTATCGGGAACCTTTCAGACATTTTAATTCGAGGTATTTGGTGTGTTTACCTGGTTAATGGTTTAAGAGGAGCTGCATTTATGACATCTACATAAAATGAACAGACCCTTATAGAAATGATGGTAATACCACAGTATACTTTGAAGTACCATAGTCCAAATCAAAAGATTTTACATTTATTCATTAAAAATATGGTTTTATCCATAGTTACTTGAGAATATTAGCAATTATTGAGAGAACGCTAAATAAATGTGGTAATCAAACTAGCAATGAATATTTAACGGTTTCAGTCACATGACCTTTTCCTCACGTCCGCCATATTTATGACCAAAAAAGCAATAGTGGTGAATTCAAAAACACCGGAGAAGCAATATCAAGAAAAATATTGATCACTGGTTTTGAGCCATAAAAGTCGCAGGAATAATTTATAGGGCCCACAGATCTGTAGTCAGCACAAGCATTGCCAAATGCAACACATGCCAGTTTTTACATATACTTTCAGAAAAATCCATTTCTATACAGTAGTGAACGTGCATGGGGGCTTTAAGGAAACAATTCTCCCCCAAATTTAAATTTGGTCATTTTTATTACCCTATAGTTCCAAATCCTGAATGACTTCCTTTCTTTTAGTTCTCACACACACACACACACATTTTGAAAAGTCTCTCTATGTTCCATACTTGAAAACAACGACAATGTCAAAGATGTCTGAGGTAAAATCTTCCGAGTGAATAAGTGACCTTCAAAGTACTATGGTATTACCTTCTGAAACCCTCACTGTACCAATGTACCAATCGTTTTTAAAAGGAAAATGTTCAGAATAATCATTCTTTTGCTGTTGTTGGCTGTAGTACTGCACATGAGGTCAAGGGGGCACTGTTGCTCTCAGATGTCTGTTGCCTAAAAAAACCCATTTTCCGGGCACCTTAAGCATCTGCCTGAAGAAGCTGTTTGAGCACAATAGCTGTGAGCAGCATAAACAAACGGCCTCCCATGACATAACAGCTGTCTGTTTAAATTCATAGGGGTCAGTGCACATCACACGCACCCATAACTGCATTCAGTAAATGGGCGGCCCAGGATTTTCAGCTCCTCTCGGCGTGATAAATCAGATTAAAGCTGCGTTCAGGAGATTTTCCAGACAGACGTATGCCTGGATCGATGGTCTTATTCCGACTGGGCTGCATTAACAGATGAGTTATGAGAGATTTCTGCAGACGCCACGGGTATGCAGAGACTAAACCTACAGGATTGGAGTCACTTAACACCTGAGTGTGTGTGTGTCACAGCTAACAAGCCTCAAGTTCTCAAAGTGAGCTTCCTGTCGTAAAATGGGGAAATCGGTATCAATTGAGAGGTTGAGAGTTGTGTCCAGGATCCAAAAAAGACTTTTTGAATGAATTATTTTTTATATATTATAATTTGCCTCTTTCACATCACAAATGTATGGAAGCTTAGTTCTGCCACGGAATAAAACAATTTAAAAGATAATTGCGACTTTTTATTTCACAATTCTAAATTTTTTTCTGACAATTGCAAATTTATATCTCGCAATTCTGACTTTTCTCGTAATTGCGAATTTCTTGCAATTCTGACTTTTTTGTCGCAATTGCGAATTTATATCTCGCAATTCCGACTTTTTTCTTACAATTACGAATTTGTATCTCGCAATTCTGACTTTTTTCTTACAATTGCAAATTTATATCTCGCAATTCTGACTTTTTTGTCGCAATTGTGAATTTATATCTCTCAATTCTTATTTTTCTCACAATTGCGACTTTTTATCTCACAATTCTCACTTTTTTCCTTGCAATTGCGAATTTATATCTCACAATTCTGACTTTTTCTCACAACTGCGACTTTTTATCTCGCAATTCCGACTTTTCTCGCAATTGCAAATTTAAATCTTACAATTCTGACTTCCTTTCCTGTAATTGTGACTTTATAGCTCGCAATTCTGACTTTTCTCGCAATTGCGAGTTATAAAGTCCAACGTTGAGGGAAAAAAGACTGACTGAGAAGTTCATGTCTCACAATTCTGACTTCATCACTCGCAATTGCAAGTTTATATACTGCAATTCTGAGAAAAAAAGTCAGAATTGCAAGATGTAAAGTCGCAAGTGCAAGTGATAAATTCAGACTTGTGAGATAAAAATTACTTTTTAAGATGTTTTATTCAGTGGCGGAAACAAACTTCCATACAAATCAGCATTAAAATGTCATTAAACGTCTGTGATGTGATTTGAAAATAACAACAACAACAACAACAACAACAAAAAGACTAAATCCATAACATGATCCCATGATGGGAACCCCTAAAAGGTTCTATATGAACCACCTGACAGCTTCAATTTAGAACCTTATCTTCTTAGGGTGTAGGAACCAGAGATAAATTTCTAATGGTAAAGTTTACACTGACATTAAACCGGCTAGAAGACAAATGATTCACGACAGATGTTTCTCTAGTACACGGTTTCTGTCTTTCATTTGAAACACCCACACTACTCAGAGAGAGTTAAACTATATTCTTAAAATTCGACTTAAACCATGTAAAACTGTTTTATTTACTCGCCAAAGCCAATTTCTACTCTCATTTGGTGCTCAATGTCTGTGTTTGTTTCTCCAGCTGATTCTTTGTGACTGGGGAAAATGAGACCGACAGGAATAGAGCCGTCAGCCGGGAGAAAACAAACATCAGAATGGCATCTTCCAAACCACATGATTTATTTCACAGTTAATGTTGGAACAGCATGACAAATCTGAATAGTTTGTGAGGCACAGGACGTCGTGATGAGGGCAGACGCATATTAGGCCTAATCTGACATATGAGCGACATTTGATATGATCTACAAGTCCAGTGTGACACAAACTCTGTCTGCGCACAGAGCGGCTTTCAGTTTCAGAATAATCCTGCGCTTTTGCTCTCTTTATCTCCGTCTCGCCTCTTTCCAGGGCTAGAAAGGTCAAAATGACGCACAGAATCCAACACAATACTCTCTAGTAGAGAAACTAATGGCTTCTACTGACATAAAAGACAGTCTTTTGATTATTGTCCACATTGTGTCTTATTCTGGCCTGGCCTCGCATAGCCAGACTTTTGTCTTGCAGATTAAACTATTCTGGCCAAGAATCGCCCATATGACCAACATGTCAAGAAACGAACAGTTTGTTGTACTTGCTGCTATTATAAAATAGTTGATTAATAGACAGTCAAGGAAAAAAAAAAAGCTTCGATAATAAAATAATTAAAATTTTTCTCAATAATAAAATAATAATTACAAAATACAAATAATAATAAAAAATAATATGAGTGTCAGTATGATGGTAATGTTTAAATAATAAAAGAATATAAAAAAAAAATACTTCACACAATGACAGCAGTATTGGTACGCTAGTAATGTTTAAATAAGAAAAGTATTAAACAATAATAATAATAATAATTCATATAATAATACAGTAGTGCTGGTATGCTGGTCATGTTTAAATAATAAAATAATATTAAAAAAATTTAAAATAACAATTATCAAAAAATAATAATATGCGTGCCTATAGACTGTAGAATTTCCACGTAGAATATTAGGTACTAAACGTAATTTCATAAACAAAGCACAATGTAGAGTTATTCTTGTGAACTGTTCTAGTTTTACCACACTCTAAAAAAAGCTGGGTTGAAAATGCCAAGTTGGGTTGAAAATGGACAAACCCAGCAAATGAGATGTTTTAACCCAGCAGTTGGGTTAAATGTTTGACCCAACCTGCTGGGTAGTCTTTTTTAAAATATTGTTTAAAAATTACTGTATTGCTTGCTTAAAATGAACCCAAAGTATGTTGAAAATGAACATTTATTAAATTTCTTATTAATAAACATTCACCTTTTGATTATAATTGCAACCCATTTTGGGTTCATTTTAAGCAAGCCATATAGTAATTTTTAAACAATATAGTGGCGTTAAATCAAACTTCCAGCACGTTGGTTAAATATTTAACCAAACCACTGGTTTTGTCCGTTTTCAACCCAACTTGGGTTGTTTTTAACAAGTGAGTGTAGCGACTAGTCATCTCAAACTAGATTAAAATGATCTTTTAAAGATTTGACGGCTGGCAAATTTGGAAAAGCAAATAGGTCTTCCTCAGTAGTTCTCATTTTATCAACCTGGTACCGTGTTAAACGTGACTTCCGTTTGCAGGTGGACTACTACAAACCTGCACACTCCGAGAGGTTTCGTGAAGCAACCAATCAGATTTGAGCTTGTCAGATCGAGGAAGAGAGAGAAATGGCTTGGCTTACTTTAGCTGGGCTCACACACAATACGCTATGTTGAGATATTTCTCTTTGTATTACTGATGGCATTTCCCAGCCGCGGGCTGCAGTGCAGAGACAGCAATAGCTACTTTAAAAGATGTTTCCAGCACAGCACTCATCTCATCTGGAACCAACAAAATCTCATTCTCTTGTTCTGTATTCTCTTGCTATGCTGGTAACAATCATATCTACCCACACGGACTTAGATCTCAAACACACACACACACCGAGTCAAGGGCTGTCAGGATTACCACCAGCATCTAATTTTACAATCACCAGTTCATGGTTGGAGAAAGTGGGAGCCTACACTGAACAAAATTATATTTTTGATTTTATTTTAATTTAAATACATATTTCAGAACTACATTATATTATATTAACAATCACAATTTTTATTATTCATAATGACTCAAGTGAGTAAATCAAGCCTCATCTAATCGTTCATTTTACTTAAACAATGAGCACATTTTGTTTTCATTTATTCTCAATAGATTTCATTAAACAAGAATGTGTTACTTTATATTTCATATTTCTGAAACACTAATCTCCATAATGACAGCTTCGAAATAAACACCATAATTTAATACAAAATAGCACAGATAACACTAAACAGCACTGTAAACACAACTATAACCCTTGAAAACCACCCACAATTAGACCTTACAAGTTCCCATTCCTTGCCAGAGCCTACTTAATTATATATGTGGGTTAAATAACCAATGGCTACTCCCCAAAACACAGTACACAGGCATGGCAGATCAGCTGACGTATTAACTTCAGTTCATTTATTTTAGCCAATTAAAAGCACAGAAAATATATTAATATTTTGTGAAATTAACAGGAAAGAGAACAAACTGTAAAAATGTGTTTTTATCAAGGTAGTCACTGAATGGAAAAACCCCTGAACTAGTTTTGGAGTGACCTGTTTTTCTCTGTCTCTGAGGGCACCAGTCAGGTTACAGAACATAATATGTAGAGTTTTGTGTCCAGAGAATCCAGTTCAAATCCTTCCACAAGACCTTTCAATGATTAAAACTATCTGAATAAAAGAAATCATACCCTCTTCCACATTAGGTCTCAAAACCACTTATTTCTCAGTCTTACAACAAATGCTGTCAAACTCTAAGCCTTGACACTACAGTGAATTGTTCCAGTAAATGAGAAGAACACAAGTTTGTAACCCTTGACTGAGGGTCATGAGGTCATTGTTAGGGTTTACATAATCAGTACTCACTGACTGCCCACGTACAAACATAATATTCAGATTTTGCACTTCATGAAACACATTTTCACCCAAACATCAAAGGCAGCAGTTTTCTAAGGAATGTGCTCTGCATTCAAACCTTACAATAATGAAACCCTACAGCAAAAAAAAATCACAAGACTGAAGTAATACATTATTAAACTCAGCTGCACTGATATTTTACAGTATTAAGAACTTAAAGTACTGAAATCTTACTTCAATGAAACCCTACAGTAATGAAACCATACAGTACATAAATCTTACTGCATTGAGACTGTAAAGTACTGAAAAATTGAAATAGTACAGAAATCACACAACAACAAAACCCTATAATATTGAACTTTTACTACTGAAATTTGAGACTGTAAAGTACTGAAATATTACAGTGCTAAAACTACTGTACTTACAATTTACAGTATTATGTTAAGTACTGAAATATTACAGTACTAAAATGCTACAGTACTGAAATAATTCAACAAAACTATAATACTGAAATTTTACAGCGCCAAAACTCTACAGTACTGACATTTTACAGTATTGAGACTGTAAAGTACTGAAATGCTACAGCACAGAAATCATACAACAAAACTAATTCTAAAATGTTAGTGCTAAAACTCTACAGTACTGACATTTGCAGTACTGTGTAAAGTACTGAAATATTTCAGTATTAAAATGGTACAGTACTGAAATCATATAACAAAACTAATACTGAAAATTTACAGAGCCCATACTCTAGTGCACTGACATTTTACAGTATTGTATAAAGTATTGAAATATTACAGTTTTAGTGCTATTATTCTACAGTACTGACATTTTACAGTATGGAGATTGTAAAGTACTGAAATATTACAGTATTAAAATGCTACAGTACTGAAATCATACAACAAGACTTTAATACTCAAATTTTACAGTGCGAAAACTACTCTACTGACATTTTACAGTATTATGTAAAGTACTGAAATGTTACAGTATTAAAATACCACAGTACTGAAATCATACAACAAGACTTTAATACTGAAATTTTACAATGCTAAAACTCTACAGTACAGACATTTTACAGTATTGAGAATGCAAAGTACTGAAATACTACAGTAATTAAATGCTATAGTACTGAAATCAAATAACACCAAAACATTAAAATACTGAAAAGTTACAGTGCTAAAACTCTACAGTACTGACATTTTACAGTATTGAGAATATATAGTACTGAAATATTACATTAATTAAACGCTATAGTACTAAACTTTTAACAGCACAAACTACAAAATTGCATCCAGTACTGAAACCAAAAGCACTAAAACCTTTCAAAACTAACATCATTGAGTACTGAACTCTTTAAGTAAATCCGACAGTACTTCTTTGAAATCTTACAAAGCTGAAATCTTACAGTACTTGTACTAATTCCTCTTCAGCTGCAGTGCTAGGATGAGAATTGATCATGTAGCATCTGTGTGGAAACCAATAGTCTAATTTTAACCTGCATCTCAATTACGACTTCAGTAAACAGAATTGCCCAGATGAACACTCAAAGCAAGATCAATTAAAAACACTTAGCTCATGTACATGGCAAATTAAGCAAATGTATGGCAGCAGAATATGAATGGACGGCAGAATTTGGATGCAGATCAGCTTGCGGTTTGGCTGAAAGTTTGGCCAAACTTTGCGTTTGTGCCAGTACATCTCACCACCACCAAACCACTCTAAGAGAATACACCAGCACGGGCTATTTTACAGATCAATGACGTTACATTACTGCAAAGTGTAGGTATGCATGCATGTGTGCATTCTCCTGTACCTTCTAAGTGGGTTCATAAATATCTAACGCTGGTACAATGATCCTGCTGTAAAAGTGAGGATAGATGGATTTTTTCCCCCACAAATTCTCTCTACACACCTCTCAGACAGATAGAGTTGCTATAATGCCATGTACACAAATCAGATGCAGAATGTAGTTGAAAACATCGTCTGCTTCCCAGGAACGGATCAGCATTATAGAGCAGAGCTCTCAAATTACCAAATAGATACATTTTACAACCTTGAATTCTGTCTATATACATTTATTGGCACAGCTATTGATGCATGGAAAGACCTTTTCAGAGTCGAGCGACTCACCTCTCCCTCATACACGCACTGCTCTGCATGTTTAGTGGACTAATGATGCCTGCAATGAACTGTAATTTGCTCCTTGAAGATCAGGCAGGTAGCAGTCCTATTAAGAGACCAGAAACATCACAAGCCGGCTTTGATGTAATGGTCAGGTATTTAAATTTATAAGGATAGGGCGTTCATCATCCGAAGGAGCGTCGCCTCAACTAGTGCAGCCAATGTAAGACGGCTTTAATGATTAATAATGGAAGCAAAATCGTTTCCCTACACAATGCACTACTTGACGTACGCTATATAGGGAAAAGTAAATGAGGGCTTGCTTGTTATCGCCACGAAATAGGTTTGACGTCTTAATTTTTTTTGACTTTCACATTCAACAACAGATAGCTAATACTTAATATTCACAGCTACCATTTGATAGTATGAAGAGTAGGCAAAGACAATACAAAGCCAATAATATAATTTTGTTAATTAATTTATAATTTTGTTGGATGGTATAGTAATCACACAATTTATTTTCACACGTGTTATAAGATTTTAAGAGTCAACATGAAATCAAAATGGACAAATCTTTTATTTTTATGGAGTATTGCCGTATATATATATATATATATATATATATATATATATATATATATATATAAAATATATATAATTCATGTGCCCTCATAATCTTTGATCAAAATAACTTCCCCTCCCACTTGCAGTGTAATCTCTTATCTGATGAAGTGTTTACTGGCGTGAGGGTGGGGCAACCTGTCAATCACATGAGACCGACCAATAGCAAATTTGTCTCATAGACAAAGTCCCGCCCTACACTTTTTCTTGTTTGAGAAGCCGCTTCACTCTGATACACGTCACTATAAGAAAGAAAAATCTATCACAACTTCCATTTCATACTGACTTTAAAATATATTGATGAAGAAGGTGTGTCCCAAGGGAGCGTTACATTTTCGGGTCCTTGGCATTGATTGTTTAAAAAAAAAAAAAAAACAACTCTACCCACTGTGTTCTGAGATTAACATTTTAGGCCTTTAAAATACATATTAGGCTACTTCATAGCAACCCTTAAGAGAGGGATAAGATTAAATGCCAAAGCAAATTTCAGAAAATGAAAATTGATTTGTGGTCTGGATTTAAGGATAAATTAGCAACACGTTAGGACCCGTGTGTGATTATCTAATAGTTTGAAACCCCTGCCAGAGGGAAAACATGGGGTAAACACTGGTGAGGAAATAAGCAGAAAATCTTTACCAACAGTGTGTTTTCCACAGGGCCAGGGAACCAGGTACAGGTCAGGAAGAAAAACAAAGCTCTCAAAAAAGTGTTTCGGAGGGATCATGAGGTTGTTTGATTGATTTCCTTTAGGTAGATCCTCCTAGATCATCCCAATAGACAAACTCAGTCTAAAGACAATTTAATTAAGAGGCAGATGGCAGCAGGGGAGATAATCCTGCAGAGTTTGATGTAATTCGGAGATGATTAAAAACCCATCGTTGCATTCCCCAAATGGAACGACGGCCTCACTTTGACCACACCAAGGGTGCGAATCACAGATATAACCACAGGCCCCTCCTGTGGCTACACTAATCAGATGGACTCATCTGGAATTACTACTTGATTTTTCCATAAGAAAGACCGAGTGCTCCCTCGTGACCCGAGGAGCTACCTGGGAATTCTGTTCCTACACGATAGAGCCATTTTAGGCAAATGTAATCACTTAGCTGCTTGAATAATGGTGTGCCTTTGCTTTGGCTTCATTTACACTCTGCTGTAATGTCCGTATGATTAGCACATAGAATCTATTTTGAGGCAGGATATTTATAAAGCCAGAATATTTAAAGCGGTCACAGGCTGGTTTGGATCCACCCCAGATTTACAATCACTGCTGGAAATCTAGAACCTACATATTACAAACTATTTGTCACTGTATTATTGTTGGATCACTGACAACGGTGATTAAATTCACAACAAATTTTAGCATTTAAGTGCTTCATGATGAAAACCAACACGAGTGTTTTGCATTTTACATCAGCAGAAATTATGCGCATTTTAGCACATTAAATCAGCAAGTGAGTCAGAATATGGCACATTAGGGAAGAAAAATCACATTATTAATTAATAACTCAATTGTTTCTCCTATAAATCAGTGAGATTAAATGGAGTACAAACATTTGCATATGTCTCCTGCTCCCAAATGTGTTTACGAAGGGATCTGGACAAAGTCTCAGATTTGCCACCAAAGTCTGTAATCGAAAGTTGGATATAAAGATGCATTTTGGTTGATCGGAGGTCTCTTTTGTCCACTTTCAACCACTTCTGTCCTGATTTGTTCAAGGGGAGGGTCTATGGTCGGGTAAATGAATGGGCTTTTTCAGATATTTCAGTCTAATGGATGAAATAAGCTCAAGCAATTTACATATGAATGCGAAAGGAGACGACGGAAAACATATGGAGAGCATCAGCTTTCGTTTCTTCTCTGATAGCCCCGAGACCGGCCGAACGCTGCAAGCATGCTTTAGAAATCAGGAATAGTGAGAGAACATTGTGCTTGGTACATTTTTCGTCTTTAAACCAAACTTGGGTCTTCAGCCAACTACGGCCCCGATCAGACAGAATGCGTTTTTTGCAGTGACAGGTGCCTTTTTAAAATTGTTTTCTATTGGTAGTGAGTGTTCTGCGTGCTGTTCATGCGCCCTGGGTGCCTCGCGTTTTAACCACTCTGAGCAGAAAAACGCAGACGAAATTCGCGTTTTTTTCCATCTTTTTTCCATTGTCCATGGGCCGTGGTCAGTCATTCGAATGAATGGAGAAACGGCTTTCCGGCATGCTGACGAATGTTTACAGTTCCTTGGACTCTGCAAAGATGGAGCTCTTCGCTTGTACTTTTTCTTTTTAAGTTTCTGCTAATATGACTGTTTAACAGCAAACCAAAGAGGCCTCGCGTTTTCAGACCTGAAAAACGCGTTCTGTGTGATCTACGTTGACAAAGCTGCTTAACATATTTAAGAGTAGGTGATCTTCAGTGGCTGTTCGAACACATTTAACCACAGAAGCGAAAGTGGTTGAAAGCGTTTTCGACCACTTCTGTGAAATGGACAAGCTCAAAACGCTTTACACCTGTATTTAGAGTTGTCCACTTGCGATCCGAACCACAACATTTTATTGCTGTATGTCAAAAATTCTCTCATTTTTGTCCAAGGAACGAGATTTTGGCAAGCAAACATTGCCATGGTGTGCGTTCTCTGAGAAGTATGATCACCAGTTCCAGCTCACATTACCGCCCTCCAGATTCATGCATGTGTGGCGTAATCTCCAAACTCTTTCCGTTCCCCTCACCACCGGCTACAAATCTCCTTCCCGGCAGCCTCCTCACCGCCCGAGAAATGTCTTCACACTGCCGCCTCTCAGAGGGAAAAGACTGACCTTGACGACAAGTCCCCCCTCTTAAACGCAGATTACACCAAATCTTTCTCCAGCACACACGCTTCCAGAAATCCATTTTTCCACCTCTGATGGTTTTATATCGCAGTGGCAGCTATTCAACAGCACAGGACACTCAGATTACAGTCAAATTTACTGTGAGGCAGCATAAACACTTCTTTATCTCATTAAGCATGCATGGATTCATGAACATGAATATTCAAATGTTCATATGAATATTCACAAAGTAGCGCTCAGTTTCTCAACCTTTACTCTTTTCTTCTTTCTTCAGTCACACACACTAATCTCATGCATAAACAGAGGCGAGCGGGGTGTCTTTTGCTCAAGTTTTCTAACAATTACAATCAGTTCTTTTAGCAGAGATCTACAGCGGTTCCCAGCATGCATCAGCACCTTGTGTTTGCCACCCTGTGTGTGTTAGGGGTTGAAATGACGCTATTCGTCAGTGCTGTTCTGATCTCATTTTGCTCTAATTGTAGGCGAGCAGCAATGTTCAGCTGTCAGAGAAAGTAGGTATTTTAATAAATCACAGAAGAACCATTTGCCTGTGTATGAATAGAACCAGTGGATCCTGACAAGACTATACACACATTACTGACAGTAAATGTGTGTAAAAAGTTCTTTTTTTTCCTCATTAATGTACACACAGCACCTCATATTGACAGAAAAACACAGAATTGTTGACATTTTGCAGATTTATTAAAAAAGAAAAACTGATATATGACATGGTCCTAAGTATTCAGACCCTTTGCTCGGTATTTAGTAGAAGCACCATTTGATCTAATACAGCCATGAGTCTTTTTGGGAAAGATGCAAAACGTTTTTCACCCCTGGATTTGGGCATCCTCTGCCATTCCTCAGGTTGGATGGTAAACGTTGGTGGACAGCCATTTTTAGGTCTCTCCAGAGATGCTCAATTGGGTTTAAGTTGTGAAGCCACTCCTTCGTTTGTTTTAGCTATGTGCTTAGGGTCATTGTCTTGTTGGAAAGTAAACCTTCGGCCCAGTCTGAGGTCCTGAGCACTCTGGAGAATCTTTTTCCTCACCATCTTGGAGTCTTTCAGGTGTTTTTTTTAGCAAACTCCATGTGGGCTTTCATGTGTCCTGCACTGAGGAGAGGCTTCCGTCGGGCCACTCTGCCATAAAGCCCCGACTGGTGGAGGGCTGCAGTGATGGTTGACTTTCAACAACTTTCTGCCACAGTGATCTTTGGGTTCTTCTTTACCTCTCTCACCAAGGCTCTTCTCCCCCGATAGCTTAGTTTGGCCGGACGGCCAGCTCTAGGAAGGGTTCCGGTCATCCCAAACATCCTCCATTTAAGGATTATGGAGGCCACTGTGCTCGTAGGAACCTTAAGTGCAGCAGAATTTTTTTTGTAACCTAGGTCAGAGCTGTACCTTGCCACAATTCCGTCTCTGAGTTCTTCAGGCAGTTCCTTTGACCTTATGATTCTCATTTGCTCTGACATGCACTGTGAGCTGTAAGGACTTATATAGACAGGTGTGTGGCTTTCCTAATCAAGTCCAATCAGTATAATCAAACACAGCTGGACTCAAATGAAGGTGTAGAACCATCTCAAGAATGATCAGAAGAAATGGACAGCACCTGAGTTAAATATATGAGAGTCACAGCAAAGGGGACCATGTGATATTTCAGTTTTTCTTTTTTAATAAATCTGCAAAAATGTCAACAATTCTGTGGTTTTCTGTCAACATGGGGTACTGTGTGTACATTAATGAGGAAAAAATGAACTTAAATGATTTTAGCAAATGGCTGCAATATAATAAAGAGTGAAAAATTTATGGGGGTCTGAATACTTTCCGTACCCACTGTATTTGTGTTCAATCATGCATTTACTTACTATTGGGTGTTTCAAAAAAACAATGGATGCTGAAAAATGCACTGTAAATCCCCCCTCAATTTTTTTTTTTCAGTAACTATATGTTACACTACCACGTAGATTAAACAGGACAATATGTTTTTATAATGAATAATTTTAACAATCTAATCATTTTTACTGTATTCATACCAGTGTTATTTTAGTATCAATGATGTCCTATTATAGTTTTTATTCATATTTTAAATTACAGTTTCTATTTTTATATTATTATATTTTATATTTTTCTATTTTCTATTTTTTATTTTAATTTATTTTTAAGTTTTAGTTACAGTATTTTGTTTTATATTTTTGACTTTTTAAAACTGTCTATATAGTTTTTATTATTTTTATTTAAGTCATCCAGTTAAACTAAATTAAAAAATTGAAATGTTACCTTGGCAACTAGCTGAAATAAAATAAGTTTTTGTAGATTTTATTTTTTTTATTCCAGTTAATGCTCATTTTAGTTCAAGTAACGAAAAATGTTTTAGACTTCAATTTTAGATTTAGTTAACTATAATAACCCTGATTCATGCGGTAAAAATGTATGAATTATTTTATTTCATTATTTTACTGTAAAGGTATATGTATTGTCTTTCTTAATATACATTTTCATCATAAATCGTTAAATAATTAATATTTTAAAATCCAAAAACAATATTCCAAAAAAAAAAAAAATATCTTCCTGTTTAGTTTTCATGGCAAAGTAACAGTCACATATATGATTTTATTTTATTTCAATATGTTTTTTCTTTACCCTGAATGCAGCTGCCAGTGTTTTACCACACATTTAACAGGATGTTTTTATGGTGTGTGATCTGACAGAAAGAGTCGAGAGAAAATGGAGCTCCTTAGAACCTCCACAAGACTCTGAGCAGCAAAAGCCATTTTTCAGAAGAAGACACAGAGAGAGAGAGAAACAGCCCAACCATCTCATCTCACTCTCAGACAGAAATTGAGCCCCTATACTTTTCCCTGTTTTTCGAGAAAGAGATTCACACATGCAGAATCTAGCGTGTCGTTTGTCTTCAGTCATGCGAAATGTCGTCCGTCAATTTTACTGCAGCCTGGTTTCCTCTCCGCACAGTCACGATAAATGATGGAGAACAGAAGCAAGTCGAAGAAAAAAAGAGGGAGAGAGGGAGGGCTGTAATGTTTCCGCACAGATACGGCTTTCAAATCCTGGCTTATGGGTTGGAATTCATACGCTATCATTCAAAATGACAAACCAAAATAATACAAGGTTCATTTATCCTGCTACTCTGGGCGGATCTTTTTTAGCTCATGGTTTCACCAGCTAGAGAGGTACAAAAACAACCCAGCATAAAGCAAACTATTTTACAACCAATTACATTGAAAGCCATTAGAGAATGTTGGATCTAAAAGACTCAGTGCACACTTTACACAACTAATTGCAAAACAATGTCAATTACAATGTCATTCTACTGAAGGTACAACTCTAAAATTCATTCTCGCACAAACTCATTCACAATGCAAGTATATTCTTGATACTCTACTGACAAACTACATGGAGGATGAGCTTGTGCTCATTTTTGTTTCTTGCAGTTTCATTGGATGTTGCTCATTGCTGCTCTATCACTAATCAGTATAGAAAACACACTTTACTAGTTAAATCCAGTTTGAAATGTAATGTACAATCTACGCTACAGTTTGGGGCATTTTATATCATACTTACAACATTAACTGGCGGCAACATTTTGTCTTATAATGTACACTTGGTTTTAGACAGGAAGAGAGTCAACATGTAAAGTTATTGGCAGTCAACTGAAACTGGTCAACTGATTTTTAAATGGTCACAAAAATATCGAGACATCAAGATCGCAGATATAATGCAGATATATGCATACTTTAATTCAGCGCTGGCCAATGAGATGTACGCAAACTCTCCCGAACAGAAAAGAACACAAAGTTGTGACAAATATGACTTATTATCTATCAACAAAGCTGTCTGTAGAATTCAATAGCCAGACAGACAGATGGATAGAGCGACAGATAGATATAGATAGACAGACAGACAGACAGATAGAATGATAGATAGATATAGAAACAGATAAATAGATAGATAGAGATAGATAGATATTACCTATAGACAGACAGATAGACAGATAGATGATAGATAGATAGATAGACAGATGAATACAGACAGACAGACAGACAGACAGATAGATAGATAGATAGATAGATAAGATAGATAGATAGATAGATAGATAGATAGATAGATAGATAGATAGATAGATAGATAGATAGATAGATAGATAGATGAATACAGACAGACAGACAGACAGATAGATAGATAGATAGACAGACAGATAGACAGATAGATGATAGACAGATGAATACAGACAGACAGACAGACAGATAGATAGATAGATAGATAGATAGATAGATAGATAGATAGATAGATAGATAGATAGATAGATAGATAGATGAATACAGACAGACAGACAGACAGACAGATAGATAGATAGATAGATAGACAGATGAATACAGACAGACAGACAGACAGATAGATAGATAGATAGATAGATAGACAGATGAATACAGACAGACAGACAGACAGATAGATAGATAGATAGATAGATAGACAGATGAATACAGACAGACAGATAGATAGATAGATAGATAGACAGATGAATACAGACAGACAGACAGATAGACAGATAGATAGATAGATAGATAGATAGATAGACAGATGAATACAGACAGACAGATAGATAGATAGATAGATAGATAGATAGATAGATAGATAGATAGACAGATGAATACAGACAGACAGACAGATAGATAGATAGATAGATAGATAGATAGACAGATGAATACAGACAGACAGATAGATAGATAGATAGATAGACAGATGAATACAGACAGACAGACAGACAGATAGATAGATAGATAGACAGACAGATAGACAGATAGATGATAGATAGATAGATAGACAGATGAATACAGACAGACAGACAGACAGACAGACAGACAGATAGATAGATAGATAGATAGATAGATAGATAGATAGATAGATAGATAGATAGATAGATAGATAGATAGATTAACAAACTAATACAAACATGGAAACCCTGAATTACCAGCCAATCAGATTAGAGCTCGTCAGGTGGTGCGTGAACGACCTGTGGGCGATCAGTGGGTGTATTTGTTCTGCTCCGACTGGGTTTATGGGTGCGGACACATTTGGACGTCTCCAGGTGGCCCTTAACTTTCGGACGAACTCCTGTAAACTCCTAGGAAGCTGCCGTCTGTCAGAGATGCTGACATCACTCACCACGCTCACAGACTGTCAACGCGGCACCTCTTTTATTTCGAAATCAACTCTATTTCTTTTCTGGCACATTGGCTTTAATATGATTTAAAGTGTAGCTGCAGGAGACGGCAGTATACTGAGGAAAAATACCATGCCAGCACTTACATAACATCACAGAAACACAAATCACTCGCTCGACAGGAGAGGCTGAGTTGTACTCACGGGCAGTAAACGCTTCTCTGCTCTTTAGGATGGAGGCTGGTTCACAGGGAATCGTGCAGGAGATGGAGACACGTTCTCTCCCGGGTCCACATTCCCCTGTCTTAATGTCTCCTCAGTGGAAAATCCCAGAACAGTTACAGAAACTACAATGACAAAAACAAAGCAGAAGAGAATATTTCAGAGCTAATATCAATTGAGTACATTTTATTGGATTGAATATGTCTGAGTGTCTTTGAATATATATTTCATTTAATAGCTGCATTTGCTAAGCCAAATGGCATCACTATTGATACTATTGCTCAGAGTTAGGGATTTGGACAAACCCCAACACTAAGTATTGAAATTTGAAACATATCTCACCCTGCACCCTACAGACATGATTGATATCTCAAATTAAAGGTGTGCTATTACTTTGCTAAGTTATTGGACTTAGGCTTTCTTAAACTATGAACACTTTTGTCCCAGTGGATTTCAAGTCTTAAAACACACTTTCCAGACTCTCATTAGCTTAATTTGTTTACTAAGAATGTCCTATTAGTGAATAAAAAATTAATCACAGGAGAATTCTGTCTTTTTTTGGTGTTATATCCACCAAATCTCAAATTACATATTGTGTTTAACAGCATTCAGTGCATGGCGGGGAAGCATTTTAAACATTTTTGTAACTACATGTTTCACTACTTTGCCTTGCTAAGGCAATTTATAAAATATAAGTTCAAACAAAAATTTACTCACCTTCAAGCCATCTTAGGTGGTTATGACTATCTTCTTTCAGACGAACTCTATCGGAGATATATTTAAAAAATATTCTGGCTCTTCCGAGCTTTATAATGGGAGTGAAGGGGGGACCAGATTTTGAAGGCCAAAAAATTCATCTATCCATTATAAAAAATAATTCAAACAGCTCCACAGGGTTAATAAAGGCATTCTGAAGCGAAGCGATTGGTTTTTGTAAGAAAAATATCCATGTTTAAAACCGGCGGACGACCGTACGCATACTGAGCAAGTTGAGTTCTGCCAAATGAGTAACTCCTGACACGATGTATGAAGTAGGATGTTAGTCACTTCTTACGGTTCAAAGAAATGGCTCCTCTTCTCTTATATTTAAAAATCTTCTAATTCGAGACCGGAGTTTTGTTTTGCTCTATCCTCTGCGTTTCCACGTTCAGCATTATGTCATGCGTCATGGCAAAAACTAGTCATTATAGTTAATAAAGTCTTAAATATGGATATTTTTCTTATAAAAACCATCGCTTGGTGATGGATTACTTTAAGGATGGATTTTTTGCCTTCAAAACACTTCCCTTCACTACCATTATAAAGCTTGGAAGAACCAGGATATTTTTAAATGTATCGCAGATTGTGTTCATCCGAAAGAAGATATATACATCTAGGATGGATTGAGGGTGAATAAATCATGGGATATTTTTCATTTTTGAGCAAACTAACGCTCTAATAATAAAAGTGTGGGTCTGAGAGTAAAGCAACACATAAACTGAGTTCGTTTTAATAAAAATCAAAGTACATAAAGTTTAAAAACACCCACTTATAATTTGCACAGAGTAGACGATAAAACATGGTAAAAAATCCCACGGACTTACATTGACTGAAAGACTCAAGCCGTATCTAAAGAGCAGCCTTAGCAACTACTCAGACCACCCTAGCAACCGCACTGCAACCACATAAAAGCCCTCTAAGCAACAAAGCAACCACATAATGACCCAAAACAGCAGTCATAATAAAGTCCCAAAAGAAATATTTTTTCATTAAATCATTCACCGCATATATTGTAACTTGAGGAGCTGCATTACATGTATCCTCACATGGCAGATGTGACAGTTTCACAAGCTTTAATGCCCTCGGTATATTTTAAATGAGACCTGCAGTATTATAACTCATAACCCTTCCGTTTGATTGGCTCCAGTGTTACTGAATGCCTCCACTGTGAGGGTCTCTTTGTCTCTCTTGGCCACACAATTAGAGTTTTCCCATCTCTGATTGGGAGCGAGGGGCGACCGAAGGGCGTAACACAGAAGCCGCACACACACTGCGAGACCCTTCGTTTTCAGAGCGAATTTCCCACTGCGGCTTCATCTCCACCTGAGTCTCACCAGCACACATCATCAAAGCCACTTCCTGTATTACTGTGGGTATTTTCAATCGCTCTAAATGTGCAGAATTTATAGAACGTGAAGACTTGTTTATTACAAATCGTCATTATGTTCTCCACTGTGATTTAACTTCACAAGACAAAATGGAAAATTCCACTAATGTATTTGCAATCTATCTAGAGTTACACAAGGGTTACGGCTCTCTCAAATGACAGTATAATGTTTTTTTGTGAAACTAAAGTACCTATTTAGCTTCACAAGCAACCAGCACCAGCCTGGACCTGAGAATTCATAAGTTCAACAGGGCAGCAGTATCTCACCCTCAACTACATAAACATAAATCTCATAACACTGAGAAGAACAGCTTTATTTTAGTAAACAAATAGCTGTTGGACAAAATACTCTCTAACACTAAAGTTAATAAAACTGCATGCTGCTTTAAAACAGAAAACTGCAGTAGCAAGCCAGCGGTCACAGCCAATTCATCTATGAAAATAGCTCGACCGGGTTTGAGAGAACAAAAGCAGGATCGGATTAACCATATGGGCATTTGGGCACGAACCCACCGGCACCATGTTCAGAAGGGCAATGTGGAAGGCCAGAAAAATGCAAAAGATTGATAAACGATGGATAAAGCGCTCATATGATATGCGAACAAAATAATATATATATCGTGGCCACAACTCAATAATTCATTCCCTCATTTTATTAAATCATTGCCACGTTGAACCTCTTTTTGATTTAACAAAAACAAATGATTACAACATGGCCATGATTTAGTGAAACGTGGGAAGAAATTCTAAGGGTGCAAATTCTTAGTAGCCAGATTTACATGTACACTTTCGATTGAAAGATTCGGTGGACTGGTGTTTACATGCGCCAGCGCTTTCAATCAGAATGACTTTGTGACATGCGCACATTCGCTTATGTCCTGTTTGCCGCCTTATATTCCTGCCAAGAGTTCCATTATTTCTAATGTGCACTATTTTTATGTAAAGTGTTGCTCTTACTCAAGCAACAGTGTGAATTTGTACCATATTACTGCTGTATGAGGAAAAGACGGGCGCAGGACGCTGACCTTTTTGGTGGCTGTGCATCTTTCAGTTTTACTCCAGTTTGATTTTGCCGCCGCCATCGCGCATTCTGACGACCCCTGACCTCTCGACGATGTAGACGCAAAGTAATCAGTAAGAGTTTTTATTTTGTTCAGTTTATAGAAAGGTTTATCCAACCCCTCTTAAACCGATTACAATGTCATTCGGATTGGGCATTTTAATTGCGATAGAGGTGTTTACATGGAGGATTTTCATTCGGATTGGACTTTTAAAATGATTACCTTTTGATTTACTAAAAACAGCCAGTTTTTCCTTTGCTTTGTTTTTTGCGCACAGACGACAATGTTGTGAAAATGATCAAGGATCCGTGAAAATGACTAAAAACGCTGTATTCTTCATGCCGGTCACTTTGTAAAGAAACATGATGAACATGCGCATGATGTCACCTTTTTCACAAATTCGCGTTTTTGTAGTTAATGGTTTTTAAAGTGCAAGTTTTTGAAAATGATATGGTTTTCAAAAGTTGCGTTTTCAGGCCCCCAAAACGGAGTTGTGTAAATGAACAGCTAAAACACATAAAAAGATTCGTAAACGTCCTTATTTAACTAAGTCGATGGATTATTACTAAAACAAAACAGACTATTAGTTGAGCTTATTAGGGTCAAGATGAAAGTCAGAAAATAAATTGTATTTTTTTCCATATCTATTTATATTTAGATTGGCTATATAGATAACAACTCAAGTATATATTGATTGAAAATCTGTTTTAAAAAATAGCAAAAAAATATGAGAAAATGTAAGTAACGAAAACTTATTGAAAATATATTTATGTAAATATATTTTCAAATCTATATTATCAACTTTTTTGATTGCATAGTAGAAACAACTGGAATTTTAAAGAGGTATCTTTCTCTTTCCATTCGATTCTCTTTAAAAGGAGCATGAGTACAGCTCTGATTCGAGTCCACAGAGAACATAGGCTTCAACCATTAGAGTCTGACAAAATAATTTCTTTTTAAAGAAACAATTCTTCTCAAAGCCATTTAAAACAGAAGGTTCCGGCCCGAAAATATCCTGTTCTTCATATCCTGATGCGGAAATGAACCTGTGACCCGCAATAAGATCAAAGAAGTAATTACGGACTCATAAATTTACTTGTTTGCTGTGCCGAAAAGTCGAGTGGCATGCTAAGAGCCAAACCATGATCTCTGGATATTGGAAAAGCAATCAAACAGAAGACTAATTAATGAGCTTTTGAGTTATTGCTCAACTTGACACGAATCCTCACGGGAAAAGAGTTTAATCTAATGCTGAGATAAGTCATAAACATTCTTACAGAAGGAAGATGCGCTCTGATCAGTCGGCACAGAGACGATTAAACGCATCAGGATATCAGATGTTTTAGGACTTGGAAATTAAAGCTCTTGAGTCCTTGATAGTCGGAATGTACGTGTGGCCCAATAACTTTGGGTTACGACAACCAAGAAGTTATACGATAGCTTAATCTAGGGCAGATGTCAAGATTTTCAATGAATAACAACTTAAATTTAAGTTTGTTCCTCATACAAAGTGGGAAAACTTTACAATAAGGCTTGACATTATAGCTGCAAGAGAAACTAGCAGATGAAAAACTTATTGCGCATTGCTAATGTTATTTAATGCACTAATCAATGTTAAATAATGGACCCTTGCTGTAAAGTGACTTCCGAACACTTGAAATCTAATCAAAGACTATAGAAACAGAATCACTCCTATTAGTTATGAATGGGAGAAACCTCCATTCAAATATAGGACTTGGCCTTGGATGCCCGAAATAGCTGCCCGGAGGCATTGCAAATACGGCCGCTGAGTGAATAGACTTTCCCTGAAACGGACCTTGATATTATACACAAGACGCATGAGCTAATTTTATGATGCTTGTGAATCATTTTTGAAGCTTAAAAGTCATACACGGGTTGGAACGAGTGTCGAGTGTATATTAATTTCATGAAGAACTGTCCCTTTAAAAACACCCACCCACTGTAAACATCCTCATTGATCTATTTGACAGGATCTCTTTTAATTACACAACAGAATTACGAGCATTTCGGATCTCCCAGCTGTCCCTCGTGTCAAACGCGGGAGAGTGATTACCCCGCACCGGGCGCCATTCAAAGGCCGCCGAAATCAAATGACACAATTGAGAGGTACGCCGCAATATTTCGGCTTTCCACTGCAAATGAGATCCTGTTAAAATACTGGGGAGAATTTAATTCCCCATCATTCCAGTTAATGGCCGCCGGCATTTTGCGGTAGGGCACATATGAGAATTACTCCATTCTTCTTCCGCAGTTACGGCCATCTATCAGTCCAAGCATAATTATTCCCTGGGCGGCAGAAAGCTGACAGGCCTATTGCCGGCTCACTCTCCATACAATAGAGTCTAATCTTGCCAGTGAGCTGTGTGGCAAGGCGGCACTCAGACTCTGGCACACATGAATGGAAGGGGGCGGGGCTGGAGGCGGGGCTTATAGCATGTGGGTGGAAGCTTACTACTAGAGTTCTCATTCATCTCAGTGGTAGGTGCTCGGATGTCACCTGAGGTGTAAATGTGGCTAATCAGTCTGAAGCCGATTGGCTGATAGCACAATTCCAAGCCCTTTGGTGTAGACTAATCTGCGATGTGACATTGTGCGTATATTTATAAATAAAGTGTTTGTGTGTGTATGTATGCTAGCAACACTCTAGCAACCATCCCAAACAACCTAGCAACAGCATACCAATCCATATCATCCATCCAATCTCCCCAATTCATGCATCCAGCCATTTACACATGAAAACCTTCCACCCAGTAAATCCATCTAGCCATCAAACTACTGAAAACCTTCAACCTTAAATGCCTATTTTAATCTTTCAGACTAGGCTTTCTCAAGCCAACATGCAAACTTTACTATTTAGTTTATTACATGATATTATTTTATTTATTGCAAAGATTTTGAATGGCTAAAACAAGTAGAAGCAAGGTGCGAAAAACAGCCCGACAGGGTTGAGATGATTATGGCGGAGTTATGGGCGGAGCTCAGGGCGTGAGCGGGAGGTGGTGGGCGGAGTTAAGAGTCAAGGAAGGGTGAGTAACAACAGCAGCGTGTCTGAAGGCAGAACTCGCTGGCCTCTTGCCCTCCTCTTCCAGGTAGAAACATTTCTATTCACAGCTGACTTCAACTCTCTCCAAACACCTGCCTCAGCGTGGCCGTGTTGAGGGGAAAAATGACATCCTCTACGGTTACCGAAAAACTCTGAAATCTTTCTCCTTGACAGGAGCCCTGCTGTGCTCTTTGCTCTCACACTCGTCTGTTTGAAGCTCCACATTTTACATTCTCAAAGGGCATTTATTGTGTGTGACACCTTTCCAAAGATTCTGTCAAGATTCTCTGTCAGAGTATTTTACATGAAATATATTTCTTTAAGACTTGATCAAACTCACCACTGCAATGACGCACATGATGAATCTATTAAGGAGAAGACAGACGACAGATGAAGCCGGTTTTCAAACATTCATTTACTAAAGAAGGGTGCTTTCACATGTGGAACACATTTCATCTTTTTTTCCATAAACGGAAAACCCTGAAAAAGTACATGATGCCAAGTCAGTTAATCAATGGTTCAATCTTTAGATTCTGAAAGCAAGATTCCTTTAAGTAAATCAGTTCAACTTAATTGAGTTTGAATGTCTGATTCATTTAAGTAAATTGATTTGTTCAGGCACTAGTAGTTGCTGTGCAAGTAAACCTCACTCCTCTGACCTCAAAGAGATGCCCGGAGCGGGTTGAGAAGGACCCGGGTGTAGGGGTTACATTGGTGCCGTGACCCGGGTGGGAGTGAGTGTAACGGAGGCCAGCTAGTAGTTGCTGTGCGAGTACACCTCACTCCTCTGACCTCAAGAGATGCTCTGGCAACAGACGCTAGAGGTTGTACCCGTTAGCCTCCTTGTGAGAGGTTCGAGGCCCGCTCGGAGCGGGTAGAGAAGGACCCGGGTGTAGGGATTACACAGTAACACAGTATTGCTCAATATGTAACATTTCAATGTCTGATTCATTTTAGTGAACCAAAATGATTTACTGAATCTTCTCACAAAAATCCCTTTTTTAAATAGCAAAATATTCAGTAAATACTACAGTTCATTCTATTTATTACGTTTTAATTCCAGTAAATATATATGTTTGAATTTAACTTTAAAATTATGATCAGCTTGGCAAACTAAAGAAGTTTCCTCAGCAGTCACATTTAAATCTTCGATGTTCAGATGAAAATACTCAGAGAAAATATCTGACATCCACAAAACAACATTTGTCTATTCTTACAGTAATCATACTTCAGGTTTGTTCCTGTACAGAAGTGATTTATGGTAATTTTAATGTACCAAGAGTCTGATTTCGAGCATATTAACTGACACAAATGGAACATGGAGTTCTGCTCTAGAGATGAACACAATAGACACAATGTTTCCTGACGCTATAGCAGTAAAGCAGCAGTAATGAGTTCTAATGTGATGGAGACATGAATCGAAACCCCGCACTAGACCACCCAAAACACGTTCCCAACAGCGGCAGAGAAATAACCATTACTTGCAATCCAACCATCAGTGATGAGTGATGATTTAATTTAGTTTGTTCTGGATGTGTTAATGTGTAAAGAATGTGATGAGTCACACTGGACTCTGTGTGGCTGTTTATATCAGTCATACAAAGGCCTTCAAGAGCTCAATTGTATGTATATGTATAGAGAGAGACAACAGATATTTCGGTACATGAGAAATTTCAAATTTATTATGGTACATACACAGTTTAAATATAAATATATATATTTCTCTCATGATAATTCTGTACAACATAGCTTACATTAATTACCCGTAGCAAATCTATACAGGTGGAGCTGGGGAAGGTGAAGGGCAGCAAATTCTCCTCATGTATTTGAAGATTGAGCATGCGAGCTCATTGGCTACTGATACAGCAGGAACCAATCATCTGTATCCTATAGATAATGATGGGATTACGAACAGGTTGAGTTAAAGGACCTGTTACCCTGTGCATCTAGAGTTTCATAACAGAACTTTTTTATACATAAAGGAAAAAAAGGAAAAGAAAATACACAAACAAATAATATATTATATATTATTGTATTTTGTTCTGACACACTCTAGACACCAAGAACTGAGAATTTCAAACAGGCGGGTAAAATCAATTGTGCTTTCGTAAATCCAATTCACTGAATTCATTGAGCTTCAGCTCTTGCCATACCATTTAAAGCGAAAGTTATGATTTTCTATCCATCAAATGCTTTATGAAGGCTTTCTCTAGCATTTAAACTGCCTTATTCAACCAAAAGCAACTACTCAAACACTCAGCTGGGCTTCTGCTTGAACTTGAGATGTTTTATCAAAGCCGTAGACATGCATCAGCAATCCAGACACCGACTGTCTTGAATCATGAGACCTCAGGTCTAAATTTAGCTGGATATTCAGGTAGAATATCACGACACCTAATGACAGACAAGAAGTCTTGTATTCAGAACCACAACATTCATTTCCAACTTATAATTCAGAATTCTTGTGGTATAGAACATAAAAAGTACTTCAATGGCAACTGGCCTTGATGACTTATTCATTAAAGAAAACGCCGGCAGAACAGATGGAAGCGCCTGAATACCCAAAAAACTTTACAAAGTGCTTGTAATCTGATGACCTCAGATTCTAAAACGGTAGAATCTTCTCTACACTTCCACTGTGAATAAAAAGCCCCTTCAGCAGACATCTGGATAACAAGATCTTCGATTTAAAGGGTGCAATCAGGGTGTGAGAAATCTGTTACTTCAAGCCATGGGGAAAAATGGGAAACAAACAGCATATCTGTGTGCTGTGTGTCGGACTGGTTATGGTTCACAGCATGCTGATGGAGCAAGTTTTATTTAACTGGACCAGCATGACAAATCTTTCTAGTCCAGTTCAGTGTCCAGTCATACGGTTTTAATTCCTTTAGAGTGTGTGTGTGTTTATGAGTGTGTATTGAGTCGTCGTAAATCTGGATGTGTAAACAATACAACCTTCACTGCTGACCGCAGATGAGCAGAACGTTCGAGCAGATGAAGATTCAAGGCCGACGGCTACTGCTGCTGGTCTAGACTGTTCAGACACTAAAGTCACTTTATGCGTCTTGATTGATCCAATTGCTATCCACTTGCAAATATAAAAGTTGATGCTTGAGTAATGATGCTACAGTAAATGTT
This sequence comes from Opsariichthys bidens, assembly GCA_037194245.1. NCBI lineage: Eukaryota > Metazoa > Chordata > Actinopteri > Cypriniformes > Xenocyprididae > Opsariichthys > Opsariichthys bidens. Next base: position 18,410,575 of record CM074290.1, on the reverse strand, counting down.
TATGAATGTGACCAGAAATGTGAACTAAATTCCCACACAACAGAATCTTTTGAGTCTATGTTTGTGCTGAACTCTTACCCCCGGTTTCACAGACAAGGCTAAAGTCTAGTCCCAGACTAAAATGCATGTTTGAGCTGGTTTTAACTGAAAGTAACTTGAACTAACATATATTAAAATATGTTAGTGCCATTGTTTTGTCTCAAGAGGCACATCAGTAATGTTTTTTTCTAAGGGACGTTTATAAAAGCTACTTAAATGTCCTTATTGAACTACTCCTGGCTTAATCTAAGACCTCTAGAAATTCGGAGACAACTAAATACAGATTCTTTTGGAACTCTATAATACTCAAATATTTCAGTCTGAATTCATTCTAAATGTACTACAATTAAGAACTACAATTTCTTCAACAATTGACTCTACATCTGTTCTGAACCCAATACTGTAAAGACTGAATTTGGATTCACTTTGAAATTCTACAAATTAAAATCAATTGACTTTATATCTGTTCTGAACCTTAACATACAATTATGGATTCTTTCTAAACACTACAATTTTTCCAACAATTGACTCTTCATCTGTTCTGAACCCAATACTGTAATGGCTGAATCTGGATTCACTTTGAGACTCAACAAATTTCAAATCGATTGACTTTTCATCGGTTCTGAACCAAGTACTGTAAAGACTGAATCTGGATTCACTTTGAAACTACAAATTTCAAACGATTGACTCTACATCTGTTCTGAACTAAGAATACTCAAATGTCTGAATTCGTTCTAAACACTATAGTTACTTCAACAATTGACTCTACATCTGTTCTGAGCCCAATACTGTAATGGCTGAATCTGGATTCACTTTTGAAATTCTACAAATTTCAAACGATTGACTCTACATCTGTTCTAAACCTTAGAATACTCAAATGATTGAGTCTGAATTCATTCTAAACACTACAGTTCCTTCAGCAATTGACTCTACATCTGTTCTGAACACTAACTATAACGACCGTGTCTGAATTAACTTTGAAACAACGAATTTCAAACAATTCATCTGGACCTTAGAAAGCTCAAATGATTGAGTCTGGATTCATTTTAAACTATACAATTTCTCAAACAATTGACGTCATCTGTTCTCGACCTTGGAATACTCAAACGATTGAGTCTAGATGCATTCTAAAACCCTAAATCTTTCCTGAACTCTAGAATTGTAAAATTCCTAGATAGTTGGTTCAAAATTACTTTTTAACTCTAGAATTCACAAAAGATTAAGGTCCATTGAGAATTCTACATTCATTTGTAGATCCATTCATTTTATCTACATTCATTACGAAGTCTAGAATTCTCAAACGTTTAACTCAAGATTCATTTAAAGTTCCTAGACAGTGATGAATGAATACACATTCAGATACACACACTACCAGGAATAGCTATTCTGAGCTTCAGATTGCCTGTGAACACTAAAATAATGAAATTCATCCCATCTCTGAATGATTAATAAGGCCAGAAATGATTTTATAACAAATGCAAGCGATTCTGAGGACTTGTGAGTTGTGCTCAGCAGCAGATGGCACAAGCTGCTGAAGGTTTTTAGCATGAATATGAAGAATAAAAATGCTTGTGGAAGGACTTTAACTCCACTCACCAGCAGAATGCAATGAAGTGGCTTTTTCCCCTTTCCTTCATATGAATGAGCAGTTAGAATGAAACGACTCATTGGCCTAATCAAGAATGAGAGAGAAAAATGAGAGGAGAATGGAAGCCCCTAGAACCTCCTTCATCAAAGTCCAGTTAGCACCACGAGCCTATGGAAATTACCCTGCTGTTAGCCAAGCTCGTATGACAAAAAAGCAAGGCCGCATTATAATGCCATATTTAGAACAAACAAAGGTGTATAAACTATGTGCAACCTGTTATACGCTTCATGATTGATGTATAGTTGATGTTGCTCTAGTAGTTGAAAATGAAATGGTTGTTGAGGTCAGACTAACATGAATCTCATATTTCATATGATCATGATATGATTTGAATCTGTGTTTGAACAGAAGCTCGGAAGTGAATCCTCACTCTATGAATCCCCTTATCAATGCCCTGGAAGTGAAGACAGAGGATTGTGAGGCGTAAAGGGCCGGCGGTGCTGACAGCGGGCAAATAACGGCTCAGTCCAGCCATCACCCCCCGAGATAAGAGCTGCCATTCAGAGAGACTGACACACCAAAGAGTGCGAGTTCAGCCATCCTGGTACCCTCAATCGCACAAAAGACTTCATTTATCATTCTTAACACTCTTAATGACCTCCAGACCGGTGGATCAGGACGCTCCTGGAGGACGTTTCGCTAAGAACAACAGACAAACCTCATGAAAGTAATGCAACTTAATTATCAAACATGCACATATTTTTGGAAGTGACATTGAAGTGGCTAGAGCTGCCAATTTAACAAAATTTTTTTTTCAAATTGTTATAAGAACAACAACAACAATAATTATTCATATTAAAACTATAAAAATGTTAATTTGATTTAAAATGTAATAATATAGTATAGTTAGTATAGTATATTTACAAATAAAATAAAAATAATGGCATATAATATAATATTTGTTATGAAGGATGAATGTTAATTTAAAATGAAAGAAAGCACAATATATTAATTATATTTACACAAAATATAAATAATGACAATTATTATTATCATTATTATATTAAAAATGTAAAAGAAATGTTAGTTTGAGTTAAACTGTGATAATATAATATAACACTTGTTTAACTTGAATTAGCTGGCAGATCAATTATATATTTAGTAGACTAACAGGCATAAAAATCTGAAGTAGCATGTGCGTTTGTGTTTGTAACAGTGTATAAGTGTTTTAAAAACTGCAATTGTGATCCGAGACTCTCGCTTTTGCTGGATGGTTGGAAGCCACAAAATAGCTCTAAAATGCTTTTTAATACGCTGCATGAACGTGTAAAAGCCGCACACCGTGTTTTTCAAGCACACAGACAAATGAAGGGCTGAAGAGCTGAGAGAACAGCTGGGAAATGTTCTTTTTTCACCTAAATGTCCTTCAGAACACAGCAGCTTTCAACACTATCCGCAGCAGGAAAGCGATTGCAGAGTCTGTGTCAAATCAGAACATCCATTCATCACAAGCCGCGATGCTGAACACCCCGCTCTGCTCTTAACGTCCAGAAAGACACAGAGACTGCAACAGACATCTCCACAATCACACAGAAGAGCAGCAACACACGCCAGAAGAATATTTAGATCCTCTGCTGAGTAACTGTCATTACAAACAAAAAAGTGTAAAAAAGCATCACCAGAATCATTTACTCACCTATTCACTCGACACTTTTGTGTCGTTTCAAACCTGGATGATGGGCCGGTTTGAAGATACCCTGGTTACTCTTTTTTAATATTATAAAAGGAGCTATGAATGCAAAATAATCTACATAAAAGTATTCTATACAAGTAGTGCATGATATCTCAAGACTTTGGAAGTAATATGAAAAAAAAGAAAGGAAATAGAAAGAAAAATCTTGAAATTTGCCCTGGCATGTTCATGAAAGAAGTAGTGATTCGTAAATGAATCGTTTGTGTCTGATATTTTAAATGAATCATAAGCTCCTGTTCACAAAACCCACATTAAAGATTTGTTCATGAATCAAAATAAACAACTCTTGAGTTCAATATGAAAGCTTGTTTCTGCCACTGAATAAAAAATAAAGGTAATTGTGACTTTTTTCCCCTCACAATTCTGACTTTTTTCTCAGAATTGCATGATATAAACATGCAATTTTGAGTTATAAAGTCAGAATTGTGAGATATAAACTTGCAATTCTGAGAAGTCTTTTTCCCCTCAGAATCACAGTTGCGAGTTTATATCTCACAATTCTGAGAAAAGAAGTCAGAATTGCGAGAAAAAGTCATAATTGTGACAAACTTGCAATAGCGAGAAAAGTCAGAATTGCAATATATAAACTTGAAATTGCAAGAAAAAAGTCAGAATTGCAAGAAAAGTCGTAATTGTGACAAACTGCAATTGCGAGAATAGTCAGAATTGTGAGAAAAAAGTCAGAATTGTGAGATGTAAACTCGTAATTGCGAGAAAAAGGTCAGAATTGCAAAAAAAGTTGTAATTGTGACAAACTTGCAATTGCGGGAAAAATCAGAATTGAAATATATAAATTTGTAATTGCAAGAAGAAGTCATAATTGTGAGATATAAACTCGTAATTGTGATAAAAAATTCAGAATTGCGAGAAAAATCATAACTGTGGCAAAATTGCAATTGCGAGAAGTCAGAATTGCGATAAATAAAGTCAGAACTGTGAGAAAAAGTTTTTGTGAGATATAAACTTGCAATTTCGAGAAAAGTCAGAATTGCGAGATGTAAACTCGTAATTGTGATAAAAAAGAAAGAATTGCAATATATAAACTCATAATTGTGAGAAAAATGTCAGAATTGCGAGAAAAGTCAGAACTGCAAAAAAGTCGTATTTGTGACTAACTTAAAAATTGCGAGAAAAGTCAGAATTGCGAGATGTAAACTCGTAACTGCAAGAAAAAAGTCAGAATTGCAAGATATAAACTTGTAACTGCAAGAAAAAAGTCAGAATTGCAAGATATAAACTTGTAATTGCAAGAAAAAAGTCAGAATTGCAAGATATAAACTTGTAATTGCAAGAAAAAAGTCAGAATCGCAAGATATAAACTTGTAATTGCAAGAAAAAAGTCAGAATTGCAAGATATAAACTTGTAACTGCAAGAAAAAAGTCAGAATTGCAAGATATAAACTTGTAATTGCAAGAAAAAAGTCAGAATTGCAAGATATAAACTTGTAACTGCAAGAAAAAAGTCAGAATTGCAAGATATAAACTTGTAACTGCAAGAAAAAAGTCAGAATTTCAAGATATAAACTTGTAACTGCAAGAAAAAAAGTCAGAATTGTGAGATATAAACCTGTAATTGCAAACAAATGAGAGATATAAACACACAATTGCGAGAATATAGTCAAAAAGTTATTAAATAGCAATTAAATTAACAATTAAATATTTTATTTTGAACTCTCTCAATGATCCACTCATTGCTTGATCGATATACTTTTATGGTGCTTTATAATATGATGTTTGTTGCTCCAAGCCAGCCGTGTAGAGATTCTTCAAATTCTCTTTTGGTGTTTAATGGGAAAAAATAACACAACACGAGGGTAAGTAAATAACACATTTCTAATTTGTTTTAACTCATTGTGTCACCTCAGGCACTCAAGCATGAAAATCGATAGAATTGTCAACCGCAGCGCAAATTATTGAGTGGATTGGACGAATAACAACATTCAGGTGGCGTCTCACTATCAGTCTCAAAACAACTACAGTAGATGTTGTTCTGCTTTTGTCTGTCACACTCACTGATGAAGAATGGACGATTAAACGCCTGACACAATAAATATCGTAATGCAACACAGTATTATGGAAATGCGGTGGCTTGTCATTTTTAAGCACTGTCGGGATAAACAGTAGAATTTATTTTAGCCTTTAGAGCATCAATAACACTGAACAAGATGTTATCTGTAATGAATTCCCCTGATGGAACATTATCTTCCTTAATTACAGCAAACAGAACCTGTTCGTCAACAGAGCAGCATTTTTTCCTTTTGCCACCACGGAAATGAACAGCGAATTTCCTACAGTAGTGCTCTATTTATGGACTAAACATCATTTTGTCCTCAAAATAATTCGTCCCAGTTGATGCAGTGGAGGTCAAGCATGTATCAAGTGCGTTTGTGTAAAATAATCACATCCATCATTCATTTTCTGGCCTCTAAATGTGGTGGGTGGATCTAAATCAAGCCCCCAGGCCGTGGAAAGCTCTCAGGACGAACATGCCTCAGATCCTGGTCATTTCCATAAGCCCGATGTCCAAAATTAGATTTCACGGGCCAAGGTCAGTTATGCTAATAGATCAACGGCTGATGGAGGAACACTGCTTTGAAAAGACAGTCAGCGTACGTGTCTTGTACACGTGTTTTCTTTTTGGAAGTGCGCAGGAGTTTTTTGTTTATTCTGATCAGCAGATCCCAGTATATCAGACAGCGGAGTGTAATCTGCGCATCATGAAGTCAGCAGTCGTGTTTGACCTTCATACACACTCTGAGCATCAATTATCCAGGCTGCTATTGATTTTTCTGCTGCGCTGCTCTGCTCTCTAACGCTGTCAGGACTGTCTGAAGAAATCATCTGCGCGGGCTGCTCCACGCTCAGCAAACGGCCTCAGATTTTCACCAAACTAACCGAATTAGACCCGCTCATACTCGATTGATCATATTTAATTAAACTTGTTACAAACCCTACAGATTTCAACAGAATTAGACTCTAAATACGATCAATAAATATAATTAAAATTCTTAGAAAATATCTAGAACTCGACAAAATGGGCCTAATCATACTTAATTGATCATATTTAATTAAAACTATTATAAACCCCACAGATTTTTTCAAAAGAAATACACTTCAAAATAATCAATGAATATAATTAAAATCCTTCGAAAATATATAGAAGTCAACAGAAATATTGAATGGATCCTATTTAATTAAAATTATATTAATATTAATAATTGTAATATTATTATAATAGATATATATATATATATATATATATAAATATTATAATTATAATATTCAACAGAATTAGACTTCAAATCAATTAAATATAATTATAATTCTTGTAAGAAGTCAACAGAAATGGACTTAATTATGATCATAAATAATTAATATGAGTTTTCAACAAAATTTGACTCAAAATATTAATCAAAGTATAACTATAGCAAATAGAATTCAACAAAAATGGACTTAATCATACTTAACTGATCATATCTGAATAAAATCATCATAAAAACCTACATATTTCAAGATAATTAGACTTTAAATCTAACCAGTCAAATATAGAATTCATATTATTGGAAAATATATAGAATTCAACAAAAATGGATTTAATCGTATCTTATTAGACTTACTATAAAATACACAGAATATACTATAATCAATATACAGAATTCAACATAATTATATTATCATAATTGACTGATTATATCTGTATGTTTTTTGTATAATTTGACTATTATAGTCGATTGATCTTGTTTGATTAAAACTATTATAAAACACATACAATTCAATAAAACTGGATCAATTCAAAATATTCGAAATTTCAACAGAAATCAACAAAATCGGAGCTAATATCATCTAACTTCTTTTCAGTAAACTGGGATGAATTTTTTTTTTTTTCAACTAATAAAAAACACCAGGAATTTGGAAATTTGCATTCCAAAATGAGGTCAGGTGTGATTTTGTGACATCATCCGAAAAGCAAATCTGTTTCAGAGGATGAGCAAGTTATTACAATCTGATGAGGAAAAAAACGACAAAGACAAACATTCTTTTCTCTGGAAAGCAGCCGCGCACAATGAGACCGAGAACGAACGTTGCAAGAGTAAATGGGGTCAGTTTTGATTTCACGTTGACGTTAACACATAATTTTCTGCCTCCAACAAACTTCTTTTATTTCATTATTGGGTTTTGAATGCGTTAAGGAGGCAGAATGTTTACCCAGCAGGCAGTGCAGCCCATATAAAAACCACTCTATATTCTTCAGAGCTCATTGTTTTGAAGGTAGACATGCTGTTGTGTTTACGCTCGAGAGGTTTTATATTTATCTCAATATTTCATGTTTCTCTCTGCATGGAAGCCACCATTTTAAACCAGCGCCTCCTATATGACTCGGCAGACGCATGTAAGCAAGAAATGCCTGCTGTCTAAAATGTCTTCTGTTTGTGGTGTAAACAGCTCTGCTGTCAGGTAAACATTTCAGACGGCTGAGAAACATTTCCCACCAATAGAAAGCCAAATCTCTTGTTTTGTCTCATCTCGTCTCGTCTCAGGACAGTTTTCTTTGATGTTACTGGACTCACAAAAAGTACAAAGTGCAGCGATGCACATATATTCATACACTATGGTATTTTCAGATCACTCACACGTACTTCATTGTCTGAAAAGACACAAGTTTTTTTTTTCTTCCTAAAAAGCAATTTCATGCATAAATTTGTCAATGGGCAAATGTGTGTTTTTTGTGTATACTTCCCGGAGCATTTTCATTAGTGCACTGTGAGATTTTACAGCCAATAGACTGCCCTCCGTCTCTCTGCTGTTGCCGTGGAAACCAGGGGAGAACAGGAGGGGGGTACATGGGAAATGAATTTATATCTCTCAGCTCTAGGATCTCTAACTGATCTGCTGCTCAGATCGGAATTAAACTCTCACTACGCATAAAGCGCGCCGTGGATCAGAGAGAGTGATGAGAAAGAAATGAGACAAAACAATCGCAGAGTATTGTGTACACATTGCAAAAGCACTTGATTTTATGCATATTCCACTGTGATTAAATCTGCCCATAGGCAAGACGAATCCCTAATGATATGTCTTTAATATCTCAATTGTTTCTCCTAGAAAGCGATGATATTAAATGGAGAGCAAACGGAGGCTCAAGTTTCCTGATTATTCTTCTCGTGATCTCGGATGCCTACTTCAGCTTTGCCGAGATACTAATGTCTGTAATTGAACCTCAAAGATTTCTCATTGAATTCTACCCAGATCAATTTATTGGTCAATTATTTAAAACGTTGCTTGCTGGCTGTTTGTGCTTCAAACATGTATGATACCGCAAATTGTGCGGCTTGCTGTGTGCCCTAAGCGATCAAACTTGCAACTTTTGTCTGACAGAGAATAAAACCCCCCCGTTTTTTTTAGACTATCATAGTGATGGCCAGAACCACCCTAGCAACCACAGCAGTGTGCTAAAAATGTCTAAGAACACTTTAGAAAAGGAATTGTAGCACCCTAGCAACCACTCAAGAGCACCTTAGCAACTGCAGAGAAGCATGGTAACAACCCCTCAGAACACCTTAACAATGGAATAGCAACACCCTAGCAACCCTTTAGAGTTCCTTAGCAACTGTAGAGAAGCATGCTAACAACCACTCTGAACACCTTAGAAACAGAATTGAAGCACCCCAGCAACCACTTAGAGCACCTTTACATCTGTAGGGAAGCACACTAACAACCACTCTGAACACCTTAACAATGGAATAGTAACAACCTAGCAACAACTTGGAGCACTTTTGCAACTGTAAAGAGCCATGCTAATAGCTGCTCAGAACATTTTAGAAATGGGAGTAGTAACATCCTAACAACTATTTAGAGAAGAATGCTAGCAATCCCTAAGAACACCTTAGCAATGGAGTAGTAACACTCTGGCAACCATTTAGAGTTCCTTAGCAACTGTAGAGAAGCACACTAACAACCACTCTGAACACCTTAACAATGGAATATCAACACTCTGGCAACCACTTAGCAACTGTAGAGAAGCACACTAACAACCACTCTGAACACCTTAACAATGGAATATCAACACTCTGGCAACCATTTAGAGTTCCTTAGCAACTGTAGAGAAACACACTAACAACCACTCTGAACACCTTAGCAACAGAATATCAACACTCCAGCAACCACTTAGAGCACCTTAGCAACTGTAGAGAAGCACACTAACAACCACTCTGAACACCTTAACTATGGAATAGTAACACCCTAGCAACAACTTAGAGCACCTTAGCAACTGCAGAGGCACGCTAAAAACCGCTTGCAACTGTAAAGAGCCATGCTAACAGCTTCTCAGAACGTTTTAGAAATGGGAGTAGTAACATCCTAACAACTATTTAGAGAAGAATGCTAGCAACCCCTCAGAACACCTTAGCAATGGAGTAGTAACACCCAAGCAACCACTTATAGCATCTTAGCAACTGCAGAGGCACGCTAACAACCATTTAGAACACTTTACCAATGGAATTGTAGGACCCTAGCAACCACTTAGAGCAGGGCTTATAGCAATAAAAAGATTGATGTTCACATTGGTTTGTTGCTTGGTTGGGGGGGGGGGGGGGTGAAATTAGATAAATGTATGGGGGCCCGTGCCCTAAAAGGTTGAAGACCCTTGACTTAGAGCACATTAGCAACTGTAGACAAGCATGCTAACAACCTCTCTGAACACTTTAGCAATGGAAATGTAGCACTCTAGCAACCACTGAAAGCACCTTAGCAACTGTAGAGAGACACACTAACAACCGGGCAGAACACCTTAGCAATAGAGAAGCAAGCATAACACTCTTAGCAACCAGTACCAGTGCAACAGTAACATCCTACCAAAACCTTAGCAACCATATAATACCGTGTCAGCACACTAAAATGAAATTCTAGCAACCACTTAGAGTGGTTTTTAGTGCACTGCTATATTAGTTGCTCTCAGTCAGGGGACTTTAGCGACATAATAGTATGTATACACAACATAATAATAACACAACATAATAATGGCCTGGTAACCACATACAGTTAAAAAAAAAACTTGAGTAACCTTACAATAGAACATTAACAAATGCTCAGAACACCTTAGCAATGGAATGGTACCATCCCAGCAACCACCCAGAACAGCTTAGCAACCAAACTTAAGTGCACTAAAAGTGTCTCAGAAAACTTTAACGATGGAATAGTAGCATCCTAGTAACTCTAATGTAGCACAACAACAATCACCCAGAACACCTTATCAAATTAACAGTAACACCATGGCAAACACTCAGAACACCTTAGTAACGATATATCAGCACAACAAACAGATTCAGAACACTTTAGCAATGGAACAGTAACACCATGGCAACCACACCCCTCAGCGACTGTATAGCACTAAAAATCACTCAGAATATTTTAACAACAGAATAGCAATGCCTTGGTAACCACCCAGAACACTTTAACAACTTTGATACAGGAGAATCAATAAAACATTTAGCTGAACTCTAACTTCGGTTTAACCAAATGTAAATCTAGTGTTTTATTAATCACGATTAATCACATGAAAGTGTGTAAATAAATATATGGTAATATGTGTAAAGATTCGATTAATTGATTTGACAGCACTAGTCAAATCATTTTAATTTGTCGAATCGATGAATCGCAATTAATCAAATAAAAGTGTAAATATATACAATAATGTGTCTGCACATACACATTTACATACATATAATTTAAAAATGTTGTTAGATCCGATCAATTTATTTGACAGCACTAGTAAAATCATTTTAATTGGTGCTGTTAAATCGTTTAATTGCAATTAATCAATAGTGTGTACATGTGTACAATAATGTGGGTGCACATATTTATATACATATATTTCCAAACTTTTGTTAGGTGCGATTAATCGATTTGACAGCACTAGTAAAATAATTTGAATTAGTGCTGTCAAATCGATTCATCGCATATAACGTAAAGGTTCGGACATATATAAGTGTGTATACATATGTACACGTACACATTTAAAAACAAATTATGTTAGATGCGATTAATCATGATTAATCGATTTGACAGCACTAATAAAATAATTTTAATTAGTGATGTCAAATTGATTAATCGCAATTAATCAAATAAAGTGTGTAAATATATACAATTATATGTGTGTGCACATATTTACATTCACATATTTTCACAATTTCATGCTAGATGCGATTCATTGCGATTCAATTTGACAGCACTGGTAAAATAATTTAAATGAGTGCTGCCAAATCGATTAAATGCATCTAACGTAAAAGTTCGGAAATATAGAATATAAGTGTGTATGCATATGTACACATACACACACACACACACACACACATATATTAAAAATCTGAGAGCAGCCCAAATAAAATGTAAGAACCTTTCTTCTGACCAGCACTGAAGCTGCAGAGAACATCAGGGTGTGTCAGAAACTATTGAACACTCATCTGGACCGGAGCAACCAGTGCAAACCACTCAGCATCATGATCCTAGAATCCACTTTACCAGATACATCCGCACTAATTCTATTGATATTCATGTGCTGGACACACAGGATGAAGAAAAACATATCAAGTCAGGGATGATTGCAGCAGATCAATGTAGAACAAGATCATTATCGCCGTATTCTACAACCTTGAGAGCCACAAGACCGTGGCGCACTAAAGCAATTCTCGTAAATTGTTAATGCTTCCTACCTCTATAATACACAAACAGCTGAATGACATCAGACACGTAGGAAAGGAAATACAGAAGATCATTCTGGTGGAAGCATGAGGATGTGTGTGCGCGTATATAGACACAAGTCTTGCTGTGAGGTCGTGTCTCATACACACCAATTACATGTGGTGCCCACACTCTGAGCTTTGCTATTCAGATGGGCTTGGTATTAATCACCAAACTAACAAATCTACTCCCACCCTTACTGCTACGACGCCTCCTCTTAAAGACACAAGGCACCAACAGCAACAGCGACACGTCTATGCTTAACCAAGCTCATTTAATTCCACCAATCACGGCACTAATGATAGCAGTTGTTGACAATGCTTCAGGCACCTTAACTTCACCTTCATGCGCTATAATTAATAGAAGCCCCAACATTCCCGACAGCAAGAAAATCTGTTAATTCCTCTCAGAGTTGATGTATCCATGTGAACACAGTTGTCAAATATGTAGTAATTGTTTACCAGTTCTCGAAACACTAGTGTTAATATTGTTAAAAATGTTAATTAATGAAGGTGATTATTTTTTGCAGTGCAATATTTAGTGTAAATTTAGTCAATTTAGTCACCACTTTTTTAGAGATTACTCTAAAAAATTGAAATATTAAAGCATATTTTTGTCAAAAAGAAAATCATACTACAACCTAAACTTCTAAATCTAAATCCTCCAAAGTTTTAAACACCATAAGAATTAAACCTACATCCTACACCTGTAAAACACTTAAGGCGTACAACTTAAATCCTGAAGACGAAATCTAATCCTAAACCCTTTGCTACTTAATTTTAAACCCTTAATCCTTAACTCTAAATTCCAGCAACCTAAAACTGAAACTCCAAAGCCTTTAACATAAACCCTTAAAACTAAAACTAATTCTAAAACTTAACGTCTTAAATCTAAACTGCAATCCTAAACCCGTAACTCCAAAGCCTATAACCGAAGACTAAAACCATAAAGCCATAATCTTTAATGAAATCCTAAAATTGTGGTATTGTTGGCTCTTGTATAAGAGACTGTAAGTCACTTTGGATAAAAGTGACATGTACTAAATGACTAAATGTTAATAAGAAACTAGTCTACAACCTAAACCTCGAAGACTAAATGTAATCCCTTAAATCTAAATGAGTATATCAGTTCTAAACCGGAACTGAAAGTCATAAACTAAACCCTTAAAGGTTTAGTTCACCAAAAACTGAAAATTCTAGGTATATCTTGTTTAAGCCAATTTGGAGTTATATATATATAAAAATATCCTGGCTCGTCCAAGCTTAATAACTTTTTTTTGAAGACCGAAAAAGCGCATCCACACATCATAAAAGTAATCCATACAGCTCTAGGAGGTCTTCTGAAGCGAATTGATGGGTTTTTGTAAGAAAAATATCCATATTTCTAACTTTATAAACTAAAATCACTGCAAGAGAGACTGAAGTATGACATAGAATGTAGGAGTAACGTAAGATTAGATTCAAACAAACTCAAGCTCCTCTGACATTTCCCTTTAAAAGTTATCGTTTTAGACTAATTTGTGACAAGTGTTTTGTTTTGCTTCATTCTCTTCGCCTCTGCATTCGTCAGTACATCAGATTCGACTCACGGATGCCTTTTACTTGAAGCCAGTGATTATAATTTTCTTACAAAACCCCATCGCTTCTCTTTAAAGGCCTTTATTAACCCCTTGGAGCCATATCTATTTCTAAATCTTAATCTAAGCCTACAAATAATAAACACAACCTTTAAATCCTAACATAAACCTTTAAAAGTAAAACTAATTTAATCTCGTAACTCTAAAACTTTAACTCAAAAGTCTGCAATCATTGAAGAAGAAAACGTTTAGGTTTAGAGTTAGGAAATTAATTTAGTTTTAGTTTTTTGTTCAATTTAACCCCAAACCCTAAAACAAATCCTAAAATTGTGGTAGCGTTGACTCTTAAACAAGAAGATTGTTTGACATTTTCAATAAAAGCATCTATGAAATGACAAAACTATAAAGTCTACAACCTCAACCTTGAAGACGACATCTAATCCTAACCTCTCAGGTCTTTAACCCTATAATATAAAGTCTAAGGCCTATGACATAAACTCAAAATGTCAACCCTAAATCCGCATTGTCGCTCTCAGAGTCCACTAGATCAGATACGCCACAGACTGACACGAAGCCAATGACATTGAGACCTCAGACAGACGTGGACGTGATTCCTCAGAATGAAACGCAGACTCATTACGGGTCGTCGGCGGGGTCTGAAGAAAGACATTCACAGGCCGTCATCTGAATGTTTCACTGGCGTCTTGGCGCTCCCTTCAGTTCCATTGCATCATTTGATCTGTCATGACACTCAGCGATCCCTCTGGACCGTGTGCGACGGCACATCATGGTGATACACACCCGCTGGAACCCCCTGAGTAGAGGGCCGGCCTGCTGCAGGGACTGTCTAGATTAATATTTGATGGCCTGGTCTGTCCCCTGGCAGCTTTCTGACTTTAATTAAGAGCCAGTATGGTCACTAATCTCTGTTTACGCAACACAGAGTCAACCTGAAGAGTGCTGTCAACATCCCAGCAGACCTTCGGAGCCAAACACACACGCCCAGATGAGACCAAAAGAGCAGAGCTACGGCGACCCACAGAGAGACGAGAGAGACAGATGCAGATCAGAGGAAATTGAAGTTATACATTTTTCTCGATTCCGTCATGGATTTCATGAAATCCCGCTCCTTTCCAATAAGAGCTTTTGGGTCATGGGAGGAAATGAAATCTCTGCAGGACATTATGAGAGATGTGTGTGATCTGTGACCAGTGGAAGATCTGACTTACTGTATGAATTAATAGTTTAATTATATTTTTTAAAAGACATTATTAGATTATCATCTAATAACCTGATTATGATATTATTAGAAAAAGTCCTGTCTGAGGTGGAGAAAGTAATTGCATTTTAACTATGAAAACATTTTTTAAGTATAAAGTACTGATGGATCATGTACAAAAGACCAGGGAAATTTATTAAGACAGTAAATGTGGTTGATTTTCATATCGTGTTGCTTTTAATAGAAATCTCTGTTTATTCCCCTCATAAACGCTGTTCTAGTTCATTGCTGGAGGAAAACAAAACAAAACAAACCTGACTAAATTTTTAATTAATCAATTTTAATTTCTTTAGTATTGAGCTGGTGTATAAAATATAAATAGTCATATTAAGAACAACAGCACTTAACAGGATTTAAATGATCAAAAACTATATTTTAAACTAAATTCACAGAGCCAAAAATATTGTCTAAAACACACACACACACACACACACACACACACACACGTATTAATTACCATATTGTATATGTATATATCTGGTAACACCATATTAACTTTTAGTATGTGGAACAATTCTCACTTTAACTAGTTGCTTATTAGCTTGCATTTTGGCTGCTTATTATTACCTTAATAATTATTAATAAGAGGTTAATTAAGAGTTTATTGAGGCAAAAGTCATAGTTAATAGTGAGTTTGTGCTCATATATATATATATATACACTACCGGTCAAAAGTTTTAGAACGCCTCCATTTTTCCGGTTTTTATTGAAATTTACGCAGTTTAATGTCTCAATGTACTCTGAAATTAAAGCATAGAACAAATAAACAATTGGAGATAAAAAAAGAAATCATGGATTCGTTTTGTTTAACAAAATTTAATCTAAATTTTTAACTCATCAAAGTAGCCACCTTTTGCAGATATAACAGCCGAACACACTCGTGGCATTCTTTCTACAATGGAAATCAAATATTGTTCGGAAAGTTCTTCCCAACACTGTTGCAGAAGTTCCCACAAATGTGTTGCACTTGTAGGTTGCTTTGCTTTCACCCTTCTGTCCAGTTCATCCCAAACCAGCTCGATGGGGTTTAAGTCCGGAGACTGTGCTGGCCATACCATGATTTGAAGCCTACCGTCTTGTTCTTTTCTTCTAAGGTAGTTCTGACATAACCTGGAGGTATGTTTGGGTCATTATCTGCAGTAGGATGAACCCCTGACCAACTAGGCGTATACCAGAGGGTATTGCATGGCGCTGCAAAATGCTGTGGTAGCAGTTTTGGTTCAGGGTGCCACTCACTCTGTACAAGTCGCCGACTCTGGATCCAGCAAAAGAGCCCCAGACCATCACGCTTCCTCCTCCATGTTTGACAGTTGGTGTCCCGTACAAAAACCCTGCGTGATGAACCGAAGATTTCAAATTTCGATTCATCAGTCCATAACACCTTCTTCCATGGTCTTCCTTGGTCTTCAGTAGTCCACTGGCGGTGCTTCATGGCCCAGGCAAGCCTCTTTTTCTTGTTTTGCCATCTTAGCAATGGCTTTCTTACTGCCACTCGACCTGTCAAACCTGCAGCTCTAAGTCTTCTCTTCACAGTTGAAACTGTAACTTGCTTACTTCGACCAGTGTTAAGCTGTGCTTGAAGCTGTTGTCCTGTGAGCCGCCTATCATGCAAGCTGTTGACTCTCAGAAACTTGTCTTCTGATTCTGTTGTGGCTTTGGGTCTTCAAGACCTCTTCCTGTCAGAGTTTCCTCCAGTTTCCAAATGCCTTTTGATGGTATAGGAAACTGTACTCACTGACCCCTTGGCTTTCTTTGCAGTTTCTCTAAAGGAAAGACCTACACCTTTAAAGGTTATAATGGTCTGTCTGTCTTCCTTTGTTCATTGCCTTTTTCTCGCCATAATGAGAGCAATTTACTACTTCCTGCGGTACAATACTGTCCAAATAATGCTTAAGAGGGTGTAGTAAAACAGTCTGTTCCAACACTGCTTTTATACAGACAGAGGGTTTGTAAGTAATCAACAAAAGTTGGGACACCTGTAGGAATTGTTAGCATCAACTTTCAAGGCTTAATTTACTTCCATTGCTGCAGAACAGCTGTAAGTTGTTAACCCATTACTTGTTCCCTGAAAAAGGCCTTCTTGTATAACTCTGAAATGTACATTATTTTTCAGTTTTTGGTAACCTAAACTTTTTTTTTTTAACCTCTGGCAGTTTACCGCTTACCTTTGTACCATTTCAGATTATTCACTGGACTTATAAAAACTGGAAAAATTGGGGTGTTCTAAAACTTTTGACCTGTAGTGTATATATATATATATATATATATATATATATATATATATATATATTTGCAGGGTATGCTTCATCAGAATTATCCGCACACACACATTGGATTTGGCTCAGGTTTTACGGCGGATACCCTTCCAGATACAAGGACACACTCACACTCAGTCCTACAGCCACAGCATATCCAATCCCCCGAACAGGTCTTTGGACTAAAGATTCAAACACATAAGCTTGGTTAAAATGCAACTCTAATTTCCCAAAACTCAAACAAGTCTTGGCATGTTTTAAGCCCAATGCACACTGCATGATTTTGCCATCTAGGACAAATTTTCGGAATCACAAGATCATAAGATTTATTTAAGAGTGTGACATGCTCACCAACATCCTCATATTTTTTTTCACCTTTGAGATGAATTTCAGATTGTGTAGACAGAAATTTTGGGTCAGAAAGTCCAAGAGTGTGACTTTTGCTACGACAAAATGAAGAACCAATACGATATAATATATAAACACAAGCTTGAGACCTCATCCTTTGGACGTGCAGCTTGTTTTGACAGCACAGAAAACAGCGTCTTCTCAACATGTCGACAACACGAACCAAACTCTTCCAGGCCTCAGCGAAAACTACAGTATTTGAGGGTTAAAGTAGATGTTTGTTCCAATGAAGACCATTATGCAAATTTGTTTTAAATTTACATAGGTTTGTGCAGGAAGTAAGACTGAAATCCCTAACGACTTATTTCAGGAAGTTCAGAATCGATTCTCTCTTTTGGGGGACAATACTTTGAAACTTTGCAGACCTTTTACATTCACAAACAGCATTGAAGAAAATCCATAAAATGATCAGAAAAATAGAAATCCCATTGTATGCACCAGGCTTAAGGGTTTCCTCCGTCATCCCATCCCCGTTGGGCTTCAGATATCCCATAATGTGCTACAGCTGTTTGGTGAAGCAGCCTGTAATGACATGAGGTGGCCGCTCGTTTCTGGTGTTAATGACGCACATTCTGCTGTTTACATGGTTCAGGCCCATTACCTCAAGAGATTCCTCAGATCGCCTTTATTATTGTGCAGAAAAGCAACAATGACCTTTGATTTTTTTTTTCTTCTTCTTCTGGAGAAGCCACCGTCAATGGTTTATGTGACCGAATAAACAGGGAAACCTCAATGTAATTATTACAATCACCTTCAGTCAGACTCATAATGAAGTGTGACTAATTATCTCCCAGACAGAGTTTGAACTGGCGTCTGTATTTGACATGCTGGCTCCGTCGAGCATCAAAACCGCTACAGTTTACTCTTCCACGCTTATATAATCACTGAGGAACAACTGGGCAAATTAGAGGGGTTGTTTTCTACACTTTTGTGGAACTTTTGTTTTAAATTATGTCTACAGGTAATGTTAAATTTCTTATACCAAACAAAGTCGCAATTTAGTTTTACGTGACCTCTCTTTGACCAAAGTCCCTTTCAAGGCGAGTCATTTCACTCGGTGTTTGAAACGCCTCTCGTGCAGCTATTTCAGTCATGCAAGTGCAAGTCCTATCTTTTCGAATGGGGAAGCATCAAGCTGTTCTCAACATTAAATTTCATATTCGAAATTGCCAATGAAATCTGACAACAACTACCTCATAAATTTTGTTTCTAAATGGTAAAACCATGAAAAAAACCCAAAAAAAAAACGATGGTAACACTTTATTTTAAGGGTCTTTGTTACACTGTAATTGTACATTAAAGTACTGAGTAATATTAAGTAACTACATGTACTTACTATAGGTTTAGGATTAGGGTTTGGGTTGGTTTTAGTGTTAGTTGCATGTAATTATGCTAAATTTATAGTTATTACTATTGTAACTACATGTAACATATGTAACAATGACACTGTAAAATAAAGTGTAACCAAAACTATTTATCAGGCTGGACCAGATCATTTATAAAGGCAGCTGCAGTAATGCAATGACTTCACCTGTGACTTGAGCTTAGATATTTTGTTGTAAATTTAAAAGTAATGCATTACTTTACTATTTACTTAAAAAAAAAGTAATCTAATTACGTAACTTGTAATGTGTACCCCCAACACTGGACTTCACCAAATGGCGATGGCCTCTTTTATTTAGAAGGCTGAACTTATTGCAATTATAGTGTAATATAAAAGTAATATAAAGTTTTGGCTATGACCCACATAATTAAACTGTCTGCTACTGTACCTTTAAGAAATGTAAATGAAAACTCCACATATCGATGTACATTAGGACAGGCCAAATCCCTGAAAACTGATTTTCTAAGTTCTAAATCTTTCTAAAGATTTTTCTAAGTTGTTAATTGAAGTACGTTTTACAAGAAAAAACTATAGTCATTCAGATTTGGGTTTCCCTCCATTGAAAATTCGGGCGGCCCGCCTAAGGCTGGGGGCCCCTAGAATCGCATGTTAGCCCATGTAGAACATTAAATGCTTTTTTCTAACAAGCAAGCACAATTTTGGTTAAAACTATATCGGTGGTCCACTTTAGACATTCTACGAACTTCTAACATTCTAGAAACGTTTCAACTACATATCAGCTAACTCTAATAAGAGTGTTGTTAAACTGTCTGATTAAACGATTAGTTGACTTCTGAATGAATTTCATGATTTGCTCATCTTAATGTCATTCAAGATGTTCATGTCTTTCTTTCTTCAGTCGAAAAGAAATGAAGGTTTTTGAGGAAAAAATTTCAGGATTTTTCTCCATATATGGACTTCACTGGGATGAAGGGTGAACAGGTTGAAGGTCCAAATTGCAGTTTCAATGCTGCTTCAAAGGGCTCTACATGATCCCAGGCGAGGAATAAGAGTCTTATCTAGTGAAATGAATTATTTTCCTTAAAAATATTTAAAAATATATACTTTTTAATCACAAATGACTTTGAGTTTTTAAAAAAATAAAAACTTTGACCTGTGGAGGGCAGTAATACACTTTGCAGCGTCTAAACTGTCGGATTTCTACAAGAAGAAGAAGAAGAAGAAAGCTAGTGCAAGATGAGCATTTGTGGTTAAAAAGTATATATATTTTTTCTTTTGACCGATCGTTTCTCTAGATAAGACTCTTATTCCTCATCTGGGATCATATAGAGCTCTTTGAAGCTGCATTGAAACTGCAATTTAGACCTTCAACCTGTTGAACCCCATTGAAGTCCACTATATGGAGAAAAATCCTGGGATGTTTTCCTCAAAAACCTTAATTTCTTTTCGACTGAAGAAAGAAAGGCATGAACATCTTGGATGACATGGGGGTGAGTAAATGATCATGAAATTGTCCTTCAGAAGTGAACTAATCCTAAAACACTTTATTTTGATGGTCTACTGACTACAAGTAACTTTGCAACTACATATTAACTAATTCTACAAACCCAAACTCTAACACCTAACCCTAACCAAACAGTCTACTCTATAGTGTCTAAAGTGTACCACTGTAATAAAATGCAACCAAATTTTGTTTCTATGTGCTCTCAATCTATTAAAAAATGTTTTTTATAATATCAAAAACTACAGTACTTACAGTTTATTCCTTACCAAAAACAGTCAGAAGTGGCCTAAAGACAACATAATGTTTATGTCAGCTCATCTAATGTTTATGCGTTTAAATAAAACACGTGTGATTATTTCACGCTCTTGTAGTTTTGGGTATTTAAGCAGATTTTGCTCTCGGGATGTGTAATGTGTGAGGTCATACTGAGGTTGTTAAGGATTATGTCACAGACGGTTTATGGGGCTTTTTGCCCTTTTAGGCTACTATTAATATTCCAAAGGCCATTTTTTTTAATATTAATTTATGAAATTACAGTCGTGAACAGATGTCAGGGATTTTAACCTGCGACGAGTTACTCTATTTAATTAACATTGAGTTGGGAAATTGCTCTTGAACCATGAGCTCAGCGTTGATTAATGAAGGGTGATTTTTTCCAGATGGAGGGTTTAGTTGAGACATAGATCAGACTGAGAGGTGATTTCAAACGTAATCATGAAAAGTTCATACTCAGCAGATACTCCCACTGTAATGTTAGTACGACGGAGTGCAGTTTGAGGCAAGTTAATAGAGCGTTACAGGAGCCTGGTTAAGCTCATTGCTCCTGGGCGACACACGGTGCTCCTCCACGGCAAATCAACGCTGACCGCAATACAAAACATAAAATAAATATTGATTATACTAAGTTCAGTTAGAAATATACATGTCTTTAAGGCTCATTTAAAATATGATTACATTAGTAAGCAACATTTCCCTCATCCATTATCTTGATTGAAAACTTTGATTGTCGTTGCAATGCATTCTGGGATTTAACAGCTAACTGATGTTAGATGAGTTTTGCAACGTACGATAATATCTACAGCGTGATACTTTTATGTATATTATACAATTTAAACTATTTTACACAATATTTACTCAATGTTATTTATTTAAATGAAAATTAATAAGTTTATTATTAGTTTAATATAACTTTAAATTATGATTAGTTAATGCAATTTTATTTGAATTTTAGTTTAATTTGTCGTAATTTTTTTTGATCATTTCTATTAGTTTTATTTTCAAATGTCTATAAAGTTTTCATGAATTTTTATTTCAGTTTGACTTATTTTAGTTAAATTAAATGAAAATGAGAAATGCTGAAATAAAACATTTATATATTTTTACAATACAAAAAAAATCAGTTAAAATTTATTTTATTTCAAGTACCATTTTTTTTTTTTATTATTTTAGTTTTAGTTATGATTAACTATAATAACCCAGGTGAAAACACAATGTTTATCCATAGGAATGATCCCAAATCTAAAGAGATATTAGTTTGTGAAATATGTTTTTGTTCATAATCAAATTTAAATGCAATTTAAAAATAAATAATTGAAAAAACTTCATCGTAACTGATTTTAGCAACCATTTTTGTTATTAAAAGCAGCTTTGTGAAGCCCTGTCCATCTCAGAGTAAAATATAAAACAAATAATTATGGGATAAAGTTTTTAAAAAGACATACATATTATATATATATATGTATATATAAAACTTAAAATCCATCCAAAATTGCATACAATGGTTCAAAAATCTGAGCCAGGCATGACGGTTCAAGAAGGTAATAATCTCAAAATGTATAAAAATTCATCAACATAGCCGACATATCAGTGCACCGCTTGCGCAAAGTCTATGCAACTCAATCAAAATGAAGTATTTAATAAAACAGGATAAGAACCTTTGTGTTGGCATTGAACCTGCGATGTCTAAAAACCCCATCTAGATAGGCAGCTCGCTAGGATTTGGAACAGCGCCTGTCTTTGCTCAGGCTGTTAATGAGCTGAATTCAATCACCTCTTTCTGATTGCAGGTGGCTGGAGGTGAGACAGGAAGTCGTGCGACAGCATTTCTTATTCGCACGAGAATCTCCACAACCATTTCATTACCAAAGCACTTCAAAAGCAATCAGCTCTGACGGCAGAGATTTCAAAGGTGCGTTCACCCAAGAAGACACTAGCTTTTGTAGAGCTTCATGCAAAACGCATGAAAAACAAGGAGAGTTGGTCACTGAATTTCTTAATACAGCTTATAAAACAGCATTAAAATAAACATGATTTTACTTCCGTGAAGTAGGTCGAGTTTATTCATTGGGAATTGATTGGATCATTAAAAGTTGGGGTAGAACTTAGTGACGTGAAGTCATTTCATAGGAAAGCATTTTTAATCAAAGATTATGAAGACAAATAGTAAAGAGGGTCCATTTTGATTTCATGCAGACTTAAACTATCCCCGTTGCTTTGATAATCAGTCATTCATTTATTTGTTTACTCGTTTGTTTCTTTTATTCATTATTTGTCTGTCTCTTTCTCTCTTACATTAGACTGAAATCCCACATTAATTCTGACAGAGAAAATGGAGCGGGGAAATTTTTTTAATCACCAAGGTAATTAAAATAATATAGTTCTACAACTGAGAGAGAGATGACAAGATTGTGTTTACAGATTGCCTTGTTTATATGATTTCACGAGTGCATTAGTATTAATATTGAGCATTAGTAGTGAAATGTAATTGTGAGATAACGCAAGGCAATTATGATGAATCAAATTACTGTCGTTTCAGAAAGAAGTCAGTCGCTCAGGTAGTGTATGTGGATGTTTGCGTCACAATGCTAAAAATAATTTTCCTAAAGAGAAGTTTTCCAGTAGAGCTGTACGAAAAGATTGCGATCTCAAACACCCACATGATCTTATTCTAAATGAAAATGATTCGCCTGTCTATAAAACTTTTGATAAAACATTCAAATGTGTGTTCGTGCTGTCCCTGAGCCAGACAGAAGTCCCTCATGTTTAGATATGAAACAGCTTAACAGTATCAATATATGTCTCACAATTAGCAAAATTAATGTATAAAGTGTAAAAAGTGTATATTTTTGGATGTCCATAGTCGCGATCAGAATAAAGCTAATCACCTTTTGAAAGTAACTTGGTGCTTAAAATGATGTTTCAATTACATTGTTACACCAGTAGGTGGCGACAAGTGACTGCCGAAAAAAAATTATTTGTTGTTGAATCACTAATTTAAGAGATTCGTTCAAAAACACTGATTCATCCAGTAAGGAAGCAGCAAGTATTTATGAGTGAGTCATTGAATCATTCATTCAACAGAGATCCTAACCCCTTATTTCCGAGTTACGGCTCCGACGCGGCCACCGGAGTCGACCCGCGGCCACTGTAGTCAATGCTTGTGTTTACACCAATCGCGTCGCAGCACGTATCAGAAGCTGATACGCCCTTCAAACACAAAATAGAGTTAAAACAATCACTATGTGTAGACTCACGCTCATATTTCACATCACTAGGAGGTCCGAAATTGATTGAATTGAAAGATTCGAAGTACATAATTGGACTTTTAAGTGTATAAACTTTATCTGCAGGCTATAGCAAAATAAAGTAGGGCATATCAATAAGCAAAATGAAACCGGACAAAATATAACCATTTAGCCCATTAAAAACAAGAAAAATCAAGGAAAACAACGTTGGACAGGCAAATCATGTGGTCCCGTGAATCCCTTGTGAATTCGCTTCTGGTGTGAGTTGACACCGTGTAGAGGACGGAACAAAATCTCGCCGGAGCCGTAACATGGGTTAAAAACAACACAAGTTGGGTTGAAAATGAACAAACCAAGCAATTGGGTTGTTGTTGTTTTTTTTAACTCAGCTATTGTTTAAAAATTACTGTATTGCTTGCTTAAAATGAACCCAAAGCATGTTGGAAATGAATATTTATTAATAAGTTTAATGAATAATAATTAAACAATAAATATTTATTTAATTACTTATTAATAAATGTTCACCTTTTGATTATTATTGTTGCCTCCAGTAATTATGTGTCTGATTTTGGGTTCATTTTAAGCCAGCCATATAGGAATTTTTAAACAGTTGGGTTAAAACAACCCAAACGCTGAGTTTGTCCTTTTTCAACCCAACTTGGACTGTTTTTTAACCCATTTTTTAGAGTGCAGCTAACTATCCATAAACAAGATGAATTGACTGGAAGAGCGAGTTTATCTTTTATAGTGATATATAGAATATATCTTAATTATCTATCCATCTATATTATATATAGAAAGATAATTAAGATATTTTATATATATATAATTGATTTAGTATAATGATAAACTATCTAATATAAATAAAATACTTTTAAAACAAAGAAATATTGGCTACAAACGAGTCTTAAAGGAACAGTTCACCTAAATTATTCTTTTATATAAGTCATATACCAATACCATAATTTTCAACCTTTTCGAAGCTTGTCAGATGTATTGGACAGCATGGAAAAAATGTATCATATTTATCAAAAATAAAAAGTATTTTATGTAAACTTTTCCATCGATATTTTATGCAGTTGTGCTTTTTAAAAAAACGTCTTGTTGTAAGCATATTTTACTAGAAAGCGAGGATGAAAATACGGATTAAGAAAATGCTTTCGGAGTGCATCATTTAATGACTCATCCTTGTTGAACTCCATAAAACCCTTCCTGACTACACACAATGTCCTCTGTCTCCTTTAAAAGCTTTTATTGTGACTGCTGTCATTGTCCTCTCAGACATGAATAACAGCAGCCCTCTGTTCGCACGTCTCTGGATCAGAGAATCGGCCGTTCATACACACCGTTCTCACCCCAATTTAGCTGCAAATTAAATGTCAGAGTCTGGCACAGAATTCTGATCAGGAAACGCTCAGATGAGAGCAATTTGTCTTTGATAAAAGGCGGCGAACAGACTTTTCCGTTTTCATTAAACGTGTTAAAAGAGCAGATGTACGAGAGATGGATTCTATCTGTCAGGGGTTTGACGGTTATCAACCCAAAGCAACACCATCCAGAACAATCAGATCTGCTCTGAGGAGAGCACAGAACATTGAACATGACACGGATGGATCTGGGAATATAAGGTCACGCTCTCTCTCCGTCTTCCTCTTTCGTACGTGATAATCCATCCTGATCTTCATGTCGGGTTGGAGGCAGAGCTGAGAGTGATGGCCGGGAGCTTGACGTGCATCAAACATCACAGGCACATTTCAGTTCCTGTATGTACCTGAAAACACATATTCTCTGTTACAGATGTTTGATAGTTCCCTAACGGGCTTCTGTACTGAAAGCTGCTCATTGAGCGAAAGCGCTACAGGCGGAAGGTCACGCGGAAGACATTGTTAGTGCCTTAACCATCTTCAACAATGAGTTCCTGAACAAAATCCACTTCACGTTCCCCCGGGAAGTCGCTTTTCTTTGCCAAAAGAAAGATTAGTCTTCCGCGATGAAGCTGCCAGAGGCTGCGAGGCATGCTTTCTGTGGAGGGCTGATGTCCACCTGGAGCTTCTTCAGTTCATCAAGAGCGAGGCCTTCCGCACGAACAGATCCTCGGGGTACAACAAAACCTCATCCATCTTTACTGAAAGTGCATAAAACTGACAATGAGAATGTATGAAAGTAGAACCGTGAGTTTTCACGGCTACAAAACTTATCTACACGACGTGTGATGTTTTGGAGCCCCCGAAAAGGGGAAATGGGATTAGGAAATGGCACAAGATGAATTCAAACCCCCATGTGCTCGAACCGAAAGCTGACCGCTAATATGAAATGATCAATATGCGTTATTGAGGTGGCTATAGTTCCGCCAACAGAAAAGGCTTTTAACCAAAGAAACAGTGAAGAGAAATTATGTAAATCACAAAATTACTGCTGAATGCATTTTGCATGCAAGAATTCCCACACTAGTGGGAAATATCGCTCCACCACTGTAATCCAAGTACTTGATATGGCATTTTACGATTCTGAAAGTGCGCTCGACTGCACGAGAGCTGATATACGCCCATCGTTTCACCACAGTTACTGATGCCACGAAGAGACTGAATGATTTAAATCATTAAAACGATTTAATTTAAATAAAATAAAAATAAAATACTGAAAAAATTACTTAAAACAAAATAATTAAATAAAAAGCGATATTAAATTTTATAAATAAATAAAATTAGAATAAGTAGTCAAATTACAAAAATAAAAATGTTATTTTAAAAAATAAAATATATTTAATGTTAAAGTAAATCACATAAAATGTAAACAAAATTACAAAATTAAAAAATAAGGGTTAATAAATAAATAAAATAATAAAAAAGATATATATATATAGATTAATATAAAATGTATTATACATTGAAAATAATATACATTTTTTAAAATATTATTAAAACTATAACATTGAAAATTTTAAAAAAATATTAGAGTAATTAGGGCCTGGTTAACTGCAATGTTGGAGGATAGTGAATAAGACTTTACTTCTGTAAATTTATGATTGAAACTGGATATGTACGTTGGGACTTGATTTTATCCAATGGCAAATGATTGGATCATGAAAAGTTAGCCAAAAACTAAAGTCATTTCAGAGAAAGGTATTTTTAATCAAATATAATGAAGACAAAATATGTATTTAAGAACGTACATTCTGATTTCATGTTGACAAACTATGCTTTGATAATCAGCCACTCATTTATTTGATTACTCACTTGTTTCTTCTAGTCATTAAAAGACTGATAATGTGGAATTTGTCTGTCTCATATTATATTAAAATGGAAGAAAAATAATATCATCATATTCAAACAATCATATTAGATCCATACATAACAGCATCTGATGTGGTGAATGAAAACAGTCATGAATCAATGAACAGATATCTTAAGAAGAGCATAATGAGCCTTTGATGAGTTTAGCACCATTAGCACTAACTAGCAGGCCTTCCCCCGAAGTCATCAAACTCCCAGCGCCATACACTCTGCTGAGCTCCCAACAAAAGCAAGAAGCAAGATGCCAGGGGATCCGTGTACGTCTCAATCCGTCTCGGTGTCTCACCTCCAGACTCATCAATCACTAATACAGTCCCCGAGAACACTGGCAATCCGGACGTATCGCGATTTCACTCGACTAACTCTGACCGCGAGGTAATATTTCATAAATGAATTAACTTCACAGTGGCAGATGTGATTAGATAGAGTATCTAAGAGAACAGAGGACAGGAAACGCTCCTGCACTGCAAAAAGCGTCGTTCCTGTTTTCCAGTCGAAACAGATACACTTCCTTGAGATTTAAGTCTTATTTCCTGAAAAATGACTTTTTGCTTTAAACAAGAATTTTATTTTTTATTTTTCTTAAGTAGAAGTAATTCTGCTTTTTAAGTAAATGTATCTTGATTTAAGAATGTTCAGATTTGGAAAACGACAAAAACACTGAGGAAGAACATCCTTTTTTGCAGTGTGTTTGTGATCATGTGACATCGGCCGCAATAAATGGTCATTGTTCAGTCGGAAGAAGATATTCCTCATGATGTGGCCGGTCACTGTATACAAATCTGAAATATTATATGTGATGAAATCCACATGTTTTGGGTATAACCGTGCTTTAGAAAGCATACTAATAACTTACAGCTATTGGTTGAGGTATGAGCAAGGATCATTAATGTTAAAATCTCCATGCAGGCAATCTAAAATGTCAGAGAAGCATTTCTGTCATGAGTGAATGTTTCCTAAATTCCCTCTGGACTATTTTTTTTTTTTTTTTTTTGCTTTATAACTGGTGGGGAGAGAAGTGGAAACTGCTCTTCTACCCATGACGCCTAATCACATTTCTCTCTTATTAGTTTCCGAGCGCACCGAGTGAAATTAAGGTTGAAGTGGCCAAATCTAATAAATATTGATGCTCATTACAGTCTCTTAGAGCCTTCTCTACCTGTCTCACTCTCTCTCTGTCGCCCGTTCGCTTTTCTAGATGTGTCAGCTGTACCCAGAATGCCTTCCAGCCCCTCCCATCCCGCTCTTTAAATGATCCGCCTGGCAGAGAAACTGGCTGGTATCCGAACGAATGTCCCGATGAAAGCATTTCTCTGGACTAAATATAGACGTCGAACACTTTGATGTCTGAAATATTAACGGATATCTCTTGAAAACACGCTCCAAAAAAATCAGAGCCGCTTTATTTGATGTCAAACCAGTGCACACTTGCCCAAAGAGCGCAAACTGAGGAAAGCTTTACAGAAAAATCTTCCCCGGTCACTGAGAGTAATAAAAACACCTCTTACCGGCGGTTTAACGGCAGTCGGATGTGTCTGTGTTAATGTGCGTCCGTATCCACAGGGGCGGAATATATCCAGAATGCTGATGCGGTCCGGACTCCTCACAAAACACAACCTTGATGAAGAGCTTGCAGACGCATCCGTGATCCACCTGCTTCCAACATGCATGAACACACAAGCACGCTCCGACCACACCGACACACACTCGAGCAGAGGGCGTACCTACAGTCAGCCAACGGAGAGGTAGAGTGAGAGACGGAGAGAGAGAGAGAGAGAGAGAGAGAGGAGAGAGCGTTAGGACGGCACAAGGTGGAGGGAGGAAGTGGAGTGTGGGAAACTGAGAGAGAGAGACAAAGATGCACCAATCACGTTTGTTCTCTTCATTGCCATCACAGTAGCCGTTTTCTGATGGAACAAACTGTCCCACGGGGGAAAGAAATTACAAACGCGAACTCTGGAATATCTCAGTGATTTCTCCTATAATGTAAAAAATTAATTAAAAAAAATTATATATTTTTTATAAAATTGAATAAAACTTCATGTTTAATTCAATGTGTTGTTTGGTATTTCTTTGTGATTATTTTTTAAATTTACTAATAATTTTTGAGTTTAAATTGCTCAAATTAAATCCTACGCTAATTTTTTTTTTATATTGAGCCCCGCACATGAGTTAACTATTTCGTTCCCTTGATCTGCCAAATCGTGCAAAGTATTTACTATTTCGTTCCTTCGATTTTCTGAATCGTGCGAACGATTTACTAAATCGAGAGAACTATTTACTATTTCGTTTCCTCGATCTGCTGAATCGTGCGAACGAATTACTATTTCCTTCACTCAATCTGCTGAATCGGATGAACAATTTACTAATTCGTTCCTTCGATTTTCTAAATCGTGAGAACTATTTACTATTTCGTTTCCTCTATCTGCTGAATCGTGCAAACGATTTACTATTTCCTTCACTTAATCTGCTGAATCGTGTGAACAATTTACTAATTCGTTCCTTCGATTTCCTAAATCGTGCGAACGATTTACTATTTCATTTCCTCGATCTGCTGAATCGTGTGAACAATTTACTAATTCGTTCCTTCGATTTCCTAAATCGTGCGAACGATTTACTATTTCATTTCCTCGATCTGCTGAATCGTGTGAACAATTTACTAATTCGTTCCTTCGATTTGCTAAATCGTGCGAACGATTTACTATTTCATTTCCTCGATCTGCTGAATCGTGTGAACAATTTACTAATTCGTTCCTTCGATTTGCTAAATCGTGCGAACGATTTACTATTTCATTTCCTCGATCTGCTGAATCGTGCGAACGATTTACTATTTCATTTCCTCGATCTGCTGAATCATGCGAACGATTTACTATTTCATTTCCTCGATCTGCTGAATCGTGCGAACGATTTACTATTTCATTTCCTCGATCTGCTGAATCGTGCGAACGATTTACTATTTCATTTCCTCGATCTGCTGAATCGTGCGAACGATTTACTATTTCATTTCCTCGATCTGCTGAATCGTGCGAACAAATGAATATTTCGTTTCCTCAATCTGCTGAATCGTGCGAACGATTTACTATTTCATTTCCTCGATCTGCTGAATCGTGCGAACGATTTACTATTTCATTTCCTCGATCTGCTGAATCATGCGAACGATTTACTATTTCATTTCCTCGATCTGCTGAATCGTGCGAACGATTTACTATTTCATTTCCTCGATCTGCTGAATCGTGCGAACGATTTACTATTTCATTTCCTCGATCTGCTGAATCATGCGAACGATTTACTATTTCCTTCACTTAATCTGCTGAATCGTGTGAACAATTTACTAATTCGTTCCTTCGATTTGCTAAATCGTGAGAACTATTTACTATTTCGTTTCCTCTATATGCTGAATCGTGCGAACGAATTACTATTTCCTTCATTTAATCTGCTGAATCGTGTGAACAATTTACTATTTCGTTTCCTCGATCTGCTGAATCGTGCGAACAAATGAATATTTAGTTTCCTCGATCTGCTGAATCAAGCAAACGATTTACTGTTTCATTTCCTCGATCTGCTGAATCATGCGAACAAATGAATATTTAGTTTCCTCGATCTGCTGAATCGTGCAAACGATTTACTATTTCATTTCTTCGATCTGCTGAATCAAGCGAACGATTTACTATTTCATTTCCTCGATCTGCTGAATTGTGCGAACAAATGAATATTTAGTTTCCTCGATCTGCTGAATCGTGCAAACGATTTACTATTTCATTTCTTCGATCTGCTGAATCAAGCGAACGATTTACTATTTCATTTCCTCGATCTGCTGAATCAAGTGAACGATTTACTATTTCATTTCCTCGATCTGCTGAATCGTGCGAACGATTTACTATTTCATTTCTTCGATCTGCTGAATCAAGCGAACGATTTACTATTTCATTTCCTCGATCTGCTGAATCGTGCGAACAAATGAATATTTAGTTTCCTCGATCTGCTGAATCGTGCGAACGATTTACTATTTCATTTCCTCGATCTGCTGAATCAAGCGAACGATTTACTATTTCATTTCCTCGATCTGCTGAATCGTGCGAACGATTTACTATTTCATTTCCTCGATCTGCTGAATCATGCGAACAAATGAATATTTAGTTTCCTCGATCTGCTGAATCGTGCAAACGATTTACTATTTCATTTCTTCGATCTGCTGAATCAAGCGAACGATTTACTATTTCATTTCCTCGATCTGCTGAATCAAGCGAACGATTTAGTATTTCATTTCCTCGATCTGCTGAATCGTGCAAACGATTTACTATTTCATTTCCTCGATCTGCTGAATCGTGCGAACGATTTACTATTTCATTTCCTCGATCTGCTGAATCAAGCGAACGATTTACTATTTCATTTCCTCGATCTGCTGAATCGTGCGAACGATTTACTATTTCATTTCCTCGATCTGCTGAATCGTGCGAACAAATGAATATTTAGTTTCCTCGATCTGCTGAATCGTGCGAACGATTTATTATTTCATTTCCTCGATCTGCTGAATCGTGCGAACAAATGAATATTTAGTTTCCTCGATCTGCTGAATCGTGCGAACAAATGAATATTTAGTTTCCTCGATCTGCTGAATCATGCGAACAAATGAATATTTAGTTTCCTCGATCTGCTGAATCGTGCGAACGATTTACTATTTCATTTCCTCGATCTGCTGAATCAAGCGAACGATTTACTATTTCATTTCCTCGATCTGCTGAATCAAGCGAACGATTTACTATTTCATTTCCTCGATCTGCTGAATCGTGCGAACAAATGAATATTTCGTTTCCTCGATCTGCTGAATCAAGCGAACGATTTACTATTTCATTTCCTCGATCTGCTGAATCGTGCGAACAAATGAATATTTCGTTTCCTCGATCTGCTGAATCAAGCGAACGATTTACTATTTCATTTCCTCGATCTGCTGAATCAAGCGAACGATTTACTATTTCATTTCCTCGATCTGCTGAATCGTGCGAACAAATGAATATTTCGTTTCCTCGATCTGCTGAATCAAGCGAACGATTTACTATTTCATTTCCTCGATCTGCTGAATCGTGCAAACGATTTACTATTTCATTTCCTCGATCTGCTGAATCGTGCGAACGATTTACTATTTCATTTCCTCGATCTGCTGAATCGTGCGAACGATTTACTATTTCATTTCCTCGATCTGCTGAATCGTGCGAACGATTTACTATTTCATTTCCTTGATCTGCTGAATCGTGCGAACAAATGAATATTTAGTTTCCTCGATCTGCTGAATCAAGCGAACGATTTACTATTTCATTTCCTCGATCTGCTGAATCGTGCGAACAAATCAATATTTAGTTTCCTCGATCTGCTGAATCGTGCGAACGATTTACTATTTCATTTCCTTGATCTGCTGAATCGTGCGAACAAATCAATATTTAGTTTCCTCGATCTGCTGAATCGTGCGAACGATTTACTATTTCATTTCCTCGATCTGCTGAATCAAGCGAACGATTTACTATTTCATTTCCTCGATCTGCTGAATCGTGCGAACGATTTACTATTTCATTTCCTCGATCTGCTGAATCGTGCGAACGATTTATTATTTCATTTCCTCGATCTGCTGAATCAAGCGAACGATTTACTATTTCATTTCCTCGATCTGCTGAATCGTGCGAACGATTTACTATTTCATTTCCTTGATCTGCTGAATCGTGCGAACGATTTACTATTTAATTTCCTTGATCTGCTGAATCGTGCGAACAAATGAATATTTAGTTTCCTCGATCTGCTGAATCAAGCAAACGATTTACTATTTCATTTCCTCGATCTGCTGAATCAAGCGAACGATTTACTATTTCATTTCCTCGATCTGCTGAATCGTGCGAACGATTTACTATTTCATTTCCTCGATCTGCTGAATCAAGCGAACGATTTACTATTTCATTTCCTCGATCTGCTGAATCATGCGAACAAATGAATATTTAGTTTCCTCGATCTGCTGAATCAAGCAAACGATTTACTATTTCATTTCCTCGATCTGCTGAATCGTGCGAACAAATGAATATTTAGTTTCTTCGATCTGCTGAATCGTGCGAACGATTTACTATTTCATTTCCTCGATCTGCTGAATCAAGCGAACGATTTACTATTTCATTTCCTCGATCTGCTGAATCGTGCGAACAAATGAATATTTAGTTTCCTCGATCTGCGGAATCGTGCGAACGATTTACTATTTCATTTCCTCGATCTGCTGAATCGTGCGAACAAATGAATATTTAGTTTCTTCGATCTGCTGAATCGTGCGAACGATTTACTATTTCATTTCCTCGATCTGCTGAATCGTGCGAACAAATGAATATTTAGTTTCCTCGATCTGCTGAATTGTGCGAACAAGTGAATATTTAGTTTCCTCGATCTGCGGAATCGTGCGAACGATTTACTATTTCTTTTAGCAAATCGAAGGGAACAAATTAGTAAATCATGCGCACGAATTAGCAAACCAAGGTAACGAAATAGTAAATCGTATGTACTATTATTTTTCCTGCATTATTTTTCCGGGGCTCTGCAGATTGAATTTCAAGCACATGGAAAATCCTCAATTTCTCCATTAGTATTTGTACCCCCCCCCTCCCCCAAAAAATCCTTAAAACAAGATGGTGTTACTTTGTCATGACATTTTTTAGATTTATGTTTAAAAGAACAAAACATTATTTTGCTTACACCATTTTCACAAAGTCTTTTTAGCTTTTTTAAAATTAATAAACCTCACTATTGTTTTTTTTTGTTTGTTTTTTACAAGAAAAATGTTTTTTTACATTAATTATTTTTTTACTTCAGTGAAGATACACTACTGTTCAAAAGTTTGGTACGTTTTTTTTTTTAGTGTTTTTGAAATGTACTTATAAAGGATGCATTTATTTGATCAAAAATAAAAAAATTGTGGAATGTTGTTTTACAATTTCAAATAACTGTTTTGTATTTGAATATATTTTAAAATATAATTTATTCCTGTGATCAAAGCTGAATTGTCAGCATCATTCCTCCAGTCTTCAGTGTCACATGACCCTTCAGAAATCATTCTGATATGCTGATTTGCTGCAAAACAGATGTGCTATTTCATATTCTTGTGGAAACAGTAATTATACAGATTTACAGATGAAATAGAAGTTTTCTGTTTACGGTCACTTTTGATCAATTTAATGTGTCCTTGCTGAATAGAAGTATTCATTTATTTTTGTTCTCAAGTAAATTGATATTGTTTTAAGGCTGTTTAGATATTTTTATTGGAAAACAAGACAAATAACGATTATAAAATGATTTTTCAAGCGCTAGCTTTCTCTCACCCGTTTTTGTGTTTTTCCCTCAATCATTATTCTATGCGTTTGACAGTGATGGATCCTCTATGTTCCTGTGCAATATGTTAGCCGAGGACTCAACAGCACAAGTCTGATAGACCGAGAATGAGGGGACAATGTCTATGATGCTGTAGAGTAGAAAGAGCAGAAAACAGGAAAAGAGAGAAAGATAGAGATTGGATTCTGGAGAGGAAGAGAGAGGAAGAGGATACTGTAGAACAGAAAGCTCAGGATCAAAGCCCAGGATCAGTCTGACTTTAGAAAGTTTCTGCACAGGAGATAAAAGCCTCCAGGAGAATCTTCAGATATTTTCGTTCAGCACAGGCAACAAAGGTTCTTGTTTGTTTGCTCAGATTCTTTGTATTGGGTTGAAACTGATCACGGATTGAACTGGATTGACCTTTTATGTAAATTGACCCTTCGCTAAGCCACACTTTAAAAACATCATTGACCAATAGCAAGTGTTTCCGACTACTGTTTTTTCACACAAGCTTTGCATTTGGATCTGTGTGATAGTTTTAAATACAATTGTACAAATTTAGGATTAATCCTGTTAATCAGTTAATTGTAACTATTTTTTTTTTAATTAAAAAAAGCAGATAAGATAATAATGCAGATAAAAATTGGGTGCAATGTCCAAATTAATTCCAGCTAATAAATTTTTTTCATCATTATATAAGCATTTTACAGAAAAAATACACTATCGTTGAAAAGTTTGTGGTCAGTAGGACGTTTTTTTTTTTTTTATATAAGAAAGCCAAAACAGAAAGTCTGAAAAAGTTTTAAAAGCTTGAAGTAATTTGTAGTTTAAAGTTTGAATGCTTTAAAGTCAATAAAGTCTATCAGTAAAGCACATGGATAGATGGATAAATGTTGATAGGGTGTGTGTTTGCATTTTGCTAGCATCCTTTAGCATGTCGCGAACATGTTTCAAGCATTAACATATAGCTAACATGTTTTGCATATTGTTAGCATGTTACTAGCTTGATTTAACATGTACTTAGCATGATTTTGGATGTTGCTACCACGATTTAACACATTGTTAACATGATTAGCATGTTGCTATGTGGCTAGCATTGTTGTTAACATAATTTAATATGTTGTTAGTATAATTATCACATTGCTAACATGAATTAGCACATTGCTAGCATGTTTCTATAACATGTTTTAGCATGTTGCTAGTATGCTTTAGCACATTGATAGCATGTTTTAGCATGTTGCTTACATGAATTAGCAGGTTACTAGCATGTTTCTAACATGTTAACATGTTTTAGCATGTTGCTAGGATGCTTTAGCACATTGACAGCATGTTTTAGCATGTTGCTTACATGAATTAGCAGGTTACTACTAGCATGTTTCTAGCATGTTAACATGATTAGCATGATTTCACATTGTTTACATGTTTTAGCATGTTGCTAGTATGCTTTAGCACATTGCTAGCATGTTTTAGCACGTTGCTTACATGAATTAGCAGGTTACTACTAGCATGTTTCTAGCATGTTAACATGATTAGCATGATTTCACATTGTTTACATGTTTTAGCATGTTGCTAGTATGCTTTAGCACATTGCTAGCATGTTTTAGCACGTTGCTTACATGAATTAGCAGGTTACTACTAGCATGTTTCTAGCATGTTAACATGATTAGCATGATTTCACATTGTTTACATGTTTTAGCATGTTGCTAGTATGCTTTAGCACATTGATAGCATGTTTTAGCACGTTGCCTACATGAATTAGCAGGTTACTAGCATGTTTCTAACATGTTAACATGTTTTAGCATGTTTAGTATGCTTTAGCACATTGATAGCATGTTTTAGCATGTTGCTTACATGAATTAGCAGGTTACTACTAGCATGTTTCTAGCATGTTAACATGATTAGCATGATTTCACATTGTTTACATGTTTTAGCATGTTGCTAGTATGCTTTAGCACATTGCTAGCATGTTTTAGCACGTTGCTTACATGAATTAGCAGGTTACTACTAGAATGTTTCTAGCATGTTAACATGATTAGCATGATTTCACATTGTTTACATGTTTTAGCATGTTGCTAGTATGCTTTAGCACATTGCTAGCATGTTTTAGCACGTTGCCTACATGAATTAGCAGATTACTTGCATGTTTCTAGCATAATTTAATACTTTGCTATCATGTCTCTAGCATGATTGAGCCCATTGCTAGCATGTTTTAACGTTTTACTAGCATAATTAACACATTGCTAACATGTTGACCTAGGATAGTGCCAAGTGACAGAGAGCCTAAATGCTCAGTAAGTCTTATTGCACAATAGTTTTGACACCTCATTGAAAGTCTGAGACTTTTCACAGTTTTGACTGTACGTTTAACGAAAATCATAAGTCGGATCAGTTACAAAACATATAGAAACCCGAGTCAGAACAGTCTGAAGATCTGACCTGAGTTTGGTGGTTGTAGCTTGAAAGACCTAGGAGGAGAAACGGTTAAAATTTTTGTTAAGAATAATTATTATAACTTTAAATAGTAGATTTCTCAAGCCAACTTAATAATATTCCACAATATTTTACTGTTTTTTTGATCGAATAAATGCAGCCTTGGTGAACAAAAGAGGCTTCTTTCAAAATAATAAAAGATCATACCGACATTAGAAACTGACTTGCCTTATTTTGTATTGTTTGGTATGAAAATAGTAAATTTCTTTTTACCAACTGAAACTGCAATGCAAAGCCAATCAAAACGTATTTGATGTTTAATATACAATAGTAGTGCAAGATTTTATACCAATGAGATTTCGGCATGGGCGGAGCTTCATAGAATGACTGGGGGGGGGGGGGGGGGTAATAATATAATCTTCATCTTAAAACAGAAAAAGCTTTACTTTGACAAATGTCTTGTTATTTGGCCTTCTGATTGGTGCCTACATTCAGATACAATATTCAGATCCTGTCAAATACATGACGGGAAACTGGATGTCTTGACTGGCAGCTGGACGAAAAGTTTCTAAAGAAGCAAGAGCGAAAGAACGACTAGAGGAGTGCAGCAGAGATGGAGAGAATTGCTCCCAGCAAATCGTATAAAGCCATGAATAATTTACCACCTCCTCCAGCAAACCCTGATCTTTTTGTCCGTTGACTCAGGAGACCGAGGCTTTATTGGAATGAAGGCTTTCTGTGTCCTAATTTAGCATTTGCTGCCGTATCCCAGAGTGAGAGAGACGCCACAGTGTTGCACGGATCCCAGACGCAGAACGCCTGACCTTAGAGAGTCTCGTGAAACGCGGCTCCCGGGAGGAACCTGGCCGGCTGTGAAACGTGTGTGCACCTGTTTGGAACAAGCAGGAGAATTGATGTGAACTGAGCACTGGAATGCTTTAAACCCCTCTGAAGATGGCTGGTACATAACAGAGCGATATCATTTTCTTTGAACTCCTGATGGTCCTGCGATGGCTAAATAACTCACTTCACCGGACAGCAGATGGGGACTCGCTGAGAGCTCAAGCGGGAATAGGAGTTCATTAAAAGTGAACGGTCCTTCCTCTTTTTCCAGCATCTCACCATCAATCTTTGCCATTTCATTCCAAAACCATTCCACAAAATGCCTAGTAATAAGATTAAATACGAATGCTGCTCTGTCCATTTTGTTTATGACGGATAAATGTCTTGACAGGCCGTATTCCATGCTTGATTAAATTTTTTGGCAGTTTTGCCATATATAGAGGATAGAAAATGACAAAAGAAGAAAGAAAACGGGATTGGGATGCAATCGAACTCTGATCGTCCTCATGAGCACCTAGATATATTTGCTCTAACGGAATGAATGAATGCATACTTATTGAATATAAATATTTAATATTGGTACATTAATATCTAATGTTCTATATAAATATTTAATACTGTAAAATTAATATTTAATATTCAACATAAATATTTTTATATATTTATAAAAATATTTCATTTAAATATTTGTTTATTTGAATATGCATAAATACAAATAAATAACATTCTGAATAAATAAAATGTTTACGTATTGAACAAAAATTTAATATTTGAATATAAATATTTAATATTTGCATATAAATAAAAAGATTAAACAAATCAATGTGTATTCATTTAATATATATTTAATATTCAGTACACTAATATTTATTAAATATGTCATATATTTATTTATATTGATATTTAACGTAAATATTTATTTAATTATCTGAATATGCATAAATATAAATAATATTCTGAATACAATATATATTTTTTCAAATATTTAATATTTTATTATTTAATATTAATTGTATAAATACAAAAGAATGAATAAATGAATGAATGACTAAATAAATGTGCATTCATTTAATATAAATATTTAATATTTAAATAAGTAAATATTTAAATTATATTTGTAACATTTAACATTCTGCATATATATGTATTTAATATTTAATATATTTATTTATATAAATATTTCATATAAACATTTATTTAATTATTTGAATATGAGGACATATAAATATAAATAAATAACATTCTGAATAAATAAAATCAATCTACAAGTGTATATATTCAATAAATAAATAAATTAATGAATAAATTAATTAAATAATTCAAAATTCATTTGCCTACTTGGACAAATGTTAATACATTTGTAAAAAAAACAAAAAAAAACTGTGAGCTGGATTCAAACGCTCAATGCTCACATGAGCATTTCTGATCACATTTCAGACCATGTGGAGAAATACCAACTTCCTATTTAAGTACAACCGCAAACCAATGGATGTCAAGCATTTGAAATGCATTCTAAAAAATGCAATTCATTTTAAAGTAAATTTTCAACAGATATCTAATTAACGTGTAGTGAGCAGCAAACCCTGCGTAGGAGCTGTGAGTCGGAGAGCAGCCTGTCAGCTGACCATTGAGTTCCTCCAACCGGACCTCGGAACACTCCTCGAACTCGTCGTCCTGAACTCTGACCCTTGTGGTTTAATAATGCTTTTAATAGAGGCTTTCCTCTCTGACCTCTGCATATTTTCCAGCCTCATTATATAGTCATTCAAGCTAATGATCATCAGGGGGCTCGTTATCTCCCAGTTTTGGCACGGAGCTCAACACACACGGCACTAGAGCAGGAGCTGTCAGAGGCCTGCTTTTCTGCTGAACAATTTTAAAGCCAAATCATTCACAGAAGAGGCTGACTTTATTACATAATGAATAAATGAATAGTTCTGTGGAGCAGAACCCCGTTTTAAAAGGAATGAACAGTTTGGCGCTTCCTTAATGCTTGTGCAACTCCATAACGGAAAAATCACATCTCCGTAAATGCATTTTCTGCTGTACAATCACTTCTTATTTCAATAGAATGAAGATGTTTGGGAAACTCGAGCAGTCACTGTACATTCACAGCATTTACAGTAGAAGATGCGGGTAAACAGAATGATACCTGAACATGTTGAAGACTGCAAGCGGGCTGTAGAGGATGATGCGGTGTGTTGGAAGGCATTCCTGGGAGTCTTGAATACAGGACGATGGATCCACACTAGAACAGAAATAGGAAGTTAATCAGGGCTGTGCGCCATTCAAAACTGAACTGTAAATGCGTCTCAGTTTGAATTAAAGTAGCAAACAGGATGAGAAATGCAATTTGAATTTGGATGTAAAGAACAATTAAAATGTATACATATTTTAAAAGTGACCAATTATGCCCATTTTCAAAAGATGCAATATTATCTCTGGTGTCTCCAGAATGTGTTTGTGAAGTTTCAGCTCAAAATCCCCCACAGATAATTTATTACAGCTTGTCAAATTTGCCCTCCAGAAGAGGGCGGAGAAGCTGAAGAATCTCACGAAGACAAAATGATGACGGTGTTCATCCTTAAATTGTTCAAACCGGAGAGACTGATGGAGAGACTCAAGAAGTAGTTACAACTTTTAGACTTTCCTGAACGATTACTGGATAAATTTATGCAGTTGCTGTGGAGTTGATCAACTCATCACTAGCATGTGTCGTCATGTTCATCTTTTTCTGTTGAATTGACCCTCGTTTGTGAAGCAGTCCGGCGTGAAATGACGGCATCAACAACACTCGACTACAACTCTTCCTCTTCTCTAAAGCAGCCCAACATGGCCCCGCCCCCTTTGTTGCGTGTTTATGTAAATTTCAGTGTTTGTGATGTCTCTCTAACCCAGGAAGAAGCTCATTGTAGTCCCTACCAGCCGTTTAATGTAGTCCTTGTAATGTAGCGATTTCTGTATCTTGCAGATGTTGTTTCTGCTCAAACAGCAACATTACACACTAAATAAAGTTAAAAAAGTGAATTCGTAATCAAGGGCCGAACAACAGAACGATCAGTAGAACGATAGATAACTAGAATCTTAAGAGGGTAAAGAAAGTCAGGGCTAGTGATATAGCAGGAACATGTGCCAGATCCTCATCATGTGGAATGCCAAGCTTCTTGGCTTTCTGAGGCAGAGATGATTGAGCTGTCAATAGAGATGGTGAGATCTTGGCGAGGGTCACTTTTGGGCTCAAGCGCAGCTTGGTTTTCAGCTTCAAATGATGGGTGGTCATCCAAGGTGAAATGTCTGCCAAATATCTAGTGATCTGAGATATACCTGAGTCAAAAACGATTGAAATGAAGAATTAACCACATGTCAAGTGCATTTTATACAGCATGACCTTGTGTGCATGGAAATTATCTGCTGCTTTAGTTCAAAATTAAATACCAGTGTGCAAAAGTAATGGCTGATAAAACCAATACTGAATTTAAATGGCCCTTATTTGAGCATAAAATACACTATTTCTCCAAAAAGATCAACAAATATTGAAGAGAAGAAAGTTTTAGATTCATAAAGCTCAAGAAAACCGGAAATGATGTTCTCCATGTATTCCTGGAGCACATGAAGCTAAATGTCGTCTGATTGGTTGTGAAATCAACCCCTGATTGGTCAATGACATGCAAAGATAAATCAAAGTCTGAATTATAGTTTGATTAGTTATTGCCTGAAAGTTTAAAACTATAAAATGACATGGTTTATATACATGCCACCAATTCCTGGATATACCAGGATGGAAATGCACCAAATGTATTTTAGAGTGAAATTCAATCCTGAAATTCAAAGTAAACTTCCTGTAGGGCGTCGCTAATTTAATTCAAATTTCAATCTTCAATTCTGAATTTTCTGCTATCATTGCTGTTGCTTTGACACATGGTATAATGAGAGGTTTGCTCACGGACCCTCTATTCACCCCTCAAGGCTTCATATAGTTATTTCAAGGGCCTACCCTCAATTAAAAGACACATAATCCAGGTATTACTTCAGCTACTGAACAATAGGTAGCCTATGAGTCAGCTAATTAGCGTACAGCAGTTAGCAGTAAGAATGTTAATGACTTACACTGTCAGAACCTGGTTTAACAGAAATGTCATTAACAGAAGTGACATGAAAACCAACATGAAATGACATTAGAAAACCATTGTGCTTCCACGACATGGCATTTCCTATTGAAACAGGATATTCAACAAGAAAAAAAAAATTATAGGTTTGAACTTTTATTCATAGTTTGACTTCTAACTATTTGTGGTGAAATGAATAAATAATAAAAATAAATAAAAGCCTAATGTGGCATTTCCAAGTGAAAAAAGGACATTCAACAAAAAATTTGCCATTTTCCATTCCATTGTGAAGAACCAACCCCTCCTGAAACATTCCGGGCTCCCATTGGTTGAAATTTAAGCGGCCTTGGTGATGTCAGCTGGAAGAAAAATCGTTTGAAACATTGCAAAGTCATTTTTTCTTGGGAATAACATAATGAATCATTCAGAATAATAAGACCAGGTATATGCTTTAAGAAAGAAAAAGCCATACATTTTGATTATATGTTGACTACAGGCAGCAAAAATAGGCCTGGTGAGAACACCGGTGATTCACGCTGCATCCAAAACACAACATCTGCTGGTGACCAGCTATGCTCCTATGTACTGTGACCAGTCCTGCTGTGTCCTTTGAAAGCCGCATGCACGCGCTCACAGGGTGGCGGGCTGACGTTGTCGGCCTTCACTGGGGAAATCATAATAACATACGACAAAGATGCTGCTTTTGAAAGCCGCTTTGAAATAAGGGGGCGTTTAGACAGAGAGAGATTCACGCACCTTCAGAAGCCAGCGCTGCATACTGCAGCTGAAGCCAGAGCAGCACACCATCCATCAACAGCAGACACTGCAGCACAACAGAGCTTAATAAAAGAGAGCCAGGGACCAGGTCGAGGCTTTGGGTCTCAAACCTGCACCAAACAGTGCGTCACATGAAAAGTGTGCATGAAGTATGAAAAATACTGTCTTTAAATAATTAAAAATAGGACTTTGCAGTAGAATGAAAACTAAACTAAACTATAAATCATACGAACGAAAAATAAAAGTTAATACAAAGAAAATGTCTTGTTTTTATAGCATATAAAATAAAATAAATGAAATAAAATTTAATAAAATTTTAAAAATACAATATTAGACAGATGTTTGATTAATATAGCATGTAATAAATGTTAATTCTGAGAAAATGTCTAGTTTTTATTTTTTTATTAAATAATTATTTTATTAAATAATTTTGTATTTTCAACATTTAATTAATTAATTCAACTTAATTCAGTTACATAATCTTCCAAGTTTGATGTTTGGTGTATTTTGGTGCACACAAAATAAAATAAAATAAACAAAACCAAACAAAAACACTCGACAGGTGTTTGATCAACATGATCAACACATTTACATATATATATATATATATATATATATATATATGTGTGTGTGTGTGTGTGTGTGTGTGTGTTTGTGTATAATTAAATAAGAAATGAAAATTAGAAATATTGCCCTTGGCAATTAACTGGAATAAAATAAGCATAAATAAAAATGTAAAACTTAAATAAATATAAATTATAGCAAAATAAAACAAAAATAGAAAAACCTGAAAAATAAAAATAAAATATTTACTATATAAATAATACTAATGGCTTGTTTCCACCAAGCCATACGGTACGATTCAGTACAGTACGCAATTTTTACCGTTTACATTGTAGGAAGTTGGGAATGGTACCCTAATTTCCGAACCATACCACTTTTCTGGCACAATAGTACTAACAGTACCGGTTCCAAAAGGGTGGAGCTACACTCGCTGCAGAACATTGACTGGTACACAGAGAATCGTCACTTGCACTTTCTACGAAGGGAATGAAAACACAATACCGTTCAAACACAATGCACTTTTCGGCTGTTTTTCCTCGCAGCCTTCCGTCTGTCACTCAAACAAAGCTGATTGTTGTTTATCATCTTTCTTCTTCAAGTGAGAATGACGTCGATCGCTACCTTCCGCCATACACCACGCCTATCAAGTAAGGGTACTGTTGGTGGTGGAAACACAAGCCAGATCAGGGTTTACCGTCCCGAAACGTACTGTAATGTACTGTACTGACCGTACCGCTCGGTGGAAATGAGCCATAAAATAAAACTGGACACAATAATAAACCGGTGTGCAGCAAAGTGGTAACAATGAATAAAAGTG
Source organism: Opsariichthys bidens (assembly GCA_037194245.1). NCBI lineage: Eukaryota > Metazoa > Chordata > Actinopteri > Cypriniformes > Xenocyprididae > Opsariichthys > Opsariichthys bidens. The sequence continues at coordinate 18,366,403 of CM074290.1, read as the reverse complement.
CTGCTGTCTTTATGAAACAGATAAAACATGGGGGAAAATGCTCCAGTCTCATTTAGTTGACCCAAAAGACCTCTAACAAAACTCTTGAACATATTTCAAAGACTCTATGCCGTGAACTTTGCAAACTTCAGAGAAACAGCGAGTATTTGTTGGGGGTCATCAGAGGCTGACACGAGATCTGAGCGAATCAATCCATGCCAATGAATCATACATGCCCCAGAGTGATGCTACTTGCAATTTACTCAGCATGTACCGCACAGTGTTGTGATGCGAATTCGACAAATTAAACAAACTTTGATGGTACTGTTTTGAGAGCCGAGCAGTTTCTGATAAAGTATGCGTCATCATAGGCAGATGGAACAGTTTGTGGTCGAAAACTAAGACTCTACCGCATCCAAGTGATACTAAAAAAAAACTTTTAATGCAACAGTAAAACTTCACTGGAATTGACAACCAGCGCCAGGCAAAATAAAAACTATTAGAAAGAATTTTTTATAATAACCCTGTGTGTTTGTGCGTGTGTTGTAAAGAGGGCTGTGGTATTTGGGATGGAGAACGATGCTTGATTAAGCTTTTGTTGGTCTCTGTTTGAGGAGCCTCTCAACACCCAGAGGGGTTTGGTCCACTCATGCTCTCCCATTGAGAGCCTCTATTCATCCACACAGACCTTGGAAAAACCCAACAAGGCTGTTTCAGAATGAATAAACAAGGAATAATGATTAACCTACCCCTGGTCAGAGCTGAGAGTCCCTGTGCGGCCTTTTCAAAATTGAATGGGCAGTTCAAACTAAAAATTTCTAGCATTATTTATTCACCCTCATGTTGTTCCTAATCTGTATGACAAAATGGATATTTTGAGGACTGTACTGGTGGATGTTTTCATACAATTACGATTCAAAGTTTCCATGCACCTTTAAAGTATCACAAAACTAGTCCGTATGCACGGTATTTCAAGTCTTCTTTGTGTGAGAGAAAAAGACTGAAACTGAAGTCATTATTCACTGAGACATCTAGTCTCACATGTTAACAAAATAAGTAGCTGCATTCGAATGATGAACAAATCATTCAAATTATAAACCAATAAATAATTTGAGTCAATCTTTTCAATGAATCCATTGATTTAACTGACCAAGTCGATCAGAATGATTCGTTCGTGAATCTGGCCTGTTTGGTTTTTGAACTGACTCAATGATCTGGTCACATTGGTTCACTGAAAATTCGAGAATCAAATTAATGTGATTTGTGAACAAATTGTTCTTTTCAGTTGATCTTGATTTGATTCACAAAACTGGTCTGAATGATTTGTTCATGAATCAGACCGATTTGGTTCTCAAGCTAACTGACTCAAAGATCTGGTCACAGTAATTCACAGTCAGTGCGTTTGAGAGTCAAATTACTGAATCCATTGATTTAATTCACAAAACTGATCAGAATGATTCATTCACGAATCTGGCCTGCTTGGTTCTTGAACTAACTGACTCAATGATCTGGTCACAGTGGTTCAATGTCAATTCAGTGAGTTCGAGAACCAAATTAATCTGATTTGCGAGCAAATCGTACTTTTGAGTTGATCTTTACAATGAATTTTGATTCTATTCACAAAATCGGTCGGATTGATTTGTTCATAATTCTGACTGATTCCGACTCAGTTATTTGGAGATGGTTGTTTACAGTCGAGTTTGAGAACCAAATCAGTCCGATTTGTGAATAATGTGATTCGACTCTCAAAACCAGTCTGAATCAGTCTCCGATTTGGTTCTCAAACCGACAGACTCAATGATCCAGTCACAGTGCTTCACAGTCAGTGAGTTTGAGAACCAAATGAATCAGATTATTGAACAAAAAACCAGCCTATATGATTAATTCATGAATCTGACCGATTTGGACTTGGCAGTTAACAATCTAGTCAGTGAGTTTGTTCACCAATGTAAACAAATCATTTTGATTGAAGACTTAATGAGTCATACAGACAACATTTACGACGCTTTTGAGTCCTTTTTGAACACAAGAGTGCATTAATGATGACAGAATTAGCATTTTTGGGTGAGCTACCTCTTTAAATGTTAACTGTCATGTCTATTTACCCTTACAAGAGCTTTGAATCTTTACATTTGCTCTGTTTTCTCATTTAGACAGCAAAATGGAGTACGTATTGACAACAAAAGCATCTTCATTAAATATTACAATGGTCTTTTGTTTTGTGGTTCCTTGTGAAGGACAGTAAACAGGCCGCACTTGTGTAAATGAATATCAGATGTCACATTAACTTGAGATTACCTGTAAATGTTTGCTCATGTTCGGGGTAATGATGTGGGTCAGCCGCGCTTGCGTTCGGGACTGTTTTCCTCAGATAATACACAAAAGCAGGTTAATGCCACAATGGGAATGAGCCGGGTATTAATCCATATAAACTCCACATCAGTGTCAGTGCTTAAAATGTCAAGCAAAGAGACAAATGAAAGGAATTGAAATTAATTGCCTCTCAGGCAGAGAGCAATACAATCCCTCTCTCCTCAAATGACTCCTCACTGGAAAAGCCTCGGCTCCACATGAGCGGGATTATTGTACGCAGCGTGAATCAGAAATAGACTTTTATTTGTTTTAGAAACAGCACACAGGCCAGGAATAAGCAGTGTAGGTGGCCGATTTCCAGCTGAACTACGCCTCCTTTCCGAACTCTCCCTACATCAGACCATGATATTGATTCCCATACATACAGAAAAAAAAGAAAAAAAAAAAATCTGGTTTGTTGAATAAATAACTAAAGGGATGCAGAGCTGCTTAGGGTGGCAACACAAGTTCGAATCCAGCTTGTGTCACTTCCTGAGCGTTCTCTGCTTTACCATTCAATAAACGAAAGTGGTCACAAAACTCAAAGAAAAAATGGACAAAGCTCCCAAAAACAAGATTTTGCAGGAATGCCAAAGTAGAACAAATAGTGTGAAGAACATATTAAGACTCTAAAATACCATTTTTCATTTTAAAGAACCTATAATGCAATGGAAAGTTTCCATGGATGTTTAAGGTTCTTCATGGAACAACCAAAGCTATAAAAGTAAAAAAAAAAAAAAAGTTTGGATGAAACAGAAATAGTTTTTTCTTCCCTATCTTGAAGTGTATCTGAGTGAAAAAGCTTTTTAAATAAGAAAAAATGTAAAAACTTGAATTTGTCCATGGGGAATTTATTGGATGGATGGTAGCTTGCTGTTGGTCAATCTCGCCCTCATGCTAGTAAACACGTCATCGGAGAAGAGAAGAGATGTCACTGCAAGAGAGAGGGGAAGTTTTGATTAAAGCTTGAGTGAATTTAAAAAAATAATGTGCGAACATGTAACCCCTCCAATTCAACTCGCACCACTCTGAGTGTGATTCAAACCGGCATTTCTGGCATGGGAGGTGGCCGCGCTAACAGGGACGTTAAGACCACAGCCTGTAGCGTCAGTCAATAATTCACCTCTTGATGCCAGGGAATGAGGTTCGCCTGCCCAGATCTTTAATAGCAAGCCTCTGATACACTCACCCCCCTAAACACCACTCCTATCCGGGTCACGGCACCAATGTGACTGGTCCTACTCCCAAGGACGTTAAAGACCACAGCCTCTAGTCACTCAGTCACTAGTGTGTCTCTTGAGGCCAGGGGAGTGAGGTTCACCTGCCCAGCTCTTTACTAGCCTTTACTAACTCTTTACTAACACCCCTAAACCTCATTAACATCCAGGTCACGACACCAATATAACCCTTCCAATTCTACTTGCACCCCTCCGAGCGGAATTCAAACCGTCATTTCCAGAATGGGAGGCATGCGCACTAACAAGGATGCTAACGACCACAGCCTCTAGCGTCAGTCACTAGTGTGTCTCTTTACTAGCTGGCCTCTGTTACACTCACCCCCATAAAACCTCAGTCACATCCGGGTCACGGCACCAACGTAACCCCTCCAGTTCCACGCATCAGTCACTAGTGCGCCTCTTGAGGCCATCTTTACTAGCTGGCCACCTTTACACAAAGATAAATCATATAATCATATTTATAATAAATACTGCATTATTTCATTTAGAAACAAGAATTGAACATTTTAATTTCATGATATTCATATACAATGGCATTGCAATGGCAATTATGGCAGTGTCTGAAAACGGAAAACCATAGTATTACCACGGTAAAAACGGCACTATTTAGCTAATAAAGGACAGGAATCCACAGACAGGAGCTCATATGATGATTCATTCAGTTCAAACATCATAAATGCTGCAGAATGTGTCCTTAATGTTTATTTCTACTATTTTGTTAGTACCGCATCAGCTGCTTGAGCTCAGTAAGAAAAATCTCCAAATTTTCATCAGTTTGAGAAGAACTTTAGAGCAGCTGTGTATCCACCACAGGAAGGACAGCAGAGATTCAGACACACCACAGGAAACCCAGTCTGTGGTGGAGCACAAGCTGTCTGAATCAGCGCCACAAGCTGGGAGAGACGACTGTAGAGACCAGTGGCGTTTCTGAAAGGAGAGACAGACAAGAGAATCTGGAGTGAGATATTAGCGACTATTATGGAAGGCTAATACGATGAGAAGGAGGATGAAAACAAGGCCATTATTCACCGAAAATCTAGCCGTTGTGAACTGATCGAGTCAGAACTCAAGAGTTGTATCAGTATGATTCGAGCATGAATCATTCACTCACTGATTCAGGAAAACATCTGACTCAAAAGAGTGATTCATTGATGTGTTTCGGTCATCGTATGACTTCAAAAAACTTTGAGTACTTTTATAATATTTTTTCTCTTCATAATTCATCTACATTTCATAATTGACAAATTTTGCAACATCGACAATATTATTGAACTGAATGGAAACAACACTGAACTGTTTCAAGGCAAATAACGACATCGTATTCTGTAGAGGATTCTGTACAGATGGCTTTAACTTGACCAATCAAGTTTGGAATGAGATGAGGGTGAGCTCTCCAACCAACTCATACTGTCATATAGACCGGCAGTGAAAAGATAAAGAGAGCTCATGCTCAGAAGTGAAGGTTAGCTGACGAATAGGAGCACAATGATAATTGACATTTAACGTTGAAATGGCCGTAAATGCAGAGACATGCAGAGACTAATTACTGGCTTCAGTACCATGTGTCGTCATCCGCAGGAAATGTCAGTGGCACTCAAGAGCGAAACGGAGCGTTCGGCCCTACCGGCCATACACTCCACTGCCATTCTCATTTCATTTAGTGCAACAAAACGTCACTTTGGTCTCCCATTTGCTCCCTCAAAGACATCTGACAAGAGAGAATGGCTGCGTTCCAAACCCAATCACGCTGCCTACCTACACAGCATTTTTAAGCACCACAGGCAAGCTCCAGACATGAGGCCGTTCCAAATAGTTGGCAGCAAAATTATGCTGCCTTACAAGATCAATCGTTGTGGCCGATATCTAAGACAGTGCCGGATCCGTGCGTTTCTATTTTTAACTGCCACTTTATATTTCCTGTCTGCCTGAAATAATACTAGTTAATTTAGAAATGTCAAAATTCAGCTCACAAAATGCCTGACTCGGTATTACAACAGAAAAAAAAAAAATTTATTCAGTAATGAAAACAAGCGATAAAAAAATTGTTCCATATACATGAAAATAAACAATTTCTCTCAATATTTTTGTGTGCGCTATGCATTTTTTGTGCTTATTATGGATGTCAAAATGTCAGTTCTGAATTCTACAGATCCTATGGAAGTGTCATTTGCACTTTTACATTATTTATAATTACATTTATTGTTTTTATATTTTTTTATTATATTTTGTATGTATGTTATAATATATATTTAGTGTCACAAACCCAACATTTCCAATAACCATAAACAATTATTTGCCAATTTGAAATTTATGATCCACATTCATTCTCATGCCGTTATTTGTAAATGATTCTATCCTACATTATTGATCATTAAACACATTTAAATTCTTTTAATTTGAAGTTTATGATACACTTCCATTCTCATGCTAAAACAGTCACTACTAACCACTAACCCTAACCCTAACCCTAACTCTTCGATACAGCATTACTGTATCCATCCTTCATTGATTCAACAACAAGATCGTTGTTCCAAAATTCTCATTTTTGTTAGGATGTTACCAATGGGGACGGCATACAGTGAGGCAGAACACCAGGTTTTATCTGCAGGACTAAAACCTGTTGTGCCATCCAGTGTCAGAGTCCTCTCACAGGACAAGGCACCATGGATAGAAATATTCAGGGCGTAACAAAAACGGTCCCCACAGCACTATTTAAAAAAAAAAACCCTGAACCACAGAGCTGTAACAGAAAATGACTAACAGCAATGACCCTTCACAGTCACCTGATCTCTGTGTGTCATATTCCCTCAGTATTCAGAAACACACACACACACACACAGCAGTCTATGGACTCTCTAGTGTAGTGCACTAACGTACAGAAGGGTTTTATGCATCAACGCACTCAGACACTTTTCTACGTCCAGCATCATGACACACTGAACACAAGAGCCGCAACGAAACGCTCTCATGCCAAAAGTGGGCAGAACATGAAAACGAACTAAAACGCTTCAGCAAACGTCCCTTCATGTCAAAAATTTGATTCCAGTGATCAGACCCAAATGTGCAAATCATAATCATTCATGTAAACATTTGCATCATCAAAGTTTTGATTTATTCCAAGATGCTTTGCGTCTGTTTTTATGCTTGCTTTCTTTTAAAGGGGAACTATAATGCCCCTTTTTACAAGATGTAATATAAGTCTCCAGAATGTGTCTGTGAAGTTTCAGCTCAAAATCCCCCTCAGATCATTTGTTATAGCTTGTCAAATTTGACCCTCTTTGGATGTGAGCACGCTGATTTGTGTGTGTGTGTCCCTTTAAATGCAAATTAGCTGTACTCCAGAAGAGGGGGCGGAGCCTTAACAGCACAACAACAACAACAACAAAGCTGGAGAATCTCACGCAGACAAAATGATGACGGTGTTCATCCTTACAATGTTAAAACCGGAGTCGACACTGATGGAGACAACTTTTAGACATTCCTGAACGGTTAGTGGATAAATTTATGTAGTTGTTGTGGAGTTGATTCAACTCATTGACTAGCATGTGTCGTCGTGTTCATCTTTAGTGCAAATCCAGCATTGAATTGACCCTCGTTTGTGAAGCAGCCCGGCGTAACATGACATCAGATTAGTAGTATAAGCTGTTTTGTGGGTGAGTCATAAGTAACACCGACACATTTCAGTCAAACACAACTTCTGTTGTGCTAGCATAAAGTAATAGAGCGTATGGAAGCTAAGAGAAAGCACATGGAAAGTGAAGCTGCTTGAACGAAAGAAACACATTGCATGACTTAAATATACTTACATTTTCTTCATCTGCAGCTTTGCCTCACTTGCGAAAACAAAATGGCAGCGCTGTGGGTAGAAACGTGCGTTTTAAGGGGTGGTAATATTATAATAAGATCCCCCACCTACATCACTTAGGGGCGTGAAGTCTGAAAGGCTAATTTTTTGCATGCTTGCAGGGAAAGGCTTACCAAAACAAAGTTACTGGGTTGTCCCTTTTCATGTTTCTTTTGCTAGATGCACCAGGGAACCGATTATAGCACTTAAAGATGGAAAAAGTCAGATTTTCATGATGTCCCCTTTAAAATCCCCTCAGAAAAGAATGTTAATAGGGATTGGAAGTGAAGAAAAGGGGAGAAAATATATGTAAATGCTCCTGTTTGAGAGGGAAAATAGAAAAAACTACAAATTTCAAGTGTAATCGAGCAAAATAATTCATAAATAAGCAAATGCTGTTGATTAAATCAGTAATAAAAAAGAGCACAGATGAAACCCAGCTCATGAATTTTACAGCAGTTTGGAGGCCAAATGCTTGTCATCATATTTTTAATTTATTACGCTGACTTCCACAGACGCGCTGGACACAGGGTATTCTTTCATCTCTAAGGCAATAAGCATTTAAGCAGTTTGGTACAACAATGCACTAGCGGAAGAATACAAGATCAGCAGTGGCGTGTCGCCAAAACAGGCCACTTACAAGGCAGATGGAGCCTATTCCTTCACCAGTTTCATGTAGTGTGTAATATAGCTGTTTGTGAATGTTAAAAGTATTGAAAGTTTCAAATATCATAGTGCACGACAAATAAAGTGATCGACTCCTAAAAGAAAGAATTGAAACGAGTTGTCAGTAATTCCACTCTCACTTCCTGTTACAAACCTATGTAACAAAATTGCATAATGCCAGTCTATAGTCTTCATTGGTTGCCTGCGAACTACATCTACTACCGTCAAACACTGTAGTTGTAGCTGATGCCTGGAAAAGTTTAGTTTGTGTTGTCGCTTCTGCGCTGCGAAAGCAAATCCACTTTGATGCAAAGGATTCATACGGTAAATTCAGACGGTAATTCATACTGTAAAACCGACACCATCGTTACAGTTCGTATCGCTGTGCATCAAGTGTTGAGGAAGATCCGGTGCTGAAGATATGTTAATGTTTGTTTCGTTTCCAACCAATCACAGCAGACTGGGCGGGGTTTAGAAAGATGGAAAAACCATTTCAGACACTGTGAAAAAAGAGAAGATGCTGCAATGTATATTATGAGAAAAATAAAGTGTTTATGACATTGGATGCATGTAAACCTCGTTGTAGGAGACCTCCAAATCAAAATTAGGAACATTGAAAATAGCATAATATAATATATATCTATTAAGTCTCTTCTGCTCACCAAAGCTGCATTTATATGCTCAGAAATACAGAAAAAAATGGTAATATTGTGAAAAAGTATTACAATTCAAAATAACATTTTTCTATTTTAATATATTTTAAAATGTAATTTATTTCTGTGATGCAAAGCTGAAATTTCAGCAGCCATATATGTGTTACATATATATGAAATATTATATTTAAAACATCATATATATGTAAAATATATCAAATAAAAACCAAAAGTAAAATATAACAAATATAAATAAATAAATAAATAAATACAAAATTCTGCCAATATTTGTTCATAATATTCATAGTTTTTATTGTAACATTATTATTCAACACGTTTCAGCCCCCAGTGTCCTTCCTCTAAGACACTTACGTTCAGGTCGCAAACCTGAAGAAGAAAATAATCTTTTCTTGAGGGTCGGCTAAATTTATTTCCATGACTTTCAATTGTTCTGACTGTATAATGGTGCCATGAACTTATTACAAGGACAATCCCCTTGGAGTAACCTGGGGTTAAGAGCCTTGCTCAAAGGCACAATGGTAATGCCTCATGGTTTGCTTCTTTAAACTAGCAACCGTCCAGTTACCAGCACTGAGCCTTAAAGGCACAATATGTAATTTTCACAGCTAGAGGTCGCTTATTCCAAACAAAGCCGAAGCTTGATGACAGAATGAGGCCGTTGGAGCAAGTGCTAGTGAGAGACGAGCGCGACCTGTAAAATAAAATAAAAGACCAATACCATACAGTAAATCTACTTATAGTGAAAAGTAAATCTAATGACTAGGTGAGTAAATACAAAAAGTTGTGGGCAAGTGCTTCCAAGATCATGTTTCCGAGTTCATGGTGGCAAAACAAAACCATTAGTTTTAATGAGAAAAAAACTAAACTGAATTCAAAACTTAAGGAATGACATATAAGGGGCAATGGGATGAATGGGAATGCCTTCTCCGATAGCTTTCTCCGGGTATATCAGAACTCCTATTTTGCACAATCCATTTAAAAGCAGAAAAAAAATTCCATTATACTAGTGCATGCAGTGTAAACGGCTACTCTCACTATCAAACGCTCTTACATATTAAATTCGCTGCTCACCTCATTTAACGTTGGGTAATTGACAAAATGTATTCAACAGCACGAAACCAGGGTTCCCGATCCCCACTCCAGAAGCGGAGACGTGAGCGTCGTGCCACAGTGTCAAACTACATTACACCACTTGATACGCATAACAGACGCTGTAGAGCGGATAAATATCACTGATCAGCCCACAGATGTGCAGATGTGTCAGAGGGATTAAAATCACGATTGTTTTGGAAGGAAACCAAAGCTCGGCTGTCTACACAATACACTGTCACAGGAAAAATGTACAGACTCAATTCACAGCTTTCATAAATTCAGTCTTATATCATGTCATGCGTTATGTTTCTGAAGCCCCGCCCACAGCGAAACCTTATTGGGCTAAAATCCTGCTCTACAATTTACACTGTTTAATACAGGTTGAGGCTCCAGACAATACATTTACTTAGTTCATGTGTTATTATATAACAACACGAATATACTTAGTTGATGTGTTATTATACAATTTTGATTAAAAAAAATATATAAATTAAAATTAAATTTGATACGGTATAAAAACATTTTTTAAAAACATTTTTATATAATTAAATGAACTGAATTTATTTTGTTGTGTTTCAATTGTTCATAGCAGGAACCGAAATATTGTATTCCTAATTGTAACAATATTAATCATTTTGCAAATAAACAAGCATATAAAATATTCTAAAACAATATACACTAAAAAAAGTGAATTTTAAATGAATACTTTTATTCAGGAAGGACGCATTGAATCAATAAAAAGGCACAGTAAAGACATTTATAATGTTACAAAAGATTTCTATTTCAAATAAATGCTTTTTTACTCATCAAAAAATCCTGGGATATATATGTATATTTTAGACTCTTAGAAACCTTAAGAAATATTGGTATTAGGCCTGCAGTATGTCAAAAAACAGATATTTTCCAGTTATATATATATATATATATATATATATATATATATATATATATATATATATATGTTTGTACTGGATAATCGTGCATTTTCTATTTTTTATGCTGTCCAACTTAAAAAAAAAAAAAAAAACTAAATATAGGTTTCAGATGCTTGTGATGTTATGTATCACAGTGCTGTTACTCCAGCTTTGAAAGTTAATGAAAAAAAAAAAAACTTTTTGATTTTGTTACTGGGATACTTTGACATGTTCACAGGGACACAGAATGACTGATTCACCGCAGCCGCTGGCTTTATGAACACCAGAACAAACACAGACACGCAGAGCAGAGGAGGCTTTTTCAGTGTGTATCTGTGCATTCAAAAGCAGCAGTCTAGTCCTTCAGAACACATACATCCATGAGTCTGTATCCACCCACATTTCTTTGTCTATAATACAACGGGAGCTCTCGAAGCCATGCGAGAACATGATCAGATGAATACAGAGGCACTTATCAGTCAACAAAGAGAAAACATGCTGCCTTATTCACCGCTCAAACAGAGCTGGACGTTTTTAACCCTGAGGTTTTACTCCTCTCCTGAATGATGACAGAGCTCAAGAAGTGAGCCAAACACTGACAATGTTTTGTGTTCAGCATTTGCATAACAATTCCTGACCTTTCGCTGACATTTAATCGTGACCACAAATTTCTAATCAGCCCTTAATAATGAGAGCGGCGATGAGGCACTCTGACAGACCTGCCGCACCACGGCAATCCGCGCGGATTTCAGGGATATGAGCACAAAGGTTATCCTGCGAAAATACCACTGGAAAGTTCCCCCGCAGAGACGTCGTTATGATCCACACGCTTGCCGCAAAAATTAAAAAGCTGCCAGCGACTCATTACAGAGTGAGCATATCACACTTAAATAGCGTCCGTGCTGACTCTTCTCTCCCTAAAGGAAGCGTATGTGTGCACACAAATAAAAACACACTGTCCTTTTCTTGGGGCAAACCTCTTTTCCTGTAAATATTTAAGCCTGGGACCATAACAGCATGGCCTAATCTGGACTTAGTTAAGCAAATACAATTAAAGGTGCAGTTAGTGATTTTGGAGAAATCAACCCAAACAAACACATCCCTCATTTCATTGCTCCGCCCCCAAAATGCTCGAACATGCATCGAGTGGATGTCTCTATCATAGTTGAAGCAAAGCAAAATAATGCTTCGGGGAAAATAAAAGTGAAAGATGATGAACAAACGACAGACAGGAGTATGTAAACAAGAGTTGGTTGTTAGTCTCCAGCGGCTTCACACTCAAAACGGTCTGTTACTATAATTAACATTACAACAACAGCCTTCTGTGAAATCAATGTTACTCACGCATGGGGCCGAATCGACACAACATTGGCATCTTTTTTTTCAGGTCTTTCAGTCTCTCCAGGACTGGAAAGCTTTTCTAATATTAACTTGGGTTCTAAAGCTCTTGCCTGATCATAACCAGTGATATTCCTCTGAGATTTTCTCTTTTTGTAATGTCTCTCAGCCATCTCCCTTTCTACAGTCTTTCTTCAAATCTCTCTCCTCCCCCATCATGAGTGTCGATACGCCCCCAACTGCTCATTGGCTCACTCTCTCTCCTCCCCATCATGAGTGGACACGCCTCCATCTGCTGATTGGCTCATTCTCTCCTATCCCATCATGAGTGGACACGCCCCTTTCTGCTGATTGGCTCACTATCCTACATCCATCATGAGTGGACACACCCCCATCAAAGATTGGCTCACTCCCTCTCCTTCCCCATCATGAGTGGACACAAGTGTGTTCTGCTGCTCAGGACAGTCCACTTTCAAAAGTGTTTCCCAGGAATCGCTTACTGTACCTCTAAACCTCTAAATTAGTGAGCAACAAAAATATATTTGTACTATATGTATAAGTATATATATATATATACATATATATATATACATATATACATATATTTATTTTATAACAAGCATGAAAATATTCATCGGTATAAGCCAGAATTTTTAAATTGTCATAATTAAGGAGTTGCTAGTTAAGAAAATACAATTAACTCTAAATTAACAAGCCAGAAAAATGAGCAGGCTCTGAGTAATAGTGTTATCGACACCCTAGAAGTAAATCTGGCTCGTTTTCAGCGTGGGAGCTAAATACAAACATCTCCTGCAGCCAAACTATCATAGACAATACACCAGGAACTCTGGGATTTAGGACACACACGGCTTCCAAATCCCGTCCGTACACACCTCTTTTGCTGCGCTGCAGTCGAGTGTTTATGCATGCAGGTCGTGCGACATTTAACGAAAGGCCAGTTTGATTTGGTGTTTACAGATGGCGCTTTTATCCTCTCCGGCCCCGATGGATCGTCCTGTCGTGTCGTGAGTTTGAATAACATCCTACTAATAAACCCGTCTGATTTCTTCCCAACACGTGATATCTACCAGTGAGATGAGGAGAAAACATGAAAAAGAATATTTTCTCTTGTGACACTTCAAGAAAGAGAAGCGTTTGAAGAATTGGACTGGAGCGTTGGAACAGGTTTGATGAAAGAGACTTGGAGGTGTTTAGCGCACACCTACACTCAATCATGTGCATATTTTAGTCTCATATTGTCCTTGCTTGAACTACATGTTTCCTGACGTAGTGTGCACAACATACTACATTCAGAGCATGTAATATGTACTAGGGCATGCATGACTACACATTATAGACTAGTCATGCAGAAAATAGATGACTAGTAGCCGAGTCAATGTTTGCCTTATGTAAAAGAGGCATCGTTGAGCTACAGCAGTCTTAGGGCCCTGAAAGCTGGTTGACTTTTAACATGCTTTCTGAATGCAAGATACACAAATATATATATATATATATATATATATATATATATATATATATATTATATATATATATATATATATATATATATATATATATATATATTTGTGTAATCCCAAATGAACATAGCCGTTACAAGATACCATAAATGTACATAAAGTGAGTGAATACACAAAACATGGATTTTTCACCACGTAAAAAAAAGGGAAAAAAAGGATTTTTTTTAAAGTATAACGCGAAAACGGAAAGATAATGATGTCTTCCCAACCATGTTTAAAAAAAAATTGAGTGGGACACTTCCAATGGAAAAAAGTGTCCCCATCAACCTGAATTCAACCCTAAATAAAATAAAACATGTAAATGTAATATGTTACTTCAAAGAGCAAAGATCATACTGATTTCCTAACATGTTAAAAAATAACATAATGTACAAAATTATTTAAGTAAATATAAGAAATACATTTACTTTACGTAATTATGCTTCTCAATTAAATTTATCTTGTGTAAACGATGTTATATTTCACTGAAAAATCCACTATAGTACAAAATCAACAAATTTCGCTCTCACTTGAACCTATTAGCTTTCTGAAATACAAGCCCGTTTTTATCAGTCAATTAGTTTAAAAAAAAAAAAAAACACCTCCGGAGTGAAATAAATATTCTTTCATTAAGGCCGGATAAGCACATGATCGCACCCCGAGAAGCAAAACAGCCTTACAATGTTTCAAGCTCATTTCGATTCATGGGCCGTGACATTTGTCACGTAAGAGTTTTAGCTTCACCTTCAGCCCCGTTCCTTAAAATAACTTTAAATAACCAATTTAATTATCAGCATCGCTGGTTAGTTCAATTCGCTGATCTCTAAGAAGGCGGATTAGTGGAAAATATGCGTATAATATCAGCAAGGCAGTTCGAGCATATCTGCAGGGAGAATTTTCGTATATATAGGTTATATAAATATAGCCTGTTTTACAGCAGATACACGCAGACTGTGAAAGTGACTCAAGGGGCAGCGAATCTCATTATATGTGCGTTGGAAGACAAAGCTTAACTCACAGGAAGTGTCAATCGTGTGAGACAGAAGTTGTCGGTGCTGCTCCTCTTTGCTGTGAATCATAACGCTGGTCTCGCACCTGGTGTGCGTCTGTTTGTGCCGAGTCAGCCAAAACACTCTCAAAGGCCCCCTGTATTACATGCACTGATGAAAAAGTAAATTGATATCCAAAATTAAATATTATAAGAGTGATAAAGCACCTAAAAACAGTTTCAGCGCAAATGTGTGTGTATGTATATATATAAATGCTCTCAGTTTGTGGGTCAAATAATGCAAACGACTATGATCCAGGGCTACAGTGATAAGGGCAGCTGTGAGAGAATGTGAATGTGGAGTGACTCTGCTGTCGTGTTTCCAGGCAGCTGTGTGCTGTACAGCCGGATTTGGAGAGATACCTGTCCTCTCCGAGCAGGCTGCTCCAGCAGCCGGGCCGATGCGATCTGAACTCCTGTCTGATCCTTAGTCCGCATGACTACTGCGTGAAGAGCTCCAGGACACCTGTCTGCTCTCATCTACACTCCTTCTCTGACTGCGTTTGGGGAGGAAATACTGCTGTTATGGGTTTCACATCCTGTACAGAAAACTCTCCATGAGAAAATGCATGGTGCACTGATTTTTGTGATGGTGTACTGTAAAGGATGTTTTACAGTGTTGTAAGAGCAGTTTTTTTTTTTTTATCACAGTTGTAGTCAATGCAATTATATAAACTGCTAATATAATTTGTCATTTAACAAATTATCACTTATTTTATATAATTATCACTTTTTGTTCAATAATATTGAGCAGAAACATAGGCCGTCCCTAGTTAGCACACCTATGTCCACTGAGATGTCTGTAAATCAGTGCATTAGCTAAATTGCAGAATATCTAATAGTCATTTTACAAATAAAGATTATATTCAAAGTGATAAATATTAGAAAAACATCTGCTGAACATCAAACATAACATTTGAGCAAGTGGGCTTTAACAACATAGCTAGGCTATATTATCGACTCGACGTCAACTCGTTTTAACATGATATATTTTTATATAAATAACCGAGGAGCGTAAAAAAAAATAAGCTCAGATATACCTTTATTTTATATCATATCTGCTGACGGTTTCATATGTCAGGGAATGTTTTAGCGACAGCTAATCTAAAAATGCTAATCTTTCAGACGAAAATATAGCATGTTATTTCAAATGGAATTATTACTGTACACGTTTGACACATGGAATGTCTGAAAACATGTACAGTAGAATATCTTATAGACATACTGTAGGTATAATTCAGAAATACTTATTATTAGACACCGGTGGCCGTTGAACTTCTGCCAAGCAACTTGATGCTCGTGCTCGCCTCGCACTCATGCTCGTGCACGGAACACATAACGTACAAGAGTGATTCAATGCCCCGATATATGACGAAGTTCTTTCTATTTGGAAATACCTTAGCAGGGAAACATGCCGAGAGCGACATTTATAGGAATATGTAAATATGTTCAGCGCGATTTCCTCAGTAACAAAATAAACGCAGCAAAGATGACAGCGGTGAGAAAGCAGCAGTTAAAAAAAAACAAACAAAAAAAAAACATCGGATATGTTTGCACCAGCTCTGCAGTTCACCGTCATGTCGACAGATGAGGTAATTAAAATTGCACTGTAATGTTTGATTATAAAGTTTGAAATTATAGACTAGATCTGACTATGTGAAGCTATAGTTTGAATTAATCGCTTTTCTTTGCGTGACACTGACGGGAGCGCACGTAAAACGTCACGTCCATTTGATTTTCCCGGCAAAAACGACCCGAATCCTTCGCATAAAAATCAGTTTACAAGCTTTTACAGACAACCTAGGAAGTCGGTGGAGGTCTCGTGTTTTATCATTTATCATTCTTACATATATGATATATATAGCCACTGCACTAGGCTACATGTTGTAGTTTGTCTTTCGTGATTAATCTAAAACATTTGTGAATTTCGTTGGTTTTAAACTCTTGACTGGAGGTCTGTGTAAATCATCATCCACTCCAATTAAGCCTTAAATTGAATTCAGCAGCACTTTCTTTGCCAACGGCTTTTCTGACCATCTCTACTGAATGAGGAAATTGTGTTTATTTCACTTAATCTGGACAATGCCTCTGAATGTTGAGAGGAATTTCTCCAGCAATCTTCGCATTTCTCATTTCCGCACCACCTTGAACTTGACTTTGGGACAGAGGCCTTGTTCACACAAACATCAGCAGTTTATTCCAAACATATATTTGCTGGTCAAAGTTTAACATCACCCAGCAACCACTATACATCACCAGCTTGATGTGGTTTGGAACATGGTTTTTACTTAGTCCAAGCTGGTAAAAAGATGGTTGACCTGCCGGATCAGGACCTGTTTCAGTAATTACACCATTTGTTTTGACCAGCAACAAATCATCTTCTTTTTTTCTAAAAACCACTTCACATACATTCCAAATCATAAGCATCACAAAAAAAGAGATTTTATTATTTTTAAAAAATACATTTCATTTTTATTTTCCATTTCAATTTAAATAGTATATATAGGTTTTAATCAAGATTTATTATGTTTTTCTTTTATTTGGGTCATTTCCTTTCACAGCTCCTCCTATAGTAAGCACTCTCTCTCTCACTTTGCCAAGAAAAAGTTCAGACGAGCGGCTTTTATGTTTCTTTCTTTTCATAAACCCTCTGAGAGAAACTAGCTAAAAAGATGTGCAGTGAATCGTCTTCACTAACAACAAAAGGATAAAAAAAGCCACCAGAAAATCCATTTTAAAGTCTTAAAAAGACTGACAAATGTGTTCCCTGGATGGCTATATTATGTCTGCCGTTCGCTGGCCACTTTTTGCCTCAGTGGAAATCATTGCCATTCTCCTATTAAAAGACAGGTTCATTTTGTCAAGTCTGCTAAATGTTCACATTTAAGTCTTCAATTTTCTGTCATTATCAGTCTATTCCCTGATGGAAAATCCAACTGAAATAAGCTTCTCAGGATATCTTGTTTGACGCAATTTCTAGCCGGTTGATTATTGTCATTAACTGGTCCAAGCTGGTTAGTTGGCTGATTAGCTGGACTGCTGCTAATTTTTTGTTGTTGTTGTTGTTTTTTTTTTTTTTTTACCTTTTTGACCTTTGTGGGAACATCCTCATCACAATGCTGGTTTTCCACCTTCAGTGTGCGATATCAAATAAGTTTTATTAGCATTAGGGTTGCACAATATGGGGAAAAATGTAATTGCATACACAAAATTATAAATATTATTATTAATAATAGTTGTAGAATAATATTAAAATAAAATAATAATTATTATTATTAAATATTATTATTGTAAAATACAAAAATAAACTAATATTACCTTTGTAATAAAGCTATATTGCTGTAAAATAAAAATTATTTTTAAAAAATTATGCAAATTAAATACAACTATATTGTCTTTAAGTTTTATAGCTTTTATATTGACGGAAAATCGTAGTGCAAAATTTACCATGGGAAAAAGAAGTACCGTGTAAACAACAAAATAAGCCCAAAGTATATTTCAGCCATTCGCATTCCACAAAGTTTTCATCATCGGGATGGTCCCGGGATGGTGTGCGCAAACGTTTGATGACGAAAATTGCGTCACGTATACCCAAATAAAAGCAGTGCACACCCAATTTTTGTGTCCGTGCGGATGGTGTGCGTGCAATAGTGCATACGCAAGGTGAATGTTGAGACATAGTCCACTAGGTGGCAATACACAGTTGTGATGTATTGTACATTGGTTGAAGAACAGTGCAGAAAGAGCGATACAAACAACATGCCGTTTCATGAACTGTAAACAAAGCAGCATATCATTCTCAATCGCTTTTGTTTAGGTTCTTTTTCTAAACTTTCCTTGCAATGCCAGATCCGCTACTTTTCTTCTTCTATCCTTGCCAAGTGAATGTGATGTAAATGACACGATTCAGTGCTGCCCTCTGATGTCTTGTAGAGTATGGAAAAGCAATTGTACTGTGCATGTGTCAAACTCCATGCTCATCCATGGTTGAGTAAACTTTGAAAGTGGAAAAAGTGAAAGGCCAAGTATGGCAATTTGTCGTAAGCATTTAACCCATCCAAGTTATTGCACAAACTTTAGGAGTAGTGAACACACACTGCAAACCGTGGATACACACACCTGGAGCAGTGGGTGGCCATTTTGCTGCGGCGCCCAGGAAGTGATTGGGGGGGTTAGGTGCCTTGCTCAAGGGCACGTCAATTGCCAGAATTGAGTCTTCGCTGGCAGTTTGATTGACAGGCGATCTGACCAATCATAACCCCGAATCCGCCATTTTGTCTGACGAAGCAGTCAGGGGAGTTAGTAGATTAACGTTGGTGAACTTGAACAATTGTGTGTTCTCACGTCTTTCTGTGCTTGAAACAACATGTTCATTCATGTTTATTTGATGCTATAAATGAACTAGTATGAATAGATGATCGGTTCACGAGGAGCTACAGCGATCTGTCACGACACATTAAAGACACACTAGACGCTATTTATTGTTTAAACTTCTTTAAAAAATTACGATATATTAAATATGAAACTGTTTCATATGTCTCTTGATGTGTTGTCCTCTTTGCTCCTCGATGTATTTTTCACCTCGTGAGAACATGATGTGTGGCGTGAGAGCGCATTGTTTGTCGGACATAGCAACAGTAACTAAAGGGGGCGGGTCTTTGCGAAGGGTCAATTGAGAATTGATCTTGAACCTTCGAGTTACCAGTCTGTCTCTCTAACCATTAGGACATGACCGCCTCATTAGATGTCTTTGTAAGCTGTGTGGACACGACTCCGAGTGAGATGGAGTAAAACGTGGACCTTCATTCACCACCACTCCATATCAAAATTCCACTGTATGATATTATGACTGTACCATAGTCACACAACAGTACACATCTAGTTTACACATTCAAATCGATCGCACACAATGAAATTCAAGAACTGTGCTGCATTAGCTCATTTTAATTAAGCAAGAAAATTGAGCAAGCAGCTGAAATCCATTTTTTGAGTATAGCCTGAACCATCTAGCATGGCCGCACATGTATTTCCTGTAGAATGGAGTGTGTGTTCCTGCAGCGCTGAGCCTGAATCTCCCATCGGTTCCAGAGCTCATTACCCTACAGCGTCTCTGAGAGTATCTCTCCAGCGCTGAGATCAATGTGAAGAGCTTGTGAGCGCAGACTGTTATCGAGACAGATGAATGAATATGTATCGTAAGGGGCGAGCAAAAAGGGTGCCATTCGTTCCACGCATCCCGGTGCTCTTCAAATGGAGGAAAAACTCAATCAGAAAACAAATATACTGTTACAGACACGCCAAAGTTCTTTAATCGGAGTCGGCGCGTGTGGGTTGACGCCCCAAAAGAGTTTTCAGAGGCTGTATGAAAGTCTCTGATAATCAAACATGTCACTCACTACCTCCACAAGCTCAGATCACAGGGGATCGCCTTCCCATCATGCCTAGAGAGAATTTAATTATAGTATCGAATGGAGACAGGAGATGCTGGTTGGCACGAGGGAATTGAAGGACTATCGGTTTGCCCCAGTCTCAGCGAGTCTGTCCAAATGGGCTGTAATGAGACATTTTGAGAGTCGACGTACTCGGACCCCAGACCAGAACCGCCGCGTGTGTAATCTCATCCCAACCAGACCGCCGTGCTCGGTACGATTTGGGCTTTATCTGCCGTGAAGCACTCTTCCCCCTGTGATGTCAAGCACATGGTTTGATCACCCTACAGTAATTAATCAGCTCGTACTGGTGCGATTATTGCTCATTAGACTACACTGAATCGTGTGCGAGACATACTGTAGAAGGAAGGTGCGTTTCTTGGATTGTTTTCCACTGGGTTAATCTTTTCATATGCAATAGATTATAAAAAAGACGTGTGCTGGGTGTATGTCTTCACAATTTGACCCCCAAGAAAGTCATGTCCGCCTTTGAAACACTGGAAAATCTTCATACTTCAACTTATAGTTTTTCTATGCATTTTTTGCAAAGTAAAATAATTTAGCTGTAGCCAAATAATTTTGTCAGAAAACCAAAGTGTTTTGTTCTTCAAAAAAAAAAAAAAAAAAAAAAATATATATATACAGTATATATATAATTTGGCCTATGAATTATGAACAAATGGCTATATATATATTCCTCATATTTTGATGGTTTAATCAAAATTGTACGGTCATTAACAATAAATATCCCCTCTGGATATCACTTTTGACTACTGTATATCAATATGAATGAAATACACTTTTTAATAGTAAATTATCACTATAAAATAATACTTTTATAGTAGAAATAATAAAATAATATAAACAAACTAAATGTGATTATATATCAATATGACTATAAAATAATAAATTACTATTTTAATAATTACTGTTATTATAACAATAAATTATTATTTTTTAAAAATAATCCACTTGCTTCTATTATAAGCAATTATAACTAAAAAAATAAAAATGATAAATCACAAATTGTGTTAATATGACTATAAAACAATGATGATGTTATTATAAAAATAAGAAATTTATATTATTAGTTAATACTATTAAATAATAATTATTATTATTGTCATCATTATTGTTTGAAAAATTAATAAACGAAATAAGAAACAGTACTATTGTAATAAAAATATTTTACTGTAATCAAAGAAAAATATAATAATAATAATACTAATAGTTTTATTTTATTTGAACAAATCATTTTGCTAATTAAGCCACTGGTGCATGAGTTCTAGCAGAAGGTGCGTTTCTTCTAAAAAACTGAGTTATTTTCGGCTGGGTTAATCTCGTTGTATGTAACAGACCATAATAAAACGTGTCGCGGGTGGCTGGAGGGCATAAGCGCCGTCTGTCATGCGTCCTCTCCATCGTCCCTCGCACTAAACGGGTCTCTCGTTTTCCACGCGCGCTCTCGTGTGACTCACATTCATTGTCATGCAGCGGGTTCAAGCTGCAGAAATGACAGCGCACAGACTTCATTCAAATGCTTCACCTAAAACTCTAGAGGACGTAAATGATTTATTCTGCAGGTGCAGTGGGTCAGAACCATGTCAGGGTGGGGTGAAATGGCCAAGGCTGGCTCTGCATAGACCCGAAATACAGTGACGTCTGGCCTTGAGCCAACCACCATGGAAGACATGGAGGGAAGACATATTTCTTTAGTACAAAGTGGATAAAAGATGCAAGCTTTGGATCGATGGCGAATGAGGTGAATCTTTTATAGGATGTGATATTGTCTCCTTCTACATCTAAAATACATGAGTGAAAACATGCATGAAAAAACAACATACAACATACAACACCATAAGTGTAGCTAGACTCATGAACAAATGACTCTTATGAACCAGTTCTTTTTAGTGAATCAAAAACATACATCACGACCAGTGCAGTCTGATTCATGAGCAAGTGACACTTATGAACTAGCTCTTTTTAGTTGATCAAAAACATACAACTTGATCAGTGTAGTCTGAATTATGAACAAATGACTCTTATGAACCAGTTCCTCATAGTGAATCTAAAACATACAGTGCAAGCAATGTGGTCTGATTCATGAGCAAATGACTCTTATGAACTGTTTTTTTTTTGTTTAAATAATCAAAAATGTATAACGCGACTATTGTAGTCTGAATTATGAACAAATGAATCTCGTGAACTGTTTATAACTTAATCAAAAACATACAATGCATAATCTGAATTATGAGCAAATGACTCTTATGAACAAGTTCATTACATTGAATCAAAAACATACAGTGCCATCAGTGTAGTCCAATTCATGTGCAAATGACTCTTGTGAACTGTTTATGACTTAATCAAAAACATACACGGATAATCTGAATTATGAGCAAATGACTCTTATGAACCAAATGTTTTTAGTGAATCAAAAACATACAGCACACTGTAGTCTGATTCATAAGCAAATGACTCTTATGATCTGTTTAAGGAATTAAAAACATACAATGCAACCAGTGTAGTCTGAATTATGAAGAAATGACTTATGAACAAGTTCTTTATAGTGAATCAAAAATATCAGTGCCACCAGTGTAGTCCAATTCATGAGCAAATGACTCTTATGAACTATTTCTTTTTAGTTAATCAAAAACACACAACATATAGTCTGAAATATGAGCACACGACACCTATGAACCGAATGGTTTTAGTGAATCAAAAACATACAGCACAGTCTGAATTATGAGCAAATGACTCTTATGAACAGAATGTTTTTAGTGAATCAAAAACACACAGCACAGTGTAGTCTGATTCATGAGCAAATGACTCTTATGAGCTACGACTTTTTAGAAAATCAAAAACATGAAGTCTAGTCTGAATTATGAACAAATGACTTAAGAACCAAATCTTAATAGTGAATCAAAAACATACGGCACACCCAGTTTAGTATGATTCGTGAGCATTCATTCATTCATTCATTCATTCATTCATTTTCTACCGCTTATCTGGGGCCAGGTCGCGAGGGCAGCAATCTGAGCAGAGATTCCCAGACTTCCCTCTCCCCAGACACTTCCTCCAGCTCTTCCGGGGGGACACCGAGGCGTTCCCAGGCCAGCCGAGAGACATAGTCTCTCCAGCGTGTCCTATGTCTTCCCCGTGGCCTTCTCCCGGTGGGACATGCCCGGAACACCTTCCTAGGGAGGCGTCCAGGAGGCATCCGAAACAGATGCCCGAGCCACCTCAGCTGACTCCTCTCGATGTGAAGGAACAACGGATCTACTTTGAGCTCCTCCCGAGTGACCGAGCTCCTCACCCTATCTCTAAGGGAATGCCCTGCTACCCTGCGTAGAAAGCTCATTTCAGCTGCCTATATCCGGGATCTCATTCTTTCGGTCATGACCCAAAGCTCATGACCATAGGTGAGAGTAGGAACGTAGATTGACCGGTAAATCGAGAGCTTCGCCTTGCAGCTCAGCTCCTTCTTCACCACGACAGACCGGTACATCGATCGCATTACTGCAGAAGCTGCACCGATCCGTCTGTCAACCTCGCGCTCCTTCCTTCCCTCACTCGTGAACAAAACCCCAAGATACTTGAACTCCTCCACTTGAGGCAGGAGCTCTCAACCAACCTAAAGAGGACAAGCCACCCTTTTCCGACTGAGATCCATGGTCTCAGACTTGGAGGTGCTGATCCTCATCCCAGCCGCCTCATACTCGGCTGCAAACCATCCCAATGCACGCTGGAGGTCCTGGCCCGATGGAGCCAACAGGACAACATCATCCGCAAAAAGCAGGGATGAGATCCTGTGCTCCCCAAACCAGACTCCCTCCGGCCCCTGACTGCGCGTAGAAATCCTGTCCATAAAGATTATGAACAGGACCGGTGATAAAGGGCAGCCCTGCCGGAGTCCAACATGCACGGGAACAGGTCTGACTTACTGCCGGCAATGCGAACCAAGCTCCTGCTCCGGTCATACAGGGACCGGACAGCCCTTAGCAAAGGGCCCCAGACTCCATACTCCCGGAGCACCCCCCACAGGGTGACACGAGGGACATGGTCGAATGTCTTCTCCAGATCCACAAAACACATGTGGACTGGTTGGGCAAACTCCCATAAACCCTCCAGCACCCTAGAGAGCGTATAGAGCTGGTCCAGTGTTCCACCGGGACGAAAACCGCATTGTTCCTCCTGAATCTGAGGTTTGACTATCGGCCTTATTCTCCTCTCCAGTACCCTGGCATAGACTTTCCCGGGGAGGCTGAGGAGTGTGATCCCTCTGTAGTTGGAACACACCCTCCGGTCCCCCTTCTTAAAAAGAGGGACCACCACCCCGGTTTGCCAGTCCAGAGGCACTGTCCCCAACCGCCACGCGTTGCTGCAGAGGCGTGCCAGCCAAGACAGCCCCACAACATCCAGAGACTTGAGGTACTCAGGGCATATCTCATCCACCCCCGCTGCCTTGCCACCAAGGAGCTTTCCAACTACCTCAGTGACCTCAGCTTGGGTGATGGGTGAGCCCACCTCTGAGTCCTCGGCCTCTGCTTCCTCAGTGGAAGACGTGTCGGTGGGATTGAGGAGATCCTCAAAGTATTCCTTCCACCGCACAACGATGTCCCCAGTTGAAGTCGGCAGATTCCCACCCCCACTGTAAACAGTGTTGGCAGGGCACTGCTTCCCCCTCCTGGGGCGCCGGACGGTTTGCCAGAATTTCTTCGGGGCCGACCGATAATCCTTCTCCATGGTCTCAACGAACTCCTCCCAGACCCGAGTTTTTGCCTCCACAACTACCCGGGCTGCACTCCGCTTGGCCTGCCGGTACCCGTCAGCTGCCTCAGGAGTCCCCCGAGCCAAACAGGCTCGATAGGCCTCCTTCAGCTTGACGGCATCCAGTGTCCACCACCGGGTTCGGGGATTGCCGCCACGACAGGCACCGGAGACTTTACGGCCACAGCTCCGAGTGGCCGCATCGACAATGGAGGTAGAGAATATGGTCCACTCAGATCAATGTCTCCAGCCTCCCTCGGTATCTGGTTGAAGCTCTGCCGGAGGTGTGCGTTGAAGATCTTTCTGACAGGGGACTCGGCCAAACGTTCCCAGCAGACCCTCACAGTATGTTGATTCGTGAGCAAATGACTCTTATTACCTGGTTCTTTTTAGCGAATCAAAAAACAAACATTGCAAATTCAGTCGAGAGCTTGTGAATCAGAATATATATATATATATATATATATATATATATATATATATATATATATATATATATATATAAATGTATAATTATATAGCTCCTACTTGGCTAAATCACATTACAGATGCTCTTGTATAGATATCTACACTTGCACAACCCTCTTCTGTCACTCATCACCACGGTAACAACACCACGATCACAAATGATCAATTCTGGAGTCATAACTGAGAGCTTCATTGATCAGATGTCAGGCTCAAGCTGTAGTTTCATTAGAGAATGTCATGGATATAATTGCGGTTTAAGTCTCATTCTATGTTGACGGTCCCTGCCGTTTACTCACAGCTTCCTGACCTGCTTTAGTGTCCAGGCAGGAGAGCGGAGCTGACAGGCCGCTGTGCTTTCATTCTTTCTGCCGTGCGCCGGATTACTGTCTCTAGCTGTCAGACAGCCACTATGGGGAACGCTGGCTAATCTATATTTAGAAGTTTTTGCATTACATATTCATGGATGATTCAGAATCCAAAGTCCCTGAGTAGATCTGAAACTTCACCATCCAATCTGTTCCTTTGCTTTTCTTTCCGTCAGTCTGTTTTCAATGGACGGATCACATCAGATGAGTCTGAAAATAGCAGGTTTCCGAAACAGTGGTGATCGCTGCGAGACCGAAGCATGGCTTCTCATACCATGTCATGAAATGCGTTGGTGTTAATTAGTGGAAAATAAATGGAAAGGTTTTCGCAAAAATCACCCACATGGCTTCGGCTTTCTTTTTTCTGTGGAACACAGAAGAAATTTTAAGAATGTTTCAGCTGTTTGTGTCCATATTATGAAAGTCAATGGGACCAAAAACTTTCATGCATTAATTGAATATGTGACTGACAAAAAAACACTGTACTGCTTATAAATACATAGAGATAAGATCATTCAAGAATCTAAAGTAAGACTCTTCAGACACTTCTAAATATATTAAATACTGCATAATGTAGAATTAACATAGATACAACATAATTTGAAATATTTGTTAATGGCATCTTTTTATGAATGATACTAATACTGCTACTGATGTCTCTATGAAATAGATTTTTTAAAAACATTAATTATAGACATTCAACATTACAGTACAAAACAAAAAAAATAAAAACAAAACAAATGTGTTCGCTGAGGGATTTACCCACATTCTTTTCTTCATTTGTACAGTTTTTGGACTCTGGGCTTCAAATGACACTGTGTGGTTCAGGTTGTTTAGTCCAGATGCGTCATCGACAGGGTCTGGAAATCTCCTGACCGATGACAGTTTCATAATTGGCACTCAGGAACAAGGCTGTCATGACGTCTGAGTGACAGGTCGTCTGTTGGGGATAGAGGATAGTTACTGGTTTACTTTGAAGGACACCAAGGATTTCCAGTGAAGAAGATGCGGAACACAGAGACTTATCCTAGTCTCTCTAGGATACTCGGCATAATTGGTATCGTTCAACACTTATTTATTAAAAGATGTCATATTCTTTTCTTTCACATGATTAGAAGTCCAATTGTAGTATAATATTGGTCAAGGTGTCTTATAAAGGAAAATGTGTTTAACATGACCATTCTTTTCTGACTCAGAATTAAACATGCTACTTTACCTTCAAGACTTCTATGCAAATTGCAGTGCATCAGCCAATCAAACTCTTCTATATCAGTGGAGAAAGAAAAAATAACGACTTAAGGACTTTTGGTAATTATTATAATATATTAATAAATAATTTATTATTAATGAATTATGTAAATATTGGGCCAGACAAACATTTTGTTCAAAGCTTAGCGTTCAACCTTTCCTTTCCTCATCCCCGTCACAACTTCAGGGTCTTTAAAAAGACTTAATTAGAGTTAATAATCTGAGGTAGGGGCAGGTGTAGCGCTCACATCTCTAATAATCAGTGTTAATGAATTGCCATTTATAAACACAGCTGTGAGCCGAGATTGGTGCAGACCGGCAGTCTTACTCCGGACGTGCTGTTCCTAATAGTCACCTCACGCTTAGTTTTTCCACAGACGTAGAAGCAACAGCATCAGTTGAATCTTGAAACAAGCGTTCGATTGAGGCTCTCTGGTGGGCATATCTGAAAAATATCAATAGTGATTAAAATACGTGGATCAAGGGTCAGTTTCAGTCTGTGCTCTGGAGTTCTTGACATGCTAACACCGTTTGTCCTTTGTCCCCGGGAAGATGGAGGTATCGATTACTCCGTTTCGCCCTCTTTTTTGTTTTTCACAAAATGTCAATTGTGCCAGGTTTCAAACTGGCTGTCGGATGGCTCCGTGAAGTGCTCATGAATAATGCAGACATGCGGGGGGAAAAGAAGAGAGGGAGTTATCTTCTTTCTTTCGGCATTGGAGAGGTGGATCCTCACCTGAAGGTGTGAAAGGAAGCCAGTGGGGTGGGACCAGAAGGTTGAAAATGTCAGGGCAGGTTGTGTTGACGGTGGGGGGCTGAGACATGTTCGGTGGGCACAGAACAAATTCTGCTGCTGAATAGAGGAATGACTGTAATTATTCTACTGCTCCAGTTTTCATGAGAGAGGAAAGCCATTAATTCCGTGAGACATTCAGGCACTGTCCCACTGCGCCCCCAGAGAGAGAATGAGAATAAAGGGGAGAGGACGAGAGAGCGAGCGAGAGGGAGAAAAATGGTATACAAAGCTTTCTGCTTTGACAATGGCATGCAGGCACATTAGGACCCAGTACTGCGTATTTAAAACTGAAAGGATCCGGCATGATAGTCGGCCTCCATTTTTCATCTGACAATGTGTGGTATTCCAGAGTGGTCGTAATGCAGATGAGGCATTATGGCCGTTAAGATTAAGGGATGCATTAATTAAGACTCCACTGTGTATATTGGAATATGACAGGCACAACAAAGAAATCAAGAGGATCAGAAGTAGATAAACCTTTACCTAGTTACTCTAGCGTCACAGGCAACGGTAGCACAAGAAAGAATTAGAAGAGACGTTGTTTCTGAACAGAGAGAAGTAAGTAAAAAAGTGGTAGAATGATAAGTAAATCTTTAGTTAAGGATGTGGTAATGAGGCAGAGTGATGGGTAAGTAATGAGATCGGTTGGAAACCCCTGCTCTATCTCATTACAGATTACTTTACCTCATCATTAACTCATTATCCTATCATTAACCCATCTTTCTACGTTATATTTAACCCATTTAGCAATGAGGTGGGTTAATGAAGAAATTGGTTGGAAACCCCTGTTCTATCTCATTACAGGTTACTTTACCTCATCATTAACCCGTTATCCTATCATTAACCCATCTTACTATGTTATCTTTAACCCATTTATGAGATGGGTTAATGATGAAATAGGTTGGAAACCCCTGTTCTATCTCATAACAGATTACTTTACCTCATCATTAACCCATTATCCTATCATTAACCCATCTTTCTACTTTATCATTAACCCAGTTAGCAATGAGACGGGATCGTGATGAAGCAGAGCAATTTGGTTAGTGATGAGAGACTAATGTAGAAAGATGAAGTAAGGTAATTAGGTAGAGTGACAGGTTAGTGATGAGAGATTATTTGGTTAGTGGTCATATAGAACAAGTTGTTGGTGATGAAGTAGAGTAATATGTAAAGATATGATGAGGTAAATTGTTTGGATAAAGCTGGGAGAGAGAAAGATAAATAATGAGGAACAGTAATTGGTTAGTTATGAAGTAATGTGACTGAGTGAAATGTTAGTGATTAGATAACAGAACAGAAAAGGTTTTGAACCCATGCTGTACCTCATAACCAATTACTCAACCTCATCATGAACCATTCTACCTCACCAGTAACCCAACATCCAGTTTAAAAAAAAAATTGGTTAGTGATTAAGTAAAAGAGGTAGAGTGAGGAGTTTGTGATGCAAGTGGTTAGTGATGAGGTAGAGTAATGAGGCATTACAATGATAATGATGATGAGGTACAGTAACTGGTTTGTTATGAGGTCACCTATCTCTGATATGTTAGAGATAATATTGAGGACCTCATCATAAACCACTTTACATGACCACTCACCCTTCATTCTACCTTTTCATTAACCATTGATTTTTTTTTTTTGTCATTGGTTAGTGAAGTAGATTTATCAGGTAGATTAATGAGGTATAGAGAAGGGTAAGTGATAATGTAGATTGATTGGTTAGTAATGAGATAATGGTAGTCCATTGGTTGTGATAAAATTAATGAGGTGGAGCAATTGGCTAGTGATGCGGTTGAGAAAGACCGAGAATCTGTGATGTTTGGTTCCACTATTAGTAAAATATCTGCAAATTTGGTGGAAGTTTTTTTTTCCCAAATGTGAACTTTGATATGTAGCTTCTTGTGTTTCCAGCTCTCCTGCATTCACATGAATATGAATGTAAGCAAAGGGATCTGAAAGTCTATTGTGCACACATTAAAAGGTTAGTTTTGAGTTAGAGAACTGAGCTTGAGTTACTGAGGCAGACCGCTGCAGGTAATGACGTGTGTCTCACAATGAAGCTCAGAGTAACCTTGAGCACGAGTGTTCCTCATAAGCAGTACGATAAAAATCTCCACCATTCACGCGCCAAATGCGTCAATAAATGAAAAACACATTGAGATGCTCTAAAATGAATTCAGTAAGACTGCAATGACCTTGATGAGTCATGATGAGAGTTTCCACAAGCAGATTCATTTGATCTTCATCTCTCAGGTGATCTCTTCCTCCCTATAATTAAATTCAAGCAGGAGTGGCTGGATTGAATCTTTACTCGGTGCATCATCAAGTTTTGTTTGGTTGAACCCGTTTCTAGGCTCAGGAGGGATATACCATGCTGAGGCAACTCATAAATCACAGAATTAGACACTAAACAGCAAGAATCAGTAGAGGATAGTGGATTTTCCCATCAAGAAGGAACAGCACCCGATTTAGTGTCCGATTCACTGAATAATTATGGAAATCAGGTTCTGCGGGTGGTAATAGCGTGACGCTAATTGCGTCAGGCAAATAGCATTGAGTTTTGTGGATAAGGTGCAGTCTTAACAACTTTAATTTGCATATAAAAGAGGTGTGTTTGCACAGAAAAATGTACGTTAATTTACATATATAAGGTGCAGAACTAACTCAACATATTTAGCACCTTGTTAAATTGGATTGTGTTGACTTAGTGAATGAGATGCAGGTTTAATATGTAAGTTAATGTGACAACTGTATGATATTTTCATGATAACAGTGACAGTCTCTGAAGACCTGGCAACATGACTTCCAGCATTAAACATGATTCATAAGCATAAAACCCAGGAACTTCCCTTCTGTTAATGATTAGTTTCTCCTTGAATTTTGTTTGTGCTGTAGGAATATACATGTGAATAAAGCGAGCGTGGGAGTCACTGACTTTAGAGATGCATTTACAGTTAAGGTGTTTCTTGATAAGCGTTTAAGAGTTTGTGAATAAAACTCTGCATTCGGCTGTTTTAATGAAAGCTCTCTTGGCCCACTTCTTTTTCCCTTCAGCATCTTCAGCTTAAGCTCAAGGATCAGACTGACATGAATAAATAAAGAAGCCTCGGGACACAAGAGTCTTTTCCACCCGAAAATCCCTTCAGCTCAAACATCAGCACAGACCCACTGAAATCTCAAACGCTCCAGACATCTCAGCCTCCGGAGGGGTGCGTGTTCGCACGAGTCTAGTGAAAAGTAGTTTCGAAGAAAGTCACCTTTGAATTAATTGCATATAAATACTGTACATTTACACTATAGGATCTAAAAATAATATTTCAGACATGCACTTCATCAACTACGCAAACACAGTAGTTAGAAATGCATTGATCAAAAAGGTTATATAAACCGAAACCAGCTCCTCCTTCATTTTTATTTTCCATTAAAAAAGAATTGAGCTTTAGATTTCGTCCACACACTAAAAATATCACTGGGAACCTCCTCTTCTGTAGTGCAAGGGATTGTGGGAAATTTTAATCCAAACTGCACGCATACTTTGAATCCACCAGAAAATCCAACTTAAGCATATTATTTTTTGATATAGTATGAACGCTATTCTTAAAATTACTTTTTAAAATAGATTGTATGCATTGCTTGCATTATCTAATGTCATTCAATAGTTCTATTAAGTAGTTTTGAAACATTATACTTTGATCTGTATATTTTTAATATATTTATTTTAATTTTTAATACATTAATTGTCATACACTTTCAAAAAAAAGCTCACCAACTCTACATTTATTTGATCAAATACACAGTAATATTGTGAAATATTATTACAATTTAAAATAACTGCTTTCTATTTGAATATATTGTAAAATGTAATTTATTCCTGTGATCAAAGCTGAATTTTACTCCAGTCTTCGGTGTCACATGATCCTTCATGCTGATTATCATCATCAAATGTTCAAGAAACATTTCTTATTATTATTGTTATCAATTTTGAAAATACATTTTCTGTGTAAACCATTTATTTAAAAAATTAATATTTTAATGTCAATTCAATCCTGATTAAAAGCATTCATTTCTTTGTGATGCTGGTGAAGGCAACTTAACCTATTTTCATGCCATTATATCACTTGGAATATCAATGTACAGTATTTTAAAGCAATAAGCCAAATGAAACCGTGTGTTACAGTCATTTTACTACAGTTAAGATGATGCAAAGCGGAGTCAGCTGTGGGCTATTTACGGCTGTCAAGCTCCATCACCATCAAAGATCATTGCACGAACAGAGTGACTTTCTAATAATCCGGATCCAAGTTTATACCAAAAATACCAATCAGATTTAGAGCCAGAATTATCCATTTTATTAAACGGATTTAGCCTCAGCGTTTCTCCCTTTTAGAGTTATTCATATTTGAGATGAATCTTATAAAAACACATTAAAATCAGTTCGTTTCTCTCGCCTCCCCGTGTTGCAAACCTTACCCATGAAGCTCCATGAGCCATATGTGCAAAGTCCTACAGAAATCAAGCTTCACAGGACAAAAGCAGGGCAGAAAGAGAGATTGGGGGTGTTCAGCTGAGACAGATGGAGAGATAGCCTGCAGGAACATCGCTCTCTGTGGGAGTCGAGCCACTTTAGAGACTCGCTTTGGCTTTCGGAGACAGAACGATTCCTCAGGCGCTCGATCCTCGATCAGGCACAGCAAACCGTCCCCCACACAGGCGCTTAAACGCACCGTTTTCTACATTCCTTCACTTGGAGAATTGCTTTCAAAGTTAATAATGCAGGAGATACTTTATAAAGCAAACAGTTGTGGTTCTAAGATCCGATTGGATGAGCCTCGTTTGAAGTCGAAGGTTTTTACCCATAACGCTCTTATTGCTTATTGCTTAATTTGAACACGGATCTAATCAGATTGCTCTCGGATCCCACAGAGCTAACAGAGAGCGCGGCGCACATTCACAAATGCATTACTGCCCACAAAGAAGCAGGAAGCGGCAGAGCGGCACAGAGAACACATTCAGCCTGAGGAACATAGCGCGGGTGAGATGGCACACCAGTGACTGCCAGACATTCAGAGGTGGGAACAACCGTTGGAACGGAGACAGAGATCGGAGAAGGACAAGCTGGAGGGCACAGCTGCATATCGGAAAATGAGAGCGAGAGAGAGAGAAAGAGAGAATGGGATCTGCAATGCCCAGTGAACACTGTGTTAAATATTCCCGGGTGAATCCCACAGAAAAACATGATTACATTTTACCTCCATTTTGCCTTCTGTTCACATGTGGTCCACGTCATCTCATGTTTGATGTGTTTTTTTGTCTAAAAGATAAAAAAAATGAACAAAATTTTCATCAGTATTGTATGTATGTGTATATACATATATATATATATATATATATATATATATATATATATATATATATATATATATATAAATTAAATAACTTCTGTATATATTAATAAATAGAATCACAAAAGTAAATATATTCACCCCCAAATATATAGTAAAAATATACATAAAATGTTTATATATAAATATACATGCAAATAATTCTTAAACATATACATGTATGTGCGTGTATATATATATATATATATATATATATATATATATATATATATATATATTAGTGCTGTCAAACGATTAATCGCGATTAATTGCATCCAAAATAAAAGCTTGTTTACATATTGTATGTGTGTGTGTGTGTGTGTGTGTGTGTGGGTATGTATATTGTATAGTTTTAGGGTGAAATATATGGAAGCTTGTTTCCTTCACTGAATAAAAAGGTAATTGTGACTTTTTATATCAGAATTGCAAATTTATCTCTCACAATTGCAAGTTTGTATTGTGAGATACAAACTCGGAATAAGGAGAAATAAAGTCAAAATTAAACAATAAACTCACAATGCTGAATTTATCTCGCAATTTTTTCCTCAGAATTATATCATTTAAACTCACAAGTCATAAAGTCAGATATAAACTCGCAATTGCAAGAAAATGTCAGAATTTTGAGTTGACTTTTTTCTCAGAATTGTACTTTATATTCACAATTGATCCAATGCTGGGAGTTTGATTGACAGGTGATCTAACCAATCATAACCCCAAATCTGCCATTTTGTCAGACAAAGAAAACTTGAAAAATTGTGCGTACTCACGTCTTTCCACACTTGAAACAACATTCCTTCTGATGTTCATTCATGTTTATTTGATGCTATAAATGAACTAGAGATGATCGGTTCAAAAGCCGCTTGAAGGAGCTACAGCTCGACACACGACACATTAAAGAGACACTAGACGCTATTTATTGTTTAAACTTTGAAACTTTGTTTCATATTAAAAGTATCCTGCTCTGTCTTGTCAGTTGACGCGTTGTCAGTGTCCTCTTTGCTCCACGATGTATTTTTCACTTCGTGAGAACATGATGTGTGGCGTGAGAGCGCACACAGCGACAGTAACTAAAGGGGGAGGGTCTTTGCGAATGGAGAAAAAAGTCAGAATTGTGAAAAGTAGCAATTACCTTGTCTATTTTTTATGATGTCAGAGAAATATGACCCAGACATGTCTTTGAAAAGTTTGTGAGATTCACTTTCCCTGATTTTGGCCCTAAAGTTCAGTATAGGATGGGTTCATTGCAGGTCTGTTAGTCATCCTTACAGCTTCAGCATTAAACCTCAGCTGTCGTCTCCTGGCCTGAGCAGTAAAGTTCAAACCCCAGTGACTTTGCTCATGGCACTTGCAGGAATGTAAAGGCTCTGATAGAAATCATAATTCACGCTTTGACCCATTACTGCCGGGCCCTTTCAGGGCCACTGAAGAGCTTAGTGGCTCTTTTCTCCTGCGGCACAGAAGATACTCATTCCTGAACTACTTCCTGTCTGTCTCTTTCTCTGGCACCAGCGGGGGAATCTCTCACTCGCTCTCTCATTCCCATTGTCCAGCTCAAACCAAGCATGACTGATAGAAAGATCATCCACTTCGAGTTTAGAAATGCCAACAGCTTTGTCGATTCCAGTCCATTCATGTTCCCATCAACACTTCGCCATAGCAATTCAGTTTGCACTTTAAATTAAACCTGATTTGCATTTTCAGAGGAAAATACCAGGCAGGAAGAAAAAAAAATAATTTACTCACCCTCATGTTGCTTCAAACCCATATGACTTTCTTTATGCTAATGACAAAAGCTGAAGTGTTGAGGAACATCCTGGTCACTCATTCCTATATAATAATAAAAATATAGCAGTATTAGTAGAGCCCTATGATTTTTTATTAAATACAGAAAACGAGGATGAAATCTCGAGGATCTATTGACGGAAATGTGATATAATATACATAACTGGTGAATAAAGACCTTACATAATGAAGCATTATGTTTTTATTACCTTCGAATGAGCCATTTCTATCTCCCATAAATGGCGGGTTCCTTTACATGTTAAGTCGCCATTTTGCGCCGCCATTTGTCTCTATGGTAGCCCTAAAAGGACAAACTGCTCTACAGAGCGGGTTTGCTTGATGGCTACTCTCTGCTGTCTCAGACGAAGACATCTTTGTCCTATGTTGGCCACCGTAGCTTCTCTATATTGCAATTTGCAACCTCACCGTTAGATGCCGCTAAAATTTACACACTGCACCTTTAAAGGGGCTATGTGTAGAATTCAGAAACCCTTGTTATTAGCGACACTGGTGGCCGTTAAGTGAACAGCAGCCAAAAACATATTATTCACAGATACTGAAAGTGAGTCAATACACTGATATACTCACTGCGAAGTTATATTTCGTTGTTTGCTTAGAAGTAAAAAGAAGTCAGAAATACCTTTGCAGCGATATAATGTTAACGAATGCCGTCCACACTGCCGAAAGAGATGTTTCTGTGAATATAAATATTTGAAGTGTGCTTTTCTGTCAATAACAAAAACGACTAACAGAGGCAGCAATTTGAATAAGTATAAATAAATCCTATTCTGTTCTGTGTGTAATATACTACAAATTTTAATTATTTAAAAATAATTGCCAAATACAAACAAAGAAACTCTTATTGCTGATTTCCGCCAAAATAAAAGTCCAGTGAATCCATATGTGTGAAATTACAAAATCACAATATAAATAGGCAACTATTATTGGAAAGTAAACCATATTTCCATGTGAGAATAATATTTAATTAATGAAATGAAATTAAATATACATGAAAATATTATGATTATTAAAGATAAAAATGATTAAATAATTAAATATAAATATATAATGTGTGTGTAAAACTTGAAACAGTAGATCAACAGTCATATGAAAATACTTTTATGATACTTTAATGGTTAGTCAATCTCTTAGCAATGGGTTAATTGCTTGGCAAATTATGCAAAACATGACAAAACTAAGTGCTGGCCTACGAACACAGCAATGTCGTTGAACACAAGTGTGTTTTCCTTCTCCAAATTGATTACATTTAACATAATTAAAAATTCTATAGCAATTCTTGTAGCAATCAAGCGCTACAACATGCACAACGTAAATTAGATTAGATTCTTCTCACATTTTGGACTTTACATGTAACATACTATAGATTTATTTTCCGCGGTCGGTTGTGAATGAAATGATGGATAATTCTATTAGTATGTGGAGCGTGAGATAAAGTCCAGCGCGTTAGGTAGTAATCACAGCAGACAGCTTTGTCGTAATAGAGATAAGTTACACACAGAGCCCGGAATAAATGAAATTTAGCTCAATTATAGGCCACTAGTAATATGTTTTTTTATCAGTGGACTTTGTGAAATATTACACTCATTCGAAAACGCACAAAGATCTGTGTAATGTAGGTCAATATCTTTCATTACAAAGGAACGGCTCTGGACAGCAGCTTTAGTCCGGAGCTAATATCACCCTAAAGCAGCCCGCAGGTTCCAACAAAAGCAAAGGGACGTGTTCTAATCAAATCATCTGTTTCAGGCAGCAGTTAAAGCGATGATTTCCACAGCCTCAGTCGGTGTGATTACAGTTATTTTTCATTATTGTCCAATATGAGTTTCAAAGTGTTAACAAGTTCAGACCAGGATAATCTAAACAAGTGCTGCACGATATTGAAGAAAAAATGCGATATACTATAACTCTTTAAAGCATTAGTTCATCCTAAAATGAAAAGTCAGTCATTAATTCCTCATGTTGTTCTACACCCGTTAGACTTTCGTTCATCTTCAGAACACAAATGAAGATATTTTTGATGAAATCCAGTGAGTCTCTATTGACAGCAAGATAATGAACACTTTCAGATGAACAGAAAGATACTAAAACATATTTAAAACAGGTCATGTGACTACAATGGTTCAACCTTAATATTATAAAGCGAAGAGAATACTTTTTGTGCGCCAAAAAAACAAAAATAAGGACTTTTCAACAATATCTAGTGATGACGATTTCAAAACACTGCTTGAATCTTTTGTTTCGAATCAGTGGATTGGAGCGCCAAAGTCGAAGCTTCGTTACGTCATAAGTGATTCGCAATTTCAATAGTTCACGTGACTTTGGCAGTTTGATATGCGAACCACTGATTCGAAACAAAAGATCCGTTAAGCTTTGAAGCAGCGTTTTGAAATCATCCATCACTAGATATTGTTGAAAATCGTTATTTTGTTTCTTTGGCCCCAACAGTGAAAACGCAGAGTAAGTTCTGTGAAGTTAATAACTCTTTCACATTAACTATGTCACACGTAGGCCCATGTAATATTAAAATAATTTGCATTTTGCATATCGTGATATGTACATTTGCAATATTTCGAAATATCGTGCAGCCCTAATCACACGCTCGGAAAGAGCCGTTCACTTGTCCGTCGGGACATCAGAGGATCTTTAGATGAAGCTTAGACATGAATGCAGTCTTTGACGTGCAAACGCAGCTGAACTTCCCTGAGAATCAGTCGTTCTTTCAGCGAGAGCTCCAGCACACAGCGGCAGCATTCAGACTGACCAGTCGCCATTGGTTTGTGCTTCTAAAACTTGTGGGCTAATTAAGACATATTATAGGGATCGTATGAATATTTGCGTTCATTAACCAGCAGTTAATGAACTGACACGCTGACTGCACACTTAAGAAAGCTTTGGTTTCATAAGTACATTTCCATTCATTTCCTCCAGCTTTTCAAAACATTATCAATAAAGTGTTCTGACCCAATCCAGTCAGAACACTGCATCTCATTTGAAGCAAACAAGTATAAAAATCTATAGAAGGTCTGTATTTAATGGCTCTATTCTTTAAAGAGGAGAGAAAATGAATGAATGAATGAATGAATGAATGAATCCAGGCATTAAGTAGCAAGCTAGACAAAACATGATTAGTGTTTCTATGGCAACACCAACTTATTTGGATTTTGTGTAATTTAAATATTCACTAAGAATTCAGCAATTATACATGATTTTTTTAATATGACTTTGAAATAACACTAACTATTCCCATCTACAGATTTTCTGTTGTCGTCTAACAACCTCATGGTTGCATGAAGCGCACAAGTCTGTCTAAAAACTGTGTGTTAAAAATCACTACAAATCAGTACTACAATTCTCTACGAATGTTTTCGATGCTTCTGGAACCTTCCTGGAAACCTCCGATATAGAGGAAGAAACATGAGATCTCAGGTCATCATGTGACAGGATTCAACAGAGATTACAGAAGGAGAATCCAGAACTTGCCTGGTCAGATTTTCCGTGCCTGTGTGTGTGAGTTTGTCTGAGTCAGCAGGATGAGTGTTCTTATTCAGGTACACGCTGAGAAACATCTGCAGTCGGCCTCTCTCGCCCATCTCTCTTTCCCACCGGCTCATCTGCGCTGAATCTCCTGGCTCTCTCTCCCGAGGTCAGAGGGAGAAGGTGAACATATGCTTGTCTATGTTTAGAGCTCCGAGTGGAGAGAGGAAAGGATAAGAGAGGGAATAGAGGAGTGAGGAGGAGAGACGAGAGGAGGGAGGGGAAGGGAGGAGAGATGAGAAGAAAGGAGAGGATGCGAGAGGGAGTAGAGGAGAGAGGAGGAGAGATGAGAGGTTGAGAAGAGGGGGTGTAGAGAAGAGAGGAGATGAGAGAGGATGAGGCAAGAGGAGAGGATGAGAGAGGGAGTAGAGCAGAGAGGAGAGGAAGAGAGGAGAGATGAGAGGGAGGAGAGGAGGAAAGATGAGAGGAGGGAGGAGAGGAGATGAGAGGGGGAGAGGAGGAAAGATGAGAGGAGGGAGGAGAGGAGATGAGAGGGGGGAGGAGAGGAGGGGAGATGAGAGGTTGAGAGAGGGGGAGTAGAGAAGAGAGGAGGGGGGAAGAGAGATGAGGGAGGAGAGGAGAAGAGAAAATGAGGCAAGAGGAGAGGATGAGAGAGGGAGTTGAAAAGAGAGGAGAGTATGGAGAGGAAGAGAGGAGAGATGAGAGGAGAGAGGATGAGAGAGCAAGAGTAGAGAAGAGAAAAGTGGGGAGGAGAGGAGAGATGAGGAGAGACAAAAGGAGGGAGGAGAGGGGGAGAGGGGGAGGAGAGATGAGAGAAGAAAGGAGAGGATGAGAGAAGAGAAGAGGAGAGGAGATGATAAGAGCGGGGGAGAAGAGAAAGGAGAGGAGAGAGGAGGAGAGATGAGAGAAGAGAATGAGGATGAGGCGAGAGGAGAGGATGAGAGAGGTAGTAGACAAGAGAGGAGCGTATGGAGGGGAAGAGAGGAGAGATGAGAGGAGGGAGGAGAGGAGAGAAAGGAGAGGAGAAATCTCCATTTGTCAGATGAGCTACACAGAGTCGCTGTCACTCAATGCTATACCAGCATGCATCAGGACACAACTGGAGCACAGGTGACTCTGCGTTAATAATAGCTCTGCCTTCAGGACAAAGAGGGACAGAATGAGAGAAAAAATGACAAAAAAAACAAAAAAAAAAAACATGGAGAACAGTAGGTTTGTATGGAGGTAAAACAATGGTGACCGAGTTCACGAATCTCCCTTTGGAGGGGTTTTTATTAGCTATCCCATAAGGCTTTGCATCCATCCTTCATCTATGTCCATCCAGATAAATCATTTTTTATATTTGTTCTAACAATAGAACAATATAGACAGATCGATCGTTCTATGGTCAGATGGATGATATCTACCTGTCCGTCTGTGTGTCTATCTATCCGTCCATCCAGTGTCTATTTTTATGATTTTTTTTCTGATCTCAGACATTCAGGTGAACAAAAACCACTCAGGAAATGAAAGGTGTCTTATTAAAGCTGTGCTGATTACCTCACATGCTGCTGATTTCCCACAATTACCAGCAATCAAAGACAAGACCACGCAATCACCTGCGGTCCGCATTTAACCGCTCACACAAACACAGAGCCGCATGATGCTTTCACGACTCTCAGAGTGGGAGACAGTCAGAGGTATGTTTTTCGAACAATATTCAAGAGCCTCATCAAAACATGTACTGGGAGACCTCACGCAGCCACACAAAGCATTTCAGGACCACGGACAGAAACACGTGTGCCATTCAGCACCAAGGACAAGGTCTCTGCAGAGAGTGATCAAACAGTGAAAGCAGTAAAACAAATCAAATTTATCTGGGATTGCATTGTCACTTTTGATTTGATTTGATTTTTGCCTCAGGCACATTTATTTTAAAATGATTTTTAATACTATTTTATATTGTTCTATAGTATTTTACAATACATTTTTATTAAGTTGTGATTTTTTTTATTATTTTTTTTTTACTGTGATCGATATTATTGTAGTGATTTTTACTCCACTCACTGGTGACGTAGTGATTTTTTATGGGGCACCAGTCAAGAATATTATCTTAACAATTTAAGAACACTCCAAAAGAGCTGTTCTATAATTTAGAATTAATATAATTTGGAGGGAGCCGGTCAACTGATTTATCTGAAGGATTTGTGAGATTCCGGCCAACTAGTAGAGTCTTTGATCATCAACACAAGAAAGACACAGTTATAATAGAATCAATGAAATTTATTAACAATAGACATGCAAGAGTAAATAATAATGTTGAATATGCACTGCTAAAGAGCACTAAACTAATAATCAAAGAAAGATACTGAATTAAATCAAGGAAACAAACATATGAAGTGAACACAGAATGGATAAATACAACAGTGTTGACTCAATGTAGAATGGAAGAGGATTATAATGGCTCTGGTAGAATGGTGATAAATAGTGGCTTATTTATCACCCAACAAATAATATCCCTATTATTTGCAACAAGCTGACCTCAAGTAACTGTTATCTAAACAGGTTAGAAAAACATATGCTGCATGTATAAACTAATGCCAAGGTCTCTAGGAAGAGGTTTGGTAAGTTTATATTTACGTTCCACACAGTTGGGTGATCAATTCGGCGGCAGAGACGTCTTCCACTGCTGATGCAGGCTGCGTGCAGTGGGAGGGCGCAGAGTCGCAATCCAGTAGCCGTGCTGGCCTAGAGGATGTTGATCTTCGGATGCGCCAAGAGGGTCCTTTAAGGATGGACTGGGCAGCTGGGTCAGATGAATCTTCACAGGTTCTCTTGCAGGCTGGAGGAGCCATGTGGTAATGTCTGCCGATGCAGAGGTCCTTTGAGGACTGGACTGGGCTGCTCTGCAGCAGGAGCCGTAAGGTTCAGATGAAGTCCCTTAATGCTGAGCTCTTGTGCAGCTAGAGTGCAGCTGGAAGTAATGTGAAAGGTTTTGCTCGCAAAAGCTTTACCTTAACTGTCTTGAAGTTTCAGGTCAGAAACTCAGGACGTAGAGTGTCTTTTAATGTCTCCCTCCCTGTCGAGCTGGAAACGCAGAACAAGGGTGTGTCTACCCGGGGAACATATTTATCCCTTTCTGGTGAGGAGGAGATTGAAATGTTGCGCCTTTCCGATCCAGGAGTGTGATTGGCCACTGTTATCTGAAGCAGCCATGGTGTTGCTCACCCTAGTGTGGAACTCATTTGCATAGCATAAAGTACAGTGTTAAAATATTGTCTTCAACATTTTACCCATGCACTATTTCTATACCAAACCTCTTTTAACCTAATAAAGGCATTATAGGGAGCAGATAGACCCCAAACACGATGGGAAATGGTTAAGTCATCGTCCATGCGTTTGTTTATCTCTTAATGTGTCTGTCCCGTGATCTGTTGTGTTAACAGTGAGTAACCATTAACATAAACTAAGACCTCCAAACATAGATATGAATGGATTTAGATAGATCTCTTTGGCCTCTCATTATTTCAGTCACTGCTGTTGCATCCAGGAGGTCCTGAAGGAATTTTTATGGCAGTCGTTGCCCAAACCTTCGGAATGAGTTTGGTGATTAGAGTCAATGCGTCGTCCATTGAGAAGTCTTCTCCTTGGTTGTGGTGGGTGCAGAAGGTCCCCCTTCCTTCTCTGGAAGAGGTGTCTGGCAGTTGTCTTATCATCTTATCTGATGTTGCAGATCATTCATGCGTGTTCATTCATTCATACGTGTTGCGGCACCTCTTCTTTCACTCAAGTAGTCAGAGAGGGGCCCTGTCGTAAATGGTCCCTGGAATGCCATCTTAACTGTTGTTCACGACATTATTACAGTATTTACTGCTCTTATGTATATAATACTTGACAATGACGATATTTTTTGAGAGAGTAAAAGGAAATCCCGGGGATAATTAAATATACTTCAATTCAATGATTGCCATTAAATTTTCCGTCGCCATTTTCACCTGCCCCAACTTTTACATTTACATTAAATCAATTAGTAGATTTTAAAAGACTAAAGTGACTTACAAATGAAGAGCATCTCAAGCAATTTATCATAAGAGTAAACAACATTTGCAGTACGCAATGCCAAGTTTCAAGTGTGACCTTGAGTGGAAGAGCTAGAGCATTTCCCTGCTGTAAATATCCTCATTGTTCGTCTGCATTGCACTGACAGGTTCACGTATGAATCCACACTAAAACGTACCACACAAACTAGTTAAAATAAACTTCAACCACACTTTGGGGAGTTTTCAAAGGGAACTGCAGAGTTGTAGGTGCTACAATCAACCAGGAACAGCACAGATCAGTTCTTCTGGCATTTAGGAACAACATCAATTCTACTTCCTCCATATTACCTAATTAACCCTTCACAGACAGTTTGATTGACAGGCGATCTGACCAACCATAGCCCCGAATCCGCCATTTTGTCCGACAAAGCAGTCAGGGGAGTTAGTAGATTAATGTTGGTGAACTTGATAAATTGTGTGTACTCACATCTTTCCACGCTTGAAACAACATTCCTTCTGATGTTCATTCATGTTTATTTGATGCAATAAATGAACTAGTATGAAGAGATGATCGGTTCACGAGCTGCTTGAAGGAGCTACAGCTATCTGTCACGACACTTTAAAGAGACACTATACGCAATTTATTGATTAAACTTCTTAAAAAAATTACAATATTTTAAATATGAAACTGTTTCATACATCTGACAACGTGTCATATGTAAATGTGGGTGGTCATGTGTTAATGTTTTCATACACAGCGTGTCATTTTTTGCAGTTTAGTGTCAACAGGTGGTCTTTTTGGACTTAGAATGAAGTTTTGACGTTCCATTGTACAGTTAAATATTTTACAGTTATATATTTCAAAAGATCAAGGAAAATGTTATTTCTCAAAATATGACCTTCTAGTGTCCTTTGCTGCCGGTAAAGAGAGTAAAAACCTTGTTTCACCTACTCTTATAATAAGATCTTCCCCGTCTTACTGTAGGAGTTTAATTAATCCCATATCAGACATACAATGTAAAACAATCTAATTAAGAGCTGCCTTTCCATTCATCAGTGAGGAGGACACGAGAGAGAAATCAGACAGATTCTCCCGTCTCATTACCAGAAGCAGGCATTAGATCACAGGTTTACTGATACGCCCACACCGAGTATCATTACTGTAGAGTGGAACAGTGCACGCTATTCGTCATCATCATCATTAACACACCTGTATTGTTAAAGTGTTTGCAAGTTGGTACTGTACTATTTTCCTCAAACTCTCTGGTTATGGCTTTTTCTGAATCCCAAAGCATGTTAAACTTCTGCATATTAATTAAGCCCCAAATCGCTTGGCGTACAGACTCCAAAACTTCTTTTTGTAGATAATTTCAGGCTGATTTTGGTTTATTTTGGTTACTCAAGAATAATGTTTGAAAATCCCCCAATGAGAGTTTACATGAAGAGTTTACAAACTCTGGCAGAAAGTATACTTTCAACTTTCTTTTCTTTTTCTTTTACATTTACATCACTTATAGTTCCTATAGAGCTGGTTTAGACCCTTCTCTGGAGTAGGAGCTAATTTAGAGAGAACTAAAATCTTTTCTGCGGTGCGAACACGGCAAACTCCGGGTCCTTCAGCAAAATAAAAAGATTCCTCTGGTGCGAAAGCCCCTCTTGTGAATCGATATCCCCAGGGCATAATTGTTGATAATTACTATAACTAATTACTGCAAAAAAATTAAATGCGCATGTGCAACCTGTGTGTACAAAGTACAAAGGGTTACAAAAAGTTTAAAAAGTACAGGTCTCTGCAGGACAGTAATAGGAGTTACCAGATCAGTGGGCGAGGCCATAAACAGAGGGGCGTTTTTGAGAGTGTTATCTGATTTGCCCACGTCAGAGTGTGGGTAGGGTTTAGGGGTGGAGTCGGGTGAAGAGCATCATTTTCAACGCATGATTCATAAACACTCACCAGTTTGAAAACACCCACTAAGTCAGAAACGCCCACTTTTGTTCCACAGAGACTTCACACTCGAATTCGGCGGTGTGCATTCAGTATGGGCGTACTCTGATGATGAAGATGATGATGATGAAATGCCCGTCATGCGTAAGCGTAAAAAGTGAAGTAT
This sequence comes from Opsariichthys bidens, assembly GCA_037194245.1. NCBI lineage: Eukaryota > Metazoa > Chordata > Actinopteri > Cypriniformes > Xenocyprididae > Opsariichthys > Opsariichthys bidens. The sequence goes on along the minus strand of CM074290.1, from coordinate 18,321,862 downwards.
ACTTTGGCCTTAAGCCAACAACACAAGAGGTCATGTGTATGTCGTTAGGGAAAAGGTCATACATGATTTAAACAGAACCCATTAAACTTTAGACAAATTCTGCTTCACATGTAACGCCTTTATTGCCATTCTGTCAGTTTAATTAATCTACACATACTGTACAAATGTCGGTTTACAATTTGACGGCAAGAACGGAAAAGGAAGAATATATATAAATATATATATATATATATATATATATATATATATATATATATATATATACACACAGAGAGTTTAGAGAGAACTGAAAAGAGAAAATATCCAGTGAGCTGCAGTTCTATGGGAGAAAATCTTATTGATGCCAGAGGTCGGAGGAGAATGGCCAGACTGGTTCCAGCTAATAGAAAGACAGCAGTCACTCAAAGAAGCACTCGTTACAACCAAGGTCCGCAGAAGAGCATCTCTGAACACACAACATGTCCAACCGTGAAGCATCAGAAGACGCACACTCCTGTCAGATAAGAGCAGGAAACTGAGGCTACAACTCCAGCATTGGATTGTAGAAGCCTGGAAAAACGTTGCCTGGTCTGATGAATCACGATTTTTGCTGCAAAATTCAGATGGGAGGGTCAGAATTTGGCATAAACAATATGAAATCATGGCTCCATCCTGCCTTGTATCAACGGTTCAGGCTGCTGGTGGTGTAATGGTGTGTGGGATATTTTCTTGGCACACTTTGGGCCCTTTTAGTACCAATTGAATATCATTTAAACGCCACAGCCCACCTGAGTATTGTTGCTGAACACTGCCATCCCTTTATGACCACAGTGTTCCCATCTTCTGATGGCTACTTCCAGCAGGACATCGCACCATTTCACAAAGCTCAAATCATCTCAAACTGGTTTCTCGATCATGACAGCGAGTTCACTGAACTCAAATGACCTCCACAGTCAGCATATCTCAATCCAATAGGGCAGCTTTGGGATGTGCTGGGATTTACAAATCAGCAGCAACTGATGATACGGACCAAAATCTCTGAGGAATGTTTCCAGTCCCTTGTTGAATCTCTGCCATGAAGAATGAAGTCAAAGGGGTTCAATCTGGTACTAGCAAGGCATACCTAATAAAGTGGCCAGTGAGAGAAAAAAGGAACGTTACACACTAGTCAGATGGTCTCTTCCTGTCTTAAGTGGGAAGTTGTTGGCCGGAATAAGCGGCAATGCTCTCCAGACTTTATGACGATATTCAAAAGTCTGGCTACGCAAGTCTAGTGTGTTTATGACTCGTCTGAGCGTCATTCGGATAATTCTGAGCTTTCAAAAACTCAGGGGAACCGTTCGTCTCGCACCACACACGCTGACCCACAGATGGTGGAGTTATTTGTAAGTGAGTGTGTGTAGGGGTTTTAGCAGAAATGGTTATTTTCTGAAATACAGCTGAAGAGAGTTAATTCTTACTGTGGGTTATTTTCCTGAGTGAGCTGTGAATGAGTCGTAATCAGACAACACAGTCTGTAGCCGAGTTTGAGATCCACCTGAATCACTTTTCTAATCACTGCTGAATCTGAGAGAGTAATAATCACGTCCTGAGCACCGCATGAACACTTCTTAGTGGCTGTCATAGATGATGTGATCTTCGATCACTTCTGGGCTAGAAAAGAAAACATTTTAGCTGCACAATGCACATCATAAATCACTTGGATTTTAGCAAGATTTATGAAATATGTTTCCCATATAGAATTGATCGGATCGTTAAAAGTGGGTGGTACACACGCCAAAGTGGGCTGGAAAGGAAAAGAAAAATAGAGAATATAAAAATAGAGAAATAAAAATTATGAATCTGAGTTTTTTCTGTAGAATAGCCTGCTTGGAGAGATGCATTAGGTACATAAGCAAAATATTCATTTTATAATTACATAACAATTTTAAATAAAAATTTTAAAAAAAAATTAAATTATTAAATATTTTATCAGCAAAACTGCTGCATCTGAAAGACCTAAAGAAGCCAATGAGTAAAAATAAAAAAGGTATAATTGCTTCTTTTCTCGCAATTGCACGTTTACATCTAGCAATACTGATTTTTTCCACTCGGAAATTAGTTTACATCAAGCAATTTGACGCTTCGCAAACAGTTTGATTGACAGGCGATCTGACCAATCATAACCCCAAATCCACCATTTTGTCCAACAAAGCAGTCAGGGGAGTTAGTAGATTAACGTTGGTGAACTTGATAAATTGTGTGTCCTCACGTCTTTCCACGCTTGAAACAACATTCCTTCTGATGTTCATTCATGTTTATTTGATGCTATAAATGAACTAGTATGAAGAGATGATCGGTTCACGAGGAGCTACAGCGATCTGTCACCACACATTAAAGAGACACTAGGCGCTATTTATTGATTAAACTTCTTTAAAAAATGACTATATTTTAATTATGAAACTGTTTCATGTATCTGTCTACATGTTGTCAGTGTCCTCTTTGATCCAGGATGTATTTTTCACTTCGTGAGAACATGATGTGTGGCGAGAGAGCGGCATAGCAACAGTAACTTCAGGGGGCGAAGGATCAATTCAGTTTTTTGAATCACACATTTTTGACTTTGTATCACAATTTCGAGATATAAACCTACAATTGCGAGTTACAAAGTCAGAAATCGCAGTTTATTTCTCACAATTGTGACTTTCTAGCTCAAAACTGCAATTGTGAGGGGAAAAAAAGTCAGAATTGTGAGATAAAAAGCTACAATTACCTTTTTTATTATTTATCTAGTAGCAGAAACAAGCTTCCATAAAGACCAGCATGCTCTCCGTTATTATTAATTAAATTTATTATAAATGAATCAATCACCTCTGTTTTTTATCCAGCCACGATCGAATCAGCATCCTCCTCAAAACACACCTTGACCAATCATTTTTCTTCTTCCGGCCGTAGCCCCTCCCACTTTTAAAGCTGCGGTACATTGTGAGCTGTTAAATCTGCGCTGTCAGCTTTAAGACTGCAGTTACAGTTCATTAACAGTAAACAAGTTTGTCTCAGCTGCTTTGCTATGCGTTCATTTTTTTTGGACCTGGTGCTGGTTTGCAAGAGGAGGTGGAGAACAGCTTGAATGTGTGTGCGTATGTGCTTCAGGATATGATAAATGGGTCTTTTGGACTCTAGCTGTGCTAAACTGCTTCCCTCCACTGCTGTGATGACAAAGTGATTAATATTCCTAAAGCATTTAGCTAATTCATCACGATCATGTGCGTGTGTGTTTAGCATGGACTGTGGAAACCATCAGCTGACGTGAGAGGCTTTATTCCGGAACAAACAAATATCGGACTATATGTGCGTAACCTTAAACGAGACAGAACGCTTAAGGTTCAGAAACACGCACACTCGCTTGGTTTTTGTCTACCTGCCACATCTCACCTGCTCAGTCCTGTGACTGGGGCGAGTTGCCATGGAAACAAACTAAAATCAGAATCACATGCTTATTTATCAGCGTTGAAGAAAGTGGGACGTGAATCTCTCTCTTTCTCTGCGGGTCGTGGGATTGCTGTGGAGACCGGAGGGGGAGGTCAGGGATTTGTGGGTAATATGACATCACTACTGAGAGCTCATTAGCACCTTTCACTTCTGCAGAAAGGGACAAGGAAATAAAAAGTCTCATAGCAACAACATTTTCACACAACAAACAATCTTCATCGTAAATGTCTATATTGTGTACAGTGAACATGGTTTTGCTTCTCTGTTGATGACAAAACAAGACTCGCATCAACACTGCATGCTAAACAGTGACACTATGTATAAAATAGCAAAAAAATGCTAAACGGTGGGATAAAATGCTAAACGTGGAGATTTTATGCGATTCTCAGAGATAATATGCTAGCTGACAGTTGCTTTTGTGGCAAATTGACTGTTTTTATTTCAAAGGTTAAAAGTCAAGCATTTGCCTAAAATTGAAAAGAAAAATAGTTTAACATTGATGTAGATTACAAGTTACAACATAATGTGACATTTCTGAGTGAACAGGACACTCTGAAGGTTTGTCCATAAACAGCGTTGCCAAGTCCGCGGTTTTCCTGCAACATTTAAGTGCAAAAAAAAGATTTCCACCCCCGTACGTATGATTTCAGTGTTCAAACACACCCCAGACGTACAAATTCAGCGGAGAATTGAGCGACCCAATGGAAAAAAAAAATCACATTGGGCTATTTTTGGGATAGTTTTGACTGGCCATTGGGACTTTTATTGCACAGATCTGGCAATCCTGTCCGTAAACAATTTATATGATTGTGAAAAGTGGTTGATACATATAAGAATGGAGACAAATCAAATGCGTGTTTACTAGATGCTAAATGCTACTGGTTAACATTATCCAATAGCCAGCACAGGACACCAGCTGCTACATTTTGATTAAAGTTTAAGACAAACATCAATCTCAGAAGTGTGAGCTAATAAACCAAAGTTCGATTTTGACATCAAACTTACCAGTTAGATGAGGATGGTTTCCCCACTGAGCTTTGGTTTTCTCAGTTTTTTTGACATTGAAAAGTCAAAAATTCCAACTTTAGACTTGGAAAAGTGCAATGGAACCAAAATATGGGTATATAACATCACCTTTAAGCAAATAAAATGCATCAATGAATTTAGAATCAAGAGGTTAGCATAAACAACCATCAGCTAAATATACACCTACAAAACAACTGCGAATGTTCTTTGTTGGCAATCCAACATACACTCACCTAAAGGATTATTAGGAACACCAAACTAATACTGTGTTTGGCCCCCTTTCGCCTTCAGAACTGCCTTAATTCTACGTGGCATTGATTCAACAAGGTGCTGAAAGCATTAGAAATGTTGGCCCATATTGATAGGATAGCATCTTGCAGTTGGAGATTTGTGGGATGCACATCCAGGAAGCTCCCGTTCCACCACATCCCAAAGATGCTCTATTGGGTTGAGATCTGATGACTGTGGGGCCATTTTAGTACAGTGAACTCATTGTCATGTTCAAGAAACCAATTTGAAATGATTCAAGCTTTGTGACATGGTGCATTATCCTGCTGGAAGTAGCCATCAGAGGATGGGTACATGGTGGTCATAAAGGAATGGACATGGTCAGAAACGATGCTCAGGTAGGCCGTGGCATTTAAACGATGCCCAATTGGCAGTAAGGGGCCTAAAGTGTGCCAAGAAAACATTCCCCACACCATTACACCACCACCACCACCAGCCTGCACAGTGGTAACAAGGCATGATGGATCCATGTTCTCATTCTGTTTACGCCAAATTCTGACTCTACCATCTGAATGTCTCAACAGAAATCGAGCCTCATCAGACCAGGCAACATTTTTCCAGTCTTCAACTGTCCAATTTTGGTGAGCTTGTGCAAATTGTAGCCTCTTTTTCCTATTTGTAGTGGAGATGAGTGGTACCCGGTGTGGTCTTCTGCTGTTGTAGCCCATCCGCCTCAAGGTCGTACGTGTTGTGGCTTCACAAATGCTTTGCTGCATACCTCGGTTGTAACGAGTGGTTAAATCAGTCAAAGTTCCTCTTCTATCAGCTTGAATCAGTTGACCCATTCTCCTCTGACCTCTAGCATCAACAAGGCATTTTCTCCCACAGGATTGCCACATAGTGGATGTTTTTCCCTTTTCACACCATTCTTTGTAAACCCTAGAAATTGTTGTGCTTGAAAATCCCAGTAACTGAGCCGATTGTGAAATACTCAGACCGGCCCGTCTGGCATCAACAACCATTCTTTCCCATTCTGACATTCAGTTTGGAGCTCAGGAGATTGACTTGACCAGGAACACACCCCTAAATGCATTGAAGCAACTGCCATGTGATTGGTTGATTAGATAATTGCATTAATGAGAAAATGAACAGGTGTTCCTAATAATCCTTTAGGTGAGTGTATGTGAAGCAAACAGTTGCACTGCTGTTTTGTTTCTTTGTACATCCTCTTCTGATCATCAGGTAACGCAACGCCTTCCTGGTTAGAAATCTGAGATATAAAGTAGGAATAAACCACACCCGAAATTGGATGGAACAGCATTCATCCCAACTAACCATCTTAGGGGGTTTTCATCACCATTGTCGCTTTCGGTTTGCTCAGAGGGAGGCCGTAAGACACTATTCTTTGTAAAGCTGCTTTGGCACAATGTGTATTGTGCAAAACTGAATTCAATTGAATTTTTCAACAAAATGGGATATCACTCAGTGCCTTCCCTAAAATCTTCAAATGCCGCGCACACAATGTAGGTCACTCCTTTTTGAGGAACATCCTATTAGAGAACTTCCTGACCTGACTGTAATTATCAAACAACCGGCATAGAAGTATTGAGGAAAGTTACTTACTAAGAAATGCATTACAATATTGTGTTACTCTGTAAAAAAAAGTAACATATTGCATTACTTAGTTACTTTTTATGGAAAGTAATGCATTACTCTCACTTGGAAGGGCTTGCTTGTTTTTCTTTTTTAATAACAAATAAAAAAAGTTATATTTTTGGCAAATGTTAAGGCCTTATATATAAGCCTCAAGCTGAAGGATATGCAAATTAACGCCTGTAAAGCGCAACTCCAACCTTACCTCACAATGGTGAGTTTATATCACAATTCTGAGGGGGAAAAAGTCAGAATTGTGGGATATAAACTTGGAAAAAAAGACAGAATAACGAGTATATCTCACAATTCTGAGATATTTGCAAGAAAAAAGTCTTTGAATTGTGAAAAATTAACTTTTTTACTTTTATTCAGTGGCTTTTACAGACTGCTACTTTCAGAAATGTCATTTTCTGCCACCAGAAAGGCTTCACACACAAAAAAAACATGCTGTTTGGAAACACAGTGTATGTCTACAGGACACTGTTTCGCTGACTTGATCACTCTTGCATGAACCGTCTGGATCTGGCTCATTCTCCCAGCACTGCATTTAATGAACTCATTTCAAAGACAATGAGGATGTGAAATGTCATGTCATTTAATTACATCTTACTCTGTATTTTTTATAATGCAATGGAAACTAATAATTAATTATACAAAGTCACAGACCGTGAGATCGACAAATACAGTTCAGTACACTTGAGGTTCTTCTAAGCTGCATCTCATACTATGCATACTAAAAGTACATCGTTTGATGGTAATGTTCAAAAGGTCAGTAAGTTTAAATGTTTTTGAATAAAGTCTCTTTATCTGAATTTATTTGATGAAAATACAACGATAATATTGTGAAATATTATTGCAATGTAAAACAACTATTTTCTATTCTTATTAACATCACTACACAACATCCATTGCTACGTAAACATATGTTTGTTCTCAATAATATTGTTCATGATCCTTATATGGTGATTTGCTGCTCAAGAAAAAAATTCTTATTAACATTAATGTTGAAAACAGATTTGCTTTTTGATATTTTTGTGGATACCGTGATGCGTTGTTTTTTGATTAACATTTCAAGAGAACAACCTTTATTTGAGATTTAAAATGTCTTTATTGTACTTTTGATCCATTCCATGCGTCCTTGCTGAATAAATGTATTAATTTTTCAAAAAAAACCTAGAACAATTAACACCCTAAACTTTTGAATGGTAGTGTATTGTACATAGTAAGATGGTAGACGAATATTGAGACATAAACCCTTCGCTGCATATGTCGCTTACTTTATTAATTGAATGGGTTCATGCATTTTTTAACCACTATGGCCACTGTGACCTTATTTAAAAATGTATAAAACTCCTCAGCTGTGTCTGAAAGCTAAAAATGCTGGCTTTGCAGTTGTTTTAGATCATTAGACGTTGCACAATGATGTTTTGCTTGTGAAATTTTCCTTCATACATACACAGCCCTCTTTTATATAATGAAAAGGATTATGGATAACATTACCTTAAAAATCATGTGTGGATCCATACTTCAAAATCATTATTATAAAATGGTCAGTTCTAGTCCTTGATTCTGATCGGTCAATAGCTGTGTTTTATCAAAGTCCCTATAAGTGCTATTCTATAGTCATAGGTTTTATTCACGATAACGGTTCTGTGTATCACTACACAACACCCTTAGCAATGTAAACATAGTCTGTTCCCAATAATATTGTTCATTGAAGCTTGTATTATAGTAGAGTATTGTGAGAAAGAGAGAGAGATCGAGTGAGCGAGTGTAACTTACCTGCATGTAGATAGCAGTTTCTATGGAAGGCTGTTTCCGCAACTCAAAATTCAGAGCTAAAAAGTCAGAATTGTGAGTTATAAAGTCAGAATAGTGAGTTATTAAGTCAGAATTTTGAGTTATAAAGTCATAATTGTGAGATATTAAGTCAGAATTGTGAGATAAAACGTCAGAATTGTGAGATAAAAAGTCAGAATTGTGAGTTATAAAATCAGAATTGTGAGTTATAAAGTCAGAATTGTGAGATATAAAGTCAGAATTGTGAGATATTAAGTCAGAATTTTGAGTTATAAAGTCAGAATTGTGAGTTATAAAGTCAGAATTGTGAGATATAAAGTCAGAATTGTGAGATAAAAAAATCAGAATTGTGAGATAAAAAGTCAGAATTGTGAGATAAAAAGTCAGAATTGTGAGATAAAAAGTCAGAATTGTGAGATAAAACGTCAGAATTGTGAGATAAAAAGTCAGAATTGTGAGATAAAATGTCAGAATTGTGAGATAAAAAGTCAGAATTCTGAAATATAAAGTCAGAATTGTGAGATAAAAAGTCACAATCAAGCATCGTCAGGGGTATTTTTTTTTTACCATATACTATATGATTTGGGATGGTTTAACCCTATAATGGATAGTGTGCGAATTGGGATGCAGCCATTTTGTTAACTGCAACTCTTACAGTAAAATTCTAACATCTGCTCATCTGATTCACAGCTGGGAGTCAGATTCATTCAAAGTTCAGGTTTTTTTCTTAAATCAACTGATTCATTTGCTTAAAAATCTATATTATTACATTTTCACAATGTGACGTTTTTAACACAAGAGCCACTTTGTCAAGTTTGTTCCTCCAGTGTTGGAGCAGGATGAGCATTATTGTATTGTGTTTAAAATAGAACCCCTGGAGAACAAATTTAATTACAGTTTAATTAGGCAAGACATGTCTTAATGTTACTGGGGATGTTTCACCGCTCACAGAAAATGAGAATGAGCAGAATCTGACATTTGAAGTTCAGCAACACAACTAAATTCAATCAAGCAGATGTAAGGAAAATGCACAACAGCCTTGCTGGAGATCCTAACGTTCTTATATCATACTAAAGGACAACGCAAATACTACAAACCTCACGGAGAGAAGCATATTTAGTCATTTCCACACAGTTTCTGTGTTTTTCTGGATTCCCGGATCAATCAGCTGTGGAGTTCAGCCCACTGTGTATATGTACACTGTCAGATCAGATCAGACTGAATAATCAAATGTTATGAGCTGGTGGATTGTTGTTTTGCTTTATGAGCATGCATAAATTCACCGTTCTGCTCAGCGACTGCTGTTTACGCTCATTACACTCACACACACACACACACACACAGGTTTTATTATATAAGAGGCGTCTGAGCAAAGCTGCTTGAGATGAATTTGTGCAATCATATGCAAACGTCTGCACAGAAGATATTCCCTGAAGTAGACACGAAGGCCTGTTGATAAACACGTCCAAATGTCTGTGTTGTGGCTGAACAGTGAAAGCACCTACTAATGTGTCTAAATCTGACCTGTTTCATGCCCTCATCCCATTTTGGTCCTTTCTTCCATCCCCTCACTTACCTTTCTGAAAGGTAAAAAGGAAAACATTGACTGTCAGTGTCAATTCACAGTATCGATTCATCACGTTAGCAGTTAACTCGTAACAGAACTGATTTGCAGCTTATGCTTTAGGGCTAAAGGAAAAATTATTGAGTTTGCATACTAATTATTAGCCAAAAGGTACACCAAAATTCTAGGGCATTGTGTCTATTAAACACATACTCAAAAATACAATCATTTTTTACACATACAAAAAACATTTATTATCAATTATGAAAAAAATTTTTCATTATGTAACTAAAGTAATTTTATATTTGACTTTACAAAATGTTAAACGTTAGAAGCACCAGTCAAAGTGATAGGAGCAGCACTTGGAAGCCGGAGAGGCATTTCAAAGATGGCCTCTGAGTGAAATGTCTTAAAGGGACGATTTAAATTTTTTAAAATGATTTAATTTTTATTTTCAGTTCTAAAAAAGCTTAAAATATTCATCTCATATATTTATCACACCTACAAAAATTGGTGTTTGATTTAAAAATACGTTTACGTTATACAGGAAATATCAAATTCATAAATACATTTGCTGGAAAATAATACAATAGAGATATTAATATATTATCGAGTACTTATTTATTACTGATTAATTATTTTTTTCTACCGAGACTATCATAAGATATGCTTACAATTTTGACAAAACCTCATGGTAGAAAGTTAAATAGTTTTACCAAATGTCAGCTGACCCAAAACTCTCAACCATATAATCAAACCGCATTTAAACAAAGACTTTATTATATAGGAACTCCAATTACTTATGAATAGGAGAAAGTGCAGCACCCAATATGGATAATAAGCCCCGCCTTCTGAGTGAAAGAGCCAATCATTGATTAGTAAAGTCATCGTGCCACTGAAGTCGCTGTTAGAAGTGCCGGCGTTCTCAGACTCGCGCTCATGACTGCGAATGCGCATTGGCAGGTCTAGCGCGAAAAACAAGCCTTTTAAACGCTATTTAATAATAAGAAACAAGCTTTATGAGACGGTTCTTGTTAGACTTCAAAACTGTTCACTAAAGCACAAATATGAAATTGGAGAATTTGATGTTTCCCCAGTCAAAATGATAGGAGCTGCACTTGGAAGCCCGAGAGGCATTTCAAAGATGGCCGCCGAGTGAAACGACTTGTCTTAAAGGGACTTTGATATAACTATTTGGTCAAAACTGCTCCAGACATGCTAATTGTCAGCCTAAAGTTACCAGGACACACTGTGTACTAGACTAACGTGTGAATATTTGGTTACAGTTTATTTGAAGGTGTCTTTGTTACACTGTTATTATGCATTAAAGTACTGAGTAATATTGAGTAACTACGTGTACTTACTATAGGTTTAGGATTGGGGTTTGGTTTGGTTCAGGGTTAGTTGCATGTAATTATGCAAAATTTATACTTATTACTATAGTAACTACATGCAACACAAATTGAGCACTTGCATAAATTACTTCCTCATACACAATATATGGTATGTTGACGCTTACCTTTATAGCATAATATTTACGAACATTGTCAAAAATGATTTACATGGAAATATTGTCACAAGTATAAAGCATTCAACTTACATTTGTGCAACACTAGTCTTGCCTGTCATTGGTCGAAACAAACAGATAGCTCCGCCTCTTCAACTCTTGCCATTGGTTAAGTCAACTTTGCTGTTGTCGGGCGGCTTGAGCTGAGAAAAAAGTGTTTACACTTTCAAGGGAAATCAATCAAGAATTGTTCTATATTTGCCTGTGTGAAAGGAGAAAGTTTTTCCAACATGAAATAGCCGCAATACCCCTTCATTGGTCACATTTCAGATGTGAATTTATAAAACAAAACAGTCAACAAAACTAGTACTGGTTTCTGTCTTGGCATTTCTGACTGGAACTCTCTCCTCATGCAAACGGAATCTCATCATCCCAAGAAATGAGTGAATTGGGTAAATCTGGCACACGGCAGTGACTTTAATAAGACCATAATTATGACAATTGGGTGCCAAAATCTTTCCATGATGACTGGAAGACATCGCCAGTATAACAGACACACACTCATTACAAATAACACAGTTTGACCTGCCTATCTAGACACTAGACAGCATATTTGTGATTGAATTCCAAAAGTATTGACCCTATCTGTCACTGGTCAGCTAAACAAGTAGCCTAATCCCACCCCAAACTCACACTAATGTGAGAGTCAGTATTACTGTGTCATGTTTCCACATTTTATGTTTCGCACAGTCACAGTGTTTACACTTTTCAAGACAATCAAACTCCAGATGACTTCTAGTTGTCCCTGCATATTAAGCAGGGACAGGAAAGTGTTTTACCATCGAAAAATGACACACTTCACCTTCGCTAAATAAATATATATAACATTTATGAGCTTTTTGAGACGTATTTGGAGTGGAAAGCGAGATAACCGTGGCAGCTGTGAGGTGAAAATCTCTGGAGCTGTCTTTCACTCAACCACAGAGGCAAAAACAATCAAAATATGCAAATCCACAGTCAAAGACACAAACAAAAGAATAAATTATCCAGAGGAATATCACACTGCTGAAATTCATATATATGAGGTTTATTTACTGTGGAAGTCCTCTAATATCATGCAGCTCTTCCAGAAGAGCGGATGAGAAATGAACCCTGCCAGGAATGCTCCGACGACGCTCCCACCGCTGCTGTTTTATCAGGGAAAATGGCCCCGCTATAGATTAGGAAATTCCCCACTCCGTAGACAAGTGTGTATCTGACTAAGTGTCGCTCTACTAAGCTATATTTTGGGGACAAAATTGTCCCCAGAAGTTTGCTGAATTTGAAAAAAAATTGGGGGCATTCTGGGACGATATGTTTTTATGAAACATTTCATAAATAAAATACATAGAGTTGCTAAACGATTTAAAATTTTAATCAAATTCACTACACGAAGGGTTCAACAGTAATGATTTTTTAATACTTGTTCTGTCAGGCCAGTAGATCAGATTTTGACTTGTGTTCAACACACATATAAACACACACACACACACACACGTTGTGTTTTCATGTTTTATGGGGACATTCCATATGCGTAATTGTTTTTATACTGTACAAACTATATATTCTGTCCTCCTAAACTACCTCTACCCCTAAACCTACCCATCACAGAAAATGTTCTGCTATTTAAGATTTTCAAAAAAGATAATTCTGTATGATTTATAAGCTTGCTTTGCTAAGGGCTGTCCGGTCCCTGTATGACCGGAGCAGGAGCTTGGTTCGCATTGCCGGCAGTAAGTCAGACCTGTTCCCCGCGCATATTGGACTCCGGCAGGGCTGCCCTTTATCACCGGTCCTGTTCATAGTCTTTATGGACAGGATTTCTAGGCGCAGTCAGGGGCCGGAGGGAGTCTGGTTTGAGGACCACAGGATCTCATCCCTGCTTTTTGCGGATGATGTTGTCCTGTTGGCTCCATCGGGCCAGGACCTCCAGTGTGCACTGGGACGGTTTGCAGCCGAGTGTGAGGCGGCTGGGATGAGGATCAGCACCTCTAAGTCTGAGACCATGGTTCTCAGTCAGAAAAGGGTGGCTTGTCATCTTCAGGTTGGTGGAGAGCTCCTGCCTCAAGTGGAGGAGTTCAAGTATCTTGGGGTTTTGTTCACGAGTGAGGGAAGGAAGGAGCGTGAGGTTGACAGATGGATCGGTGCAGCTTCTGCAGTAATGCGATCGATGTACCGGTCTGTCGTGGTGAAGAAGGAGCTGAGCTGCAAGGCGAAGCTCTCGATTTACCGGTCAATCTACGTTCCTACTCTCACCTATGGTCATGAGCTTTGGGTCATGACCGAAAGAATGAGATCCCGGATACAGGCGGCCGAAATGAGCTTTCTACGCAAGGTGGCAGGGCGCTCCCTTAGAGATAGGGTGAGGAGCTCGGTCACTCGGGAGGAGCTCAAAGTAGATCCGTTGCTCCTTCACATCGAGAGGAGTCAGCTGAGGTGGCTCGGGCATCTGTTTCGGATGCCTCCTGGACGCCTCCCTAGGGAGGTGTTCCGGGCTTGTCCCACCGGGACAAGGCCCCGGGGAAGACCTAGGACACGCTTGAGAGACTATGTCTCTTGGCTGGCCTGGGAACGCCTCGGTGTCCCCCCGGAAGAGCTGGAGGAAGTGTCTGGGGAGAGGGAAGTCTGGGAATCTCTGCTCAGACTGCTGCCCCCGTGACCCGGCCCCGGATAAGCGGAAGAAAATGAATGAATGAATGAATTATAAGCTTGTCTCCTCATGGAGACTAAAAAATGTCCCCACAAGATTTGGTCCCCATAACGTAGGGAATACCCACCCACACACCCACACACACACACACACACACACACACACACACACACACAAAACCCGCTAAAATTTCATATAATGAATCTGTAATTTTATTTTTACATTTATGATTAACATTTTTAAGATGTCTAATTGATGCATTATGTAATTTTAAAATAAAGATTACATAATTTTAAAATGTAAAAATAAAAATTGTAACTATCTTCATAAAAAATACATTCAGATAAGATTTTCTACATACGAAAACGACATTGTAACAGTAGATGTGAAAATGTGTAACAGATTAATGTTTTAGTTTTAGCTGTAAATAGAAATGTATACATTTTATAATCAAATTTTTGGATTAAAAACACTTGGTGTAAAAAAAAATGTGCAATAGATTAAATTGTTTTTAGCTTTTTAAAAACATAAAAAATCATTCATCTTTTACTGTAACAATATTTAATAAAATGTTTTTTCTTGTTGAAAAACATTTGTTTATAATTGAAATTTGCAATAATAGCTACACATTTTACAGTTACTATAAATTATATAGGGAACGTGTATGTGTGAAAATTATGTCGGCTGGCCCAAAACTCTCTCATCCTTATTGATACGATGAATAATCAAAACACATATCAATATTAGCTCAAAATAGCCCTCAAATGAAGGTAATTCAAATATTTTTCTCAATATTATTGAGGCAGACATGTAAATGACTGAATAGACAAACAAGTATTTTTGTGAACAGACAAACAACCTTATAGTCATAGAGTGTTATGAGAACTATCCCTGGTCGGCTCTATATCAGCTCAAAAACAACCAAAGGGATGTAGCTTAAACAATTGCTTCAGTCACTGCATTGGGATGCAGTCCAGTAACAGGTGTCAAATTGCAGGTTTTCTTACAGCAGTTCAAAAACTCCTCCCTACAGAGAATTTACCTTCCCTCCATCTGCTCACTCAGCCTCTCTCTCTTCTCCGCTGATGGAAGGCAGTGCGCTATCAAGAAACATGTGTGGCTGCAGCCTGCAGAGATGGAGAGCAGGTTTAACAATCACTGCTCTACTACTGACCCCATAACACAGAGACCCCTTGACCCCCAGCTGGGGCCACGGCTGAAAGTGAGTATGTGCAGATGTGAGAGTGTGTTCTGTGTGCTCTACAGAGCAGTGGGGTTCTGAAATGAGGAGGCAAATTCCTCAATGTTTTTTTATTGCAAATTCATGTTCGAGTTGGCATGAAAAAGAACTTGTGATAATATTTATGTCCCTACTGTGATGTAAATGAAATGGCTTCTTGAAAAATGTAGAGCAGCACTGTGATGTTGAATTGTTTGGATGGTTGTGGTTTTCTATTGGTTCAGTCATGTTAGTGCCATGATCCAGATGGGTGTGAGGTTTGGGGGGGGGGGGGGTAAACCTCACTCCACTGCCCTCAAGAGGTGCATTAGTGACTGACGCTAGAGCTTGTGGTCTTTAATGTCTTTGCAAGTAAGTAAGTCCAGTCACATTGGTGCCGTGACCCGGACGGAAGTGAGGTTTAGGGGGCTGAGTGTAACGGATGACTGCTAGTTAAGATCTGGGCAGGTAAACCTCACTCCTTTGGCCTCAAGAGGCGCATTAGTGACTGACGCGAGAGGCTGCGGTCTTTAACGTCCTTGCAAGTAGTACCAGTCACATTGGTGCTGTGACCTAGATGGGAGTGAGGTTTAGAGGGATGAGTGTAATGGAGGCCATCTAGTAAATATTTGACAGGTGAACCTTACTCATCTGGCCTCAAGAGGCACATTAGAGACTGACACTAGAGGTTGCGGTCTTTAATGTCCTTGCAAGTAGGACCAGTCACATTGGTGCCGTGACCCGGACAGGAGTGAGGTTTAGGGGGTGAATGTAATGGATGACAGCTAGTTAAGATCTGGGCAGGTAAACCTCACTCCTTTGGCCTCAAGAGGCACGTTAGTGACTGACGCGAGAGGCTGCGATGATTAACATCCTTGCAAGTAGTACCAGTCACATTGGTGCTGTGACCTAGATGGGAGTGAGGTTTAGAGGGATGAGTGTAATGGAGGCCATCTAGTAAATATTTGACAGGTGAACCTTACTCATCTGGCCTCAAGAGGCACATTAGAGACTGACACTAGAGGTTGCGGTCTTTAATGTCCTTGCAAGTAGGACCAGTCACATTGGTGCCGTGACCCGGACAGGAGTGAGGTTTAGGGGGTGAATGTAATGGATGACAGCTAGTTAAGATCTGGGCAGGTAAACCTCACTCCTTTGGCCTCAAGAGGCACGTTAGTGACTGACGCGAGAGGCTGCGATCTTTAACGTCCTTGCAAGTAGTACCAGTCACATTGGTGCTGTGACCTAGATGGGAGTGAGGTTTAGAGGGATGAGTGTAATGGAGGCCATCTAGTAAATATTTGACAGGTGAACCTTACTCATCTGGCCTCAAGAGGCACATTAGAGACTGACACTAGAGGTTGCGGTCTTTAATGTCCTTGCAAGTAGGACCAGTCACATTGGTGCCGTGACCCGGACAGGAGTGAGGTTTAGGGGGTGAATGTAATGGATGACAGCTAGTTAAGATCTGGGCAGGTAAACCTCACTCCTTTGGCCTCAAGAGGCACGTTAGTGACTGACGCGAGAGGCTGCGATCTTTAACGTCCTTGCAAGTAGTACCAGTCACATTGGTGCTGTGACCTAGATGGGAGTGAGGTTTAGAGGGATGAGTGTAATGGAGGCCATCTAGTAAATATTTGACAGGTGAACCTTACTCATCTGGCCTCAAGAGGCACATTAGAGACTGACACTAGAGGTTGCGGTCTTTAATGTCCTTGCAAGTAGGACCAGTCACATTGGTGCCATGACCCGGACAGGAGTGAGGTTTAGGGGGTGAATGTAATGGATGACAGCTAGTTAAGATCTGGGCAGGTAAACCTCACTCCTTTGGCCTCAAGAGGCACGTTAGTGACTGACGCGAGAGGCTGCGATCTTTAACGTCCTTGCAAGTAGTACCAGTCACATTGGTGCTGTGACCTAGATGGGAGTGAGGTTTAGAGGGATGAGTGTAATGGAGGCCATCTAGTAAATATTTGACAGGTGAACCTTACTCATCTGGCCTCAAGAGGCACATTAGAGACTGACACTAGAGGTTGCGGTCTTTAATGTCCTTGCAAGTAGGACCAGTCACATTGGTGCCATGACCCGGACAGGAGTGAGGTTTAGGGGGTGAATGTAATGGATGACAGCTAGTTAAGATCTGGGCAGGTAAACCTCACTCCTTTGGCCTCAAGAGGCACGTTAGTGACTGACGCGAGAGGCTGCGATCTTTAACGTCCTTGCAAGTAGTACCAGTCACATTGGTGCTGTGACCTAGATGGGAGTGAGGTTTAGAGGGATGAGTGTAATGGAGGCCATCTAGTAAATATTTGACAGGTGAACCTTACTCATCTGGCCTCAAGAGGCACATTAGAGACTGACACTAGAGGTTGCGGTCTTTAATGTCCTTGCAAGTAGGACCAGTCACATTGGTGTCATGACCCGGACAGGAGTGAGGTTTAGGGGGTGAATGTAATGGATGACAGCTAGTTAAGATCTGGGCAGGTAAACCTCACTCCTTTGGCCTCAAGAGACACGTTAGTGACTGACGCGAGAGGCTGCGATCTTTAACGTCCTTGCAAGTAGTACCAGTCACATTGGTGCTGTGACCTAGATGGGAGTGAGGTTTAGAGGGATGAGTGTAACGGAAGCCATCTAGTAAATATTTGACAGGTGAACCTTACTCATCTGGCCTCAAGAGGCACATTAGAGACTGACACTAGAGGTTGCGGTCTTTAATGTCCTTGCAAGTAGGACCAGTTACATTGGTGCTGTGACCTAGATGGGAGTGAGGTTTAGAGGGATGAGTGTAACGGAAGCCATCTAGTAAATATTTGACAGGTGAACCTTACTCATCTGGCCTCAAGAGGCGCATTAGTGACTGACACTAGAGATTGCAGTCTTTAACATCCTTGAAAGTAGGACCAGTTACATTGGTGCCGTGACCCGGACGGGAGTGCGGTTTAGAGGGGTGAGTGTAACGGAGGTCGCTCCCCTGGCTTCAAGAGATACACTAACGACTGACACCAGAAGCTGTGGTCTTTAGCATCCGTGATCCCGCCTCCCATGCACCCACCTCCCAGGTTCAAATTCCAGACACAAACTGGTCCTACTGTTGTGCTTGCTCTTTCGGGATACAAATGCATAAAAAAAGGTATATTGTACAGATAATGCGAAAATTCACTAATAGAGTATGGATAGTACTGTGTGGACCACTGAGTTTGTAGAGAAATAGACAAATAGAAGTGTTAATAAATTATAGATTATTTCTGTTTCACTACAGTTGATGTGCTGAGCAGACATATTTGATTCTGAAGATGGGGTTGTTGCAATTCAAGTCACGACTCTGATTTAAGTGGCCGTTCCAGTTGAAAATTCCTACTGAGAACTAGGAATTTCCCATTTCCAAGAACAAATAGAATCCACCATTTAATGCACAGTCTAGGGTTTTAAAGACAACGGGAAATTAAAATGGACCCAGAAGTGTCTGTGTTCTTGTGCATAAAAATGAAAATAATAAATAAGTAAAGCCACATGAATGGGAAAAGCAGCGTTAACCAGTAAGTATATTAAGTCCCGCCCTGCATTTTTTCCTTCTAGATATATGGTCTCACCCTGAAATACATCACATCACAGACGTTAGATGCATCTGATATGCTGTTCCATGTCAACCTGGCAATACCTATCTCTGATGTTCTCTTTGAAGTGCTTTGCTTGTGATCATTATGGAAAACTGTCAGTTCTGATGCACGATCAAATTTCAAGCTGACATTGACAAGCTCGAATTAAAGATCGCAGTAGGACTTAATGCAAGTAATGAATCATTCCTGCCTTCTTACATCTGCTCATTAGCAGATAAAAATCACAAGACAAGAAATTGTTCCTCCACTTACCAGAAACACAAATTCAGACCAGCCTCTCCAAATAAGCCTGCATAAAATAAAAAAAACATAATGTTTATACTACGCAATTAGAACTGCTACTAGTTTGGTGGTAGTTTTGTGCTTAAAATGTTTCTTTTCTAGAGTTTTTTAATGTCACTCCGTGTATTAAAAAAATCAAACCCGATACTAATTTGCTTCCCCTGATTATGAAATTCTTTCATTACTCATAGAAATCTAAAAACTGACGTCTACAGACATCATTAGCTGATTCCTTACTGTACTTATATAAATACCTTTACAGGAGAAAAGATGTTAGCATCAGCAAGATGTAGAGTTCACATTTGCAATGGAGATTTGCCCCTGTTCCTACCTGGCACTTCTTCAAAGAGGAGATCACCACATTCCGGCTAAAACTGCTGAACTGCTTTTCCAAGTGCTCTGGGAATGTTGTCAAAGGCTGCAGAATAAATCTGTTTCAAGTAAACATAAAACAATAGCTAAGGAATATTTTGTTGACAGCATTTGTTGCATAATGTGAATTACCACATTAAATAAAAATAAAATCATTTATAAAAACATAAAATAATTAATAATAAAATTATCAAATAGAATAATAACAAAAAGTATAGTAAAATTGAAATAAAAAGTAAAATAATGTAAAATGCAAAATAAATTGTAAAATTATTCGCGACACTACATAGTACAAGCGGTTTGGACGATGGAAATAAAATAAAATAAAATAACATAAAATGAAATAATATAATATAAAATAAAATAAATGAAATGAAATAAAATAAAATAACATAAAATGAAATAAAATAAAACAAATGAAATAAAATAAAATACAATAAAATAAAATAAATGAAATAAAAATTAAAATAAAAAAAAATGTGGCAAGTTACGACAGTACTATTATTTATAATATTTATTATTTGTAACTACAAAAAGGACAACTGAAAAAATTATTTTAATTATTTAGCAGAAGTTAACCACAATGAAGTGATACATTATCATGTATTTTACACAAAACAGTATATTTTAATGGTATATAGTATATATTAGTACCACTTTGAGCATGAGAAAGGCACATTACAAATAAAATTTACAGAGCTGCCAAATCCATTAATTGCAACTAACATAAAAGTTTGTAAATACAAATATATATATATATATATACACACACACACAAACACACACACAAAACTTTATGTTAGATTTGATTAATGGCAATGAATCAATTTGACGGTGCTAAAAGTTTGCCAACCCTTGTATTTCCATTATAAATGCCTTACTGTATCTATGATTTTTGCTTGTGTCTCAAAAAACTGAGGGACGAGTCAAAATTATTTTCTGCTGAAATCGACGTTATGCCTCAAATGCTGTTAATGGAGTTGAACTTGAAATGAACGCAGAACATATCTTAAATCACTATAATAGAACATCCTAATCAATTTCTTCTCACCCAATCCATTTCTTGTTCCTTTCCTCGTCTATTTCCTGTTTCTGTCTTCCACCCATGAGTATTTCCAAATTTGAAGGTTTCATGCTTAAATCAGGGTCTTTTTTCCCAGTTAAGATGAGATGTTCAGTGATGGAGAATCGCTTGCTGATACTGTTTTTTTCCCCCTGAATGGCTGCAGGATGATCTTCCTCTAATGAGCTCTGAACAGACTGAGCGAAATAAAAATCATGCAGCGATCACAGAAATCAATCATCTCCATCTATATTTTGTTTGAGTATCATAAACAGTGACATGTGCAGATAAGACTCGAGAACAAACAGACGAGATGAGAGTGGACAAAAAAAAAAAACTGAGGTTATTAGAGAATAATGAGAAAGTTTTTGTGGGAAAGTTTTTTTGACATGTTTAACAGGCAGCGTACAATCGTATGAAGAATTCTGTACGTTTACAGGTTTGATGAACTCCTATTTTCCCACAGAAAGATGATTTAGCAGAGGAAATATCAGTAAATCTCTGTTTTTCACCGCGACATGACATTAATGAGGGCATTTATGAAACACTTACTGAAATTTAGCACTTTAAATAAGTTCAGTAATGAGGTCGTTGCAGGTTTGTGCAGGCTAATGCAGGTGACCAGCGTTGCCTAGCGACTGCTGACAGAAACGACAGCTTGGTGAGCAGGTTTAAATGAACACTTTACTGTAAAACACAATAATTTAGTGGAAAACGAGACATTTTATCTGTCAGTGACTTCCGTGTCATCAGTGGGATCACCTGATCAGCAGTGTTGTCAAATATTTTCAATGGAAAGTAGCTAAATACTGACAAATCGATAAATGTCGCCGTATGACGTAATACGCCAACTGTCACCATATAGCCGAATGCCCAATAAAGATGCTCTCATTTACGTATTTTCTGTCAGAAACTTGCATTATATAGTGTCTGAATGTTAACCGGCAGTCCAAAAAGTCGCTAGATTTGTCGGTAGTCACTTTCTCTGAAAGGACTTGAAAAATCTAGCAAATGTTTGCTGATCAATCAACCTATGATGTCACTGATGATGTCATCTGATCAGCTGATGAAACTGATTTTTCCCTACTGATCCTGTCGCAGCATTCTAACTACATCATATTGTGTTAAAAAATGTTAATATTATTAAAATATCGCTGTAAATATAAGCATAAAATGCACTGTCATACTTTATTCTATGTATATGTATTTGTATGTATATATATATATATATATATATACACATATATATATATATATATATATATATATATATATTATATATATGTGTGTGTGTGTGTGTGTGTGCGTGTGTATGTGTGTGCATAAAACAACAACCAAATTAGATATATAATTGTAATATTGTAAATGTATATGTGTATATATGTATATATATTTACATTTAAATTATATATATATATATATATATATATATATATATATATATATATATATATATGAATAATATTGTAAATGAAATTTAGTTTCATTTACATATTTACATTTTATTTCTGTACAGTCGTGGCCAAAAGTTTTGAGAATTACATAAATATTGGAAATTGGAAAAGTTGCTGCTTAAGTTTTTTTAATAGCAATTTGCATATACTCCAGAATGTAATGAGGAGTGATCAGATGAATTGCATAGTCCATCTTTGCCATGAAAATTAACTTAATCCCAAAAAAACCTTTCCACTGCATTTCATTGCTGTCATTAAAGGACCTGCTGAGATCATTTCAGTAATCGTCTTGTTAACTCAGGTGAGAATGTTGACGAGCACAAGGCTGGAGATCATTATGTCAGGCTGATTGGGTTAGAATGGCAGACTTGACATGTTAAAAGGAGGGTGATGCTTGAAATCATTGTTCTTCCATTGTTAACCATGGTGACCTGCAAAGAAACGCGTGCAGCCATCATTGCTTTGCATAAAACTGGCTTCACAGGCAAGGATATTGTGGCTACTAAGATTGCACCTAAATCAACAATTTATAGGATCATCAGCAACTTTAAGGAAAGAGGTTCAATTCTTGTAAAGAAGGCTTCAGGGCGTCCAAGAAAGTCCAGCAAGTGGACTTGGATCGTCTCCTAAAGAGGATTCAGCTGCGGGATCGGAGTGCCACCAGTGCAGAGCTTGCTCAAGACTTTTGGAAGATGGCCTGGTGTCAAGAAGGGCAGCAAAGAAGCCACTTCTCTCCAAAAAAAACATCAGGGACAGATTGATCTTCTGCAGAAAGTATCGTGAATGGACTGCTGAGGACTGGGGCAAAGTCTTATTCTCCGATGAAGCCCCTTTCCGATTGTTTGGGGCATCTGGAAAAAGGCTTGTCAGGAGAAGAAAAGGTGAGCGCTACCATCAGTCCTGTGTCATGCCAACAGTAAAGCATCCTGAGACCATTCATGTGTGGGGTTGCTTCTCATTCAAGGGAGTGGGCTCACTCACAATTCTGCCCAAAAACACAGCCATGAATAAAGAATGGTACCAAAACACCCTCCAACAGAAACTTCTTCCAACAATCCAACAACAGTTTGGTGAAGAACAATGCATTTTCCAGCACGGTGGAGCACCGTGTAATAAGGCAAAAGTGACAACTAAGTGGCTCGGGGACCAGAATGTTGAAATTTTGGGTCCATGGCCTGGAAACTCCCCAGATCTTAATCCCATCGAGAACTTGTGGTCAATCCTCAAGAGGCGGGTGGACAAACAAAAACCCACTGATTCTGACAAACTCCAAGAAGTGATTATGAAAGAATGGGTTGCTATCAGTCAGGATTTGGCCCAGAAGTTGATTGAGATCATGCCCAGTCAAATTGCAGAGGTCCTGAAAAAGAACGGCCAGCACTGACTCTTTGCATAAACTTCATGTAATTGCCAATAAAAGCCATTGAAACGTATGAAGTGCTTGTAATTATATTTCAGTACATCACAGAAACAACTGGAAACAAAGATCTAAAAGCAGTTTAGCAGCAAACTTTGTGAAAACTAATATTTATGGAATTCTTAAAACTTTTGGCCACGACTGTATGTATTTCAGTATTTCTGTAAAAATGTAATTTATTACTGTAAATTAATTTCAAAACTAAACTCAAATGCATGACTTTTCAACACTACCTCTGTTTACCAATTTAAAGGCTTCTTATTGGCTCTAAAAAGGTCAAGTAAAATAATGCGACTGGGCATTACTTTGGCTAAAATAAATCATAACACTTCAGTATAATACACACAATGTCTGGTGAAAAGATACCTGGGTAAACCCTATGACATCATCAGCGGTCAGTTTTTTTTAGTCATTGAATCAGCGACGCGGGTCTTTGCAAACTTGAATGAGAACAAGTGAAGTTATGTTTGGTGAAAGTGACTGTTATTATCCCCGAGTCGAGCACACAACAACACCTATGGTTGTGCAAACAGCCTTTTAGAGTCAATTCCGATCTTTCCCCAGCTGCCACGAGAATGTCATGCAAATAGTCCTTGGAAATAAAGATGGTAAAATTCCAGCTCTGTGATTCAGCAGCGGCAAAAGCTTTTCCCTGATAGCTCAGATCTCCCTGTATCATTTCCACTGATCAGAGAGGCTTCGCTTCGCCTTCAGAGCTGCAGGAACTTTATTTTAAGAGCTACTTAAGACAGTAAGTGCCACTGCACTGTTCCCACTCTGATGAAAAAGTAAATTTAATTAAGTGCTTAAATATTCAATTACCTCTTTCATTACTTCAGAGAGAGGCTCAGTAGCGTCTACAAGTGACTCAGCGTGTCTGTGGTTCGGAGATAGCTTGAAGTCTCCTCTGTTCTGAAGCTAAGCGCGAGCGTTGCTTTCTTCATTCGTTCTGCTTTGTCTTTGGCCGGCAGATATCCGGTTTCGCAGATATCCCACTCTTTGCTTTTAATAAAGTGATACATGACTCAACCAGCTATAAGGGAAATCAAACTAAATTATTTCGGCGGTTCGCTGCAGTGTGTCAGACTTCTGATTTGGCACCCTCATGACCTGAACCCTCATCTGACATTCGCTTCAGCTTCACACACTTTTCACAAATGAGTCAATGTCAATCTGGTCCGCCATTTCCAGACATATCAGAATAAACACTGCTGCTAATTCTGAATCGCCCATTTAGGTAGATCATTTGACTGAGAAATTGATTTAAAGCAACCAGGTGTGTTTTAATGTTTAAGAATATTTAAAAGAGGGATGAATGTATCTATAACACTTTATTTTGATCATTCACTTCAGACTTCTTAATAACTTTGCCGTTAGTCATTAGATTATTAGTATGCTTAATATCTGCTAAAACTATTTTAAAATCTGAGTCTCTCCATCAGTGTCGACTCTAATTTGAACAATGTAAGGATGAACAGCGTCATCATTTTGTCTGCGCGAGATTCTCCAGCTTTGTTGTTGTTGAGCGACCGAAGCTTTTGGAAAGAGGGCCGGGAGCAGCAGCTCATTTACATTTAAAGGGACACACACAAAAATGGCATGTTTTTGCTCACACCCAAATGGGGCAAATTTGACAAGCTATAATGAATGATCTGTGGGGGATTTTGAGCTGAATCTTCAGACACATTCAGAGTTTTATTACATATTGTGAAAAGGGGCATACTAGGTCCTCTTTAATGGTCCCTCAACAGACATTCTAGATTTAGTTGACATAATTGTAATTGTAGTAATTGCAAAATTACTTATATTTACTAATAGAATGTCTAAAAGTGAACTATCGATGTATAATGTAATTTCAAATATCAGTTATATAGCTCATTTCTCCTATTTTTAACTTCAGATTACTTTTGCCATGATCTAACTCTCACTTATATTTCCTCTTATATCATTTTATTTTATTTTTGTGTTTTATTTTTTAATTAATATAATTAATTAATTTACTATATTATTTTATTTTTATTATTTAAATATTTTTAATGTATATTTCCTATAATATATTCAATGTTATTTAATATAATATATATTTTGTATTTTAATATATTTTAAAATTCATTCCTTATTACTGTCACTTTTGATCAATTTATTGCATCTCAGCATTCAAAAAATGCATTTCTTTTGAACAAACTTTTTAAATGATAGAGCATGTAAAAAATAAACAAATAAATATTACATGAAAATAATTTCTGCTTCTCTACTCTGCACAAATACTCAAATGATCTAGTGCTTCTGCCAGGATTCTAAACTTTTTAAATTAATTTGTAAAGTACAAAAAACAGCAGGTCACATGACAATGCCAACAGGGAGCGCTTTATCAAACGCAGTACATATTTTAACAGCACTCAAATTTGGAAATCTCTTGTTCTCCAGGGCTGCATCCGAAATCACAGTAGGCATTTATTTTGAAAAAATCACAAAAAAAGTCATCCGGACGTACTACATTTGCCATGTTGTCACTCTGATGTGACCAATCAGCGTCAGTTGTGTCGCTTCATTGCGATTCATTAATCCTCTCCTGTGGCCTCATGGGATAGTAAAGTGTCCATCGTATACAGTAGTAGGTCATCTGTGTACTTTTTGCCTCTTTTATGAGTACTGTGAATTCAGACATGCTTATTTGTCACATACATTTTTTGCATGCTACATACTATGTGATTTCGGACGCAACATTGGCTTCCATTTCTGCAGCGTCACAGCAAAACCCGCTACATGTTACTTCCTTTCACTTTCCCAGATCATCTCCTGTAACAAAGAAACATTGAGCCTGTTAAAGTCCAAAGATCAAAGGCAGCGGCCAGATGCGTCTGGACTTTATTTGAGCGTTCAAAAGCAAAGACAGTCAAACAGAAAAGGACACGGAGTTGGCTCACTTCAATACCGAGATTAAAAGTTGTTTTCCCTCTTGAAAATTTCAGCCCTGCTTAACCATGTCGAATCTCAAACGTAGAGATCTTTTCAGAGGCTGTTAGCAAAGTCTGTGCTTTTATGCTGAGGGTGTTCTGTGGTTTCATTAGTGGAGAGGACGACAGGAAGACGCTTGAGAGAGTCTCTGGATCACAGAGGGGGCAAAACTTCAGCCCTGAGCGACTTTTGCAAATGAAGGAGTAAGAAATATATAAGGTTATGTTGTCCTCTTACCACTTTTCTGCGAATGGTAGATATTCGAAATCCATTTTTCTTTAAAACAGTCAGTGACTGGATGTAAATGGAGGACGAAACCTCTAAACTAATACTTCAATAAATGTAAAAGCATCACAGAAGTATGAGAAAAGTAGACTATGTGCTATATTATAAGTCTAAAAGTCATTAAAACAGAACAAAATTTAAGCTATCTTTCACAGATAACCACTCCCTCTAGTGAATCATTAACTGCTTCAATTGCCAGATCATTTATTATAGCTTGTCAAATTTGCCCCTATTTGGGTGTAAGCAAAAACACACCGTTTTTGTGTGTGTCCCTTTAAATGCAAATGAGCTGCTGCTCCCGGCCCCCTTTCCAGAAGAGGGCGGAGCTTTAACAGCTAAACAACAACAAAGCTGGAGAATCTCACGCAGACAAAATGATGACGGTGTTCATCCTTACATTGCTCAAACCGGAGTCGACACTGATGGAGAGACTCAGGAAGAAGTTACAACTTTTAGACGTTTCTGAACGGTTAGTGGATAAATTGATGTAGTTGCTGTGGAGTTGATTCAACTTATCACTAGCATGTGTCGTCATGTTCATTTTTTTTCCCTGAGTTGACCCTCGTTTGTGAAGCAGTCCGGTGTAAAATGACGGCATCAACAACACTCGACTACAACAACTCTTCCTCTTCTCTAAAGCAGCTCAACATGGCCCCGCCTCCTTTGTTGCGTGTTCTCGGGGGGCGGCGTTTATGTAAATTTTGC
Source organism: Opsariichthys bidens (assembly GCA_037194245.1). Taxonomy (NCBI): domain Eukaryota; kingdom Metazoa; phylum Chordata; class Actinopteri; order Cypriniformes; family Xenocyprididae; genus Opsariichthys; species Opsariichthys bidens. Next base: position 18,294,570 of record CM074290.1, on the reverse strand, counting down.
GGTTTGTGACGTCTCTAACCCAGGAAGAAGCTCGTTGTAGTCCCTACCTGCAGTTTGTTGTAGTCCTTAAAAAGCAATTTCTGTAAAAGAAAATATCTGCCTTTACATTGAACTTTTAGTGTTGTAACTTTGCAGATGTTGTTTCTGCTCAAACAGCAACAACCTAAATAAAGTTAAAAAAGTGAAATCATAATCAAGCACCGCTTTAATCACTGACTCTAATAATGGCTCCAAAAGAACAGTGTGTGATTTCTACAGCACAAAAATAATAATTTAAAAACAAGCAGCAGCTCGATCCCCCACTGATGTAAGATCAGAGAATTAAATTGTACCTGTGTGACTAAAATTCCCATCCAAACCCTGGTCATGTTCCCATTCAAATCTGGGTCAGTGTTCTTGTTTGAGTTTGGGTCTTTAACATGCTTCAACAGAAAAGCAAGAGTTGATTTTGATCGTACTTCTCCCAGGTCACAGCAAGGACAAGAAGAGGCGGTCATCTGACAGACACGCAACTGGTGCACGTCAGCATCTGAAAAACAAGACTCGAAACTCTTGTGAAGGCCGTAGAGAATCAGAGACAGAACGGATGACAGTAGAGCAATCCCTGATGTCGACCTTCTCTGTGTTCGGACCCGGAACAGATTGAGCGCTGTTAACGCGGCTGTAGCCTGCTGTCCGCACAAGTGCCAGAATCCAATTCACACATTAGACGGCGGCACATGGGGCCATCCGCACACTCATCTGGAGCTGTGGCCTTTAAATGATGAGGCTCCTTTAGCCAGCTCTCGCTCTAGTCAAAGGTGACGTGGGGGAAATGTGATTAGTACATCAACAGGCGTTTTGAAGTTACTACAAAAGTTATAAACCAAATCCACATCTTAACTCTTTCCTCCCAGCATTTTTGATCATTTTCACAAAACTTTCATCGACCCCAGAATATTTTATTAAATCTGAACATCACGTCGCATTTTTGTCAAACACTACGTCTGGATCGGATTCAGAATGATGATCAAAACATACATGGAGTAGACCGAGTCAACACCCCAGTTTCACAGTCCTCATTCTGGGTCGACATTTCATTCGGTAACATTAGGTAATCTGGATTTATGTGCTGTTCAACGTTTGAATTGATTTGCATTATTTTACATGTGCATAAGCAATGCTTCAATCACTTGTTCCTGCTTCTTCTTCGCATTTGTTTTCTGAACTCTTTTAGAAGATGTGTAATAGCACCCCCTGCTGTATAACAGTGAAAACATGGATTTCCGGAGAAAAGAATTCATGAAAAATAAATTATTATCAAGGCATTAATGGAGAGGTATTAATTGTATAATTTGTAGGTCAAGAAAAAAGTTTTATATTTAAATGTATATATATATATATATATATATATATATATATATATATATATATATATATAAAATAAATTAGAAAACATTGATTTTATATTAAGCCATGAAAATGTTTAATTTTTATAGTACGTAAGTACTCAAAATATCAGTTTATTTTATTATTTAAATTGACCTCATGAAATATTTTATTACATATAAAACATATATTTTAAATAAATTAGTGCTGTCAAATGATTAATCATGATTAATCGCAAAATAAAAGTTTGTGTTCACATAATATATTCTTTATATAAATACACACGCATATACGTAAGAAATATTTACATATATATATATATATATATATATATATATATAAATACTTTATTTATAAATATAATATGTCTTTGTTAAATATATAGATTTATAGATATATATAGATTTAATATATATATTTATTTATATATACTGAATATATTTACACAGTACACACATATATTATTTGTATTATATATATTATATATTTTGTGGTCCTCAATCTGTTCCGGGTCCGGTCTGGTCCGGTTCCACACAGTCCGGACATCGTCAGGGGTATTTTGGCCAATTGAACATATTGAATCGGCATCGTCAGTGAGAGAGATGGCTCTGATTGGCTGTTCGGTTAAGCAAACAAGTCACTGCATGAGAAGTGATGAAAGCGAGCAAAGAAGTCAAAACAACACAGGCACAAGGTCTGTCTGGAATCATGAATCTGGAAGAAAGTGATCAGCATGACTGCTATTGAAAATGGTAAGTAAGCACTGCTTTGTTCATGGTTTTGTTTATCTGCAGTCCTTTTTTAATGACGAATATATATGCTAATATACACAGTTATTTCCTTACACTCAGGCACAGAATAAGGCTGTATGATTTATTGCATCGCATTTATCGCAATACAAAAAATGACTTGAACTTGAACGCGATTAATTCATAAACACGATTCTTAGTGCGATTATGAAATTGGAAAGGCTGCGATAACTCTTTTATGCGCAGCTTGTCAATGAAGTACGGCTCCAAATGCTAATGCATCTGAAAGCACTGCGAGTTTGAGTCGCTTATAATGTATGTTTGAAAAAGTAACACGTGTCAGACATCTTTCCAGACATGAGAAGCATAATTTTAATAACATGTTTTTACTCCAAACTCACTTCATAACGACAGTTGAGCATCCTTCTGTGAGATGATGTGGTAGTCGTGTGTTCATTAGTCATGTTTCAATCTTCTGTTTATTCAGCTACGGCAATATGACGTGTGTTATCTTCTTCTGCTGCAGGGCGTATTTTGATTTCCTGCGCAAGAGCGCTCTCTGGCTTTCAGATGGAGAAGCATTTACTACCTATCACAGAATCGTACAGCTCCGACAAGCTGCGATAAATCGTGCATCCCTAGCGCAGAACGCACATGCTAGTTGACAGTCGCCTGTAGTCCTTTTGGTGTGATCAAGCATAACTTTTTGGCCAAGACGCAGTCGACGTGAGGCAACAACACAGACTTCGTCTCCGCCATTTCTTTAAGTTGGCTTGGTGTGTCTCTAAACCAAAGCACACGTTTCCTCAACAAGCAGATTACATCCACCCATTTAGATAATTTTCATCCCTTACCTTTTTAGAGGATGAGATCCTTTTTAGAATGGACTCAATCAAGTGCAATCACATAAAAAGCACATTCAGCTCTCCTAAAAACAGTCGCAGGCCCTTAAAAGCATTAGATTGTAAACATGACGCATATATCCGGTGCGCATTACTGAAATATTACACAGCCGTTACGTCCTAATGCTGCACCCTGATCTCCGCCGCAGACGCATTAGCATGAGTGTAGAGCGGTTATAATCTGCGCTCAGATGTTCACCCCATGAGCTCACGGGCTCGGCGGCTCCATTGGTCTCACTCGAGCAATCTGGGGTCACCTGAGTCTTTTCACAATGGCTGTTTCCATTTAACGGTCTTTAATAATCTCTGGTGTTGGAGCGCAGGAGGAGAGGAAAAACGGGAGGAGAGTTGAGCATGAGGTCACATATTGAGGAAAAATAAACAGTGTTAGACATCCGTGGCCCAAACGCTCATCCTCTGAGATCTGCATAACAAAGGAAAGGAGTCTGACTGACATCTCCATCTGTCAGATGAGAGAGAGAGAGAGAGAGAGAGAGAGAGAGAGAGAAGCTGCATCTCACACTATTAGTATTAGATTTTGTCCCAAACTCCCGCCATTGGTCAATGTTATTATAGCTGACAGAGATGGGCTGCTTATTTGTGGAAAAGTGTACAATAATTAATAACACTATTTTTATGAAAATACATTTATAGTAATAAATTAATATAAAAAAATTATAAATTATAAACAAATTACATTAAAAATACACATTTAAATTATTATGTTGCATTAATTTAAATATGCAACAATGTGCAATAAATGTTTTATGAAAATACATGTATGTAGCATAATAAAACAATATGTATATTATAATATTATAAAAATATAATATTTTTACATATATATTGTTCATACAGTAATAAAACAGCATTGAATCATTGCCTCCACCAATTTGTTTTGCTGTGTATTTGTTTGAATTTCTGCTGGGGAAATAAAGCTAAAAAAATGTGTCTAAAATGCAAATCACATAATATTAACTACTTGCTTATTGTTGTATAAAATCAATGTCACATTTGTAATCATGCTGATATTCGTGAAAAAGACACTGTTGGTTGATCTTGTTACCGTCAATATATTATCCATTATCAAGAATTGCGAAATATAAACTTGCATTAATGACTTTATATCTCGCAATTTTGAGTTTATATCATGCAATTGTGACTTTAATTCACAATTGTAAGATTTTATTTAGCAATTCTGACTCTATAACACGCAATTGTGACTTTATATCACACAATTTTGATTTTAACACAGAATTTAAAGGTTTTATTTCGCAATTCTGACTTTATAACAGGCGATTTTCACTTCATAATTCGCAATTGTGACTTTATATCACACAATTTTGACTTTATATCACGCAATTCTGACTTTGTAACCTGCAATTGTGAGTTTACATCACGAAATTCCAAGGGAAAAAAAAGTCAGAATTTCAAGATAAAAAGCCGAAATTATACCTTTTTTTATTTTTTATTCAGTGGCAGAAACAAGCTTCCATATAGGAGAGAATGACACCAGTTTTCTTACAGAATGTGACTCGATTTGCTCTGTGAACAGTGTTTGTGTCTTGCAGCTGTTATAGTTGTTATAGTCCTGAAAAATCAATAAAAGTCCAAATATTTTTGCTTCCACTCCTTCTGATGTATTCAACACCATAAATGTGTTTAACTTCAAAGTATTTTCTCTCACCATCTCATAGAACGAAACAGAGTTCTTTTCTCCCCTCCCCTGGTCAACATGAGCCAGTTTCAGCGTGTGTGCAGGTATCTGTAGGTTTATTTTAGCTGTGAGCTGGTGAAATCAGCCTCTGATAAGCTCTGATAAGTTCTGGGAGGTCACAGCAGTGATATGTGCGCACGGCTCTATCTATCAATTCAACATAAATCACTCTGGAAAATTCCATCTGTGCGCGTGACCTTCAGGGCAACCATTCTTACAAACAAGTGAAAAGCTTTTACATTTTAAGTGAACAGGTTACTATTTTACGACAAATCGCCAACTACAAGGGTAAAGGTAGAAATAAAAAAAATTGATTTTAAGATGTCTGTATAAATTGCGTTCAAGAACAAACACAGAGCACATACCGAGCATTATTTTTTCCTGCCATATATAGGCTCACCACCTTAAGCTTGTTATTTCACAACTTGATGGATTTCTTGTCTAACTTTTTATTATAAATAAACAAAATTCCATTGTCAAACCAATGAAAGACATTGAAACACATGCTTGAGAAAACATTTTACATTAGGACCTTGTTTTGTTAATAAAAAATTTAAAGCCACAATATGTAATTTTCCGCCTCTAGAGGTCGCGTATTCAAAACAAAGGCTTGATGACGCTTTGATTTCCCGGAATCATGTGAGGTGTTGTCTCCACGTCTACAGCCAGTAGAAAACAATCCGACGAGACTTCATATTCATGGATGAGCTAATGTATTAAAGATTTATTAACATTACTGTAGTATGAAACAGGGCGGGGCTGAAAGCCGTTGGAGGAGAACAAGGCGCGATTGCTGATAACCGCTTCTTCCGGTCATTCGTATGTGAGGTAATGCAGCGCTGTTTTATTATATTAGATACATTTGTGTGTTGAAAGTTGTTATAATGCCACTCTATGAGACACTTGTTGCACACTGCGGTAAGCTAGATTGATATGAGGTATGGTAAAACATGGTACTCGCGGTAAATCAAGAAAATGAGATTTAAACAATAAGACTGTGTTGAGCTATATAACATGATTAGTTTTCTGTCGGTGAATGTATCCAAACAGTGCTGTATAATTAAACACGTAACATATTAAAGCGTCTTTGGTGTTTCCGTGGTTTCTACAAAATAAAACGGGAAAATCGAGGGTAACGCGGGTATGATGTCATGGATAGGTGGACACGGTTCGTCATTTTTAGTGTACAGATGACAACGTTGTCGAAATGATCCCTGTTCACACAGATCCGCGAAAATGACTAAAACGCTGTATTCTGCTGCCAAGCCAGCAGGTGGCGATGTCACTTTATAAAGAAATACTACGCAGCTCTAAACTGAACATGCAATACACATAACGTCACTATTAACACAAATTAGCATTTTTGCCGTTTACACGGAGACGATAGTGATCTAGTGTTCAAAAACTTGCACTTTGAATTCCGTTTTCAAAAGATTTCAGGCTCCAAAAATGCTGTTGTTGTGTAAATGAACGAACGCATGAAAAGTTTTCCTTTTTTAGTTGAAAACGGTGTTATGTAAATGGACCATCAAACCAAATTATGACTGTTTTTGGTGCTCAAAAGAGTAAAATGCTTCAAAATCTAGAATGGAACCCATTTAAAATGACACTACAAATGCTTTTTGATTGAAATAGATGGCAATTTAAAGAATCAATGACTCCACAGCATTTCCCTCCTGATCTTCATGTATGGCTGCATCTGACTGTGAAAGGTTTTATGTAAATGTGTGAATTAGGCTGATGTTGGTGCGGATGCCAGAACTGATTACAGACAGACGTGTCTCATAGAGGGTTTAAAGTACAAGAACGCACCTTGATATCCACCGTAACCCCTGGCTTCATCAGCTCCAATGTTCCTCAAAAGCTTATTGGTTCATATATGGCTGAAGAGTTTGTTATTTCTCTGCGGTTGGTGTCAAATTCGCTTGATTAAAAGCGAAAAAGCCTGAGTCATTTCTTCTTATCTCCATTGTTTTTCCTTAATAAAAGCAGAAAACTCTGGCTGAGCTCTCCAGCACAGAGAAAGTTCCCAGCATGCCATGCGCTGTGATGTCAGCGGTTGAGTTTGTAGTTCAAAAACCCCCTAGAGAATTTGAGATGTGGGTTTTTAGAAAAGTGTGTCAAGTAGAAGTAAAACAAAACGTGGCAATCTCTTCGAGTAATGTTAACCACAGACCTAATTTTACTGAAAACAGATAAAGACCCATGAGTAATTCCCATGGCTCAAAAAAAATATATATAAAAAAAAAAGAAATAATTTTTTCCTACCAGGTTTTAGGATGACTGAAAAACGGAACAGCTTCTAGTTTGGGTCCAGCTGAAGCTCACAGTATTGACTCTGCAGCACATTTCCAGGATCATCTGATGAGAATCAGGTTCTTCAAAGGATTTAATGATCTGTAATACATGTAAATAGGACAGTCAGTGTCTCTGTTTTTCTCTGCGTTCTGACCCTGGATCTGCTGTTCGTTTCTACTGAGACACACTGATGGTGTGTTGCATACGTAAAACTGTGAGAGGTAGGAATCTTTATGAGATCTTCTGCATAGTGTGAATTGTTTATTTTGAGAAATTGATCGCGTTTGAGAGCGCAGACAGCACTGAAGATTATATAAGCTTAAACTGAACTATCTGCTTTTCAGAAAGCTTGTCTGAAGATCTGCAACACTGCCAGATCTTCTCATGGCCCAAATGCTTGCAATCTCTCTGAGAACAGGAACCTTATTAGACGATTATCTTTCTCAAAATTATCATCACAATTACTAATCATGATTCTACCCATTTGAGAAATTTCTTTATACATTTCATCAGAATTATTGCAAGATGAATTAAATGCCATCTCACATGCAGGGCTTATTTTTCCTGATACAGGAAACAATAATTAAATTATCATAATACTACACTGATAGATACATAAAACAATTTGTGGTCATCTACAACAAATGCAGCAGATAATGGTTTAAACTAAAGCAACAATTATCTTCATAAATAATAATAATAAACATGCAGTTATTTTGTTGGATGGTTGTGTTCTAGGTGGTCAGAAATGTATTTTCAAACTTTAAGTTGCACATTTTTTACTTGAGAGTGTTATTTAAAAATTTGTTTAATTAACCAACACTTTAAAATATTAAAACTACTTTCTTCAGTAATATAGTTATAGTTCTTTGTGTGAACTGGTGTTTATAGTGAGAAGGGAACTTACCGGTAACCAATTACCGCGTTTTCACCGTAGAATTTTTACTGTTAAATTTACGACTGTGAGCAATTTGACCCTTTGCAAAACAGTTTGATTGACAGGCGATCTGACCAATCATAACCCCGAATCTGCCATTTTGTCCGTCAAAGCAGTCAGGGGAGTTAGTAGATTAACGTTAGTGAACTTGATAAATTGTGTGTTCTCACGTCTTTCCACGCTTGAAACAACATTCCTTCTGATGTTCATTCATGTTTATTTGATGCTATAAATGAACTAGTATGAAGAGATGATCGGTTCACGATGAGCTACAGCGATCTGTCACGACACAATAAAGACACACCAGACACTATTTATTGATTAAACTTCTTTACAAAATTACAATATTTTAAATATGAAACGATTTCACTCATATGATTCCTATCATGTCTTGTCTGTAGACGTGTTGTTAGTGTCCTCTAAGACAGGAAGGGATACAACAACGGCCACTAGACATGCGCACATCATTATTGTGTCATTTAATATTCATTTATTTAATTTAATTACTGTATTTACACTATTGTAAGGGTAGGTTTAGGGTTGGAGTAGGTGTAGATAAAACACAATTTGATAAGTAGAACATTAGTTTACTGTTATTTATCCTGAGATTTTGCCTCACTTCCGGCCGTAGCTCTTTCCCTTCTAGACATAGCAACAGTAACCAAAGAGGGCGAGCCTTTGCGAACGGTCAATTATCTCACTTAAAAAATAATAATAATACCACAGCCATTTTATGAGATCGGAGGCAAACCGCATGAGGTGAGTCCTCTGAAAGGAACTTACTCATGTTTTACAACAAATTGTTTACAAATAATTATATATCTGTCGCTCTACCGTATCTACCGTGGATTTTTTTTAAATGAACAACCAAAAAAGAAACAGCTAAAAGTGTCAGAGCCGTGGAAGTGAGCCGTGCTTGGTGGCCCCAGGAGGTAGTTAGTGCTGACAGGCACGATGGATGGTGTGGCCAATTACACCCATCAGCTCTCCATGCAACATTTATGAAATACTTAATCAGACGTCAGGGGGCTCGTTTCTCCACTGCCCGGAGAACAGCTGGACGTCCTTACTGCTGTTTAAGAGTGCCAGGAAGAAAGACCACCCAATCCAACTAAACGATCGAAACACAACCGCACGACCCTGATACTATCAGATGATCCTGATACGACTACACCATTGTGATGTAAACGGATGCAAATAGTTGATTCTGCTGTGCTCAGATCAGCTCAATAGAGTGCAACAGTTCTCGCCCACTTTTTCAGTGGCATTAGCTCCAGAAGTGTTTGTTTTATCCAAAGGGATTTGGCTAATCGTTTGCAAATCAGACAAAAATACAAACGGCGTACTTCACGGCTTTAGTGAGGGAAATCCCATGAAGCATTGCAAACAGCATAATCCAATTAAAACTACACATTTAAAAATGTTGTTTATATCAACCTCATCTCGCAGCACGTAGCTATTTTACAAAGTGGCGATTTCGTATCAACTTCGAAAGTCATTATGAGGGACCACCCCTAACCCCGCCCGAAAACGTAAAGGCGAGATCTAGCAAATTCGTACAACTTAGCCACCAATTGATTGCTCGCAAATCTCATCTCTTCATACTAGTTCATTTATAGCATCAAATAAACATGATTGAACATAAGAAGGAATGTTGTTTCAAGCGTGGAAAGACGTGAGTACACATAATTTTTCAAGTTCAAGTTCACAAACGTTAATCTACTAACTCCACTGACTGCTTTATCAGACAAAATGGCGGACTCTGGGTTATGATTGGTTAGATCGGCTGTCAATAAGCGAAGCACAAAATAGCTACGCTGCTGTGAGATTGTGTTGGATTACATATAGAGAGATCATGTCATTCGCAGTGCTTCATGGGAGTGGGCGGAGCTCTTTAAGCACGCTTTGCTTGTTTTGACTCCAATTGGTGGAATTTGTCTGCACAGCATCATGGGTAATGTAGTTTCCACCACAAATTCTGCTGTTAAACCTGATAATTTTAAAAACTAAGCTTCAAGAGAAGCAATTGATTAACATCCTCGTGGCTCATACTAGGTCTGTCTTTAAAGGTTTAGAAGTTATGTTTCAATCAGTTTCCTTTCGGAGATTTTTATTTCTGGAACCCAACTTTTGCACTTGATCCAAGATCAGTCTAAAGAGGCAAGCAGGTAAAAGCGACCAACACAATCTAATTCAATAAACGTTGCATCTGCTTCACACAGCTAGCACAATAAATCATGTCCAGTTATTATTTACAGTGTTTTCTCAGACACTAATGAGGTGAATGCAGGCGCGAATTCAGCAGCGATTACAAAACCGCATCAGACCGTGTAACAATAAACGAGACTGAGTCAGCCAGATCAGATTTGTACCACTGAGCATGAATTCAAAAGGATTTCACTCATTTGGTTTCCTTCATTTTCCACACAAACTCTCCTTTTTCTTCTCACTTTGTTCAATAAGAACCAGATCGAAGCCATCAATCAGGGAAATTAAATATTACATGAAAATAAACCCGCCCGATATCACACTGCTGATTATGTCACGGGCTGATTTCGCTCACCGTTCACACCGTGACAAACTGGAGCGCCGGGGGTTCGGCCTCTGATTGTACATTCAATCATTTCCATGACATTTTTCCCATTGAATGGAAGCCAATTAGCAATGAGAGCTCATTATCTCTGCAGAATGAGCCGAATGTCATCATTTAATATCTCTAAATAATCTCCAGGTTTGTAGAATGGTCTGGCTGGTTGTTGATCATCATGTTGGTAACTATGTTAGCTGCTATATTCTTTTATGTTCGCGGCTAATGAACATAACCGTCCTCTAAGATGATTAGAGTTCACATGACTGCGCTAAAGTCAGATGATCCTAATATAATCAGATAATAATAATACAGTCAGATTATCCCAACACAGTCAGACCACACAGCACATTATACATACAATCAGGAATAATATTAACAAAAAAGAGATTATAACTTCAAAAGCTTGGGGACCGTAAGATTTTTGTTGAACAAAGTCCCTTCTGCATCAAAAATACAGTAAAATTCTGAAATATTTTTACAATTTAAATGAACTGATTTAAATATATTGTAAAATGTCATTTATTTTTCTGAATTTTCAGCATCATTACTCTTCAGTGTCAAATGATCCTTCAGAAATCATTCCAATATGCTGATTTTATGCTCAAGGAAACATTTATTATTATCAATGTTGAAAACCATGTATTTGTGGAAACCGTGTTCCTTTTTCCAGAAATCTTTGATCAAGTGAAAGTTCAAAAGAACAGCATTTATTTCAAAACAAAATCTTTTCTTGACTTGATCAATTTATTGCATCCTTGCTGAATTAAAGTATTCATTTATTTTAAAATGGCAGTATATGATTATTATTAGCCTATAATTATAATTATTAAAGTCATGAAAATCTGAATAAGTCAGAAAATGCCAAAAAAAACTTTTCTACTGAATAAAACAAATGTATTATTTTGAAGCAGACTTTAAAATGATCCAAACGTAGACAGTTAAGACAGAGCGTGACATTTAACATATGTTAATTTACTCTCCATTACCGAAATTCAGACATTATTAATATGCAATCTGTGACAACTTCTTCCAATTAAAGCCAACTAACAAATGTTTCATTTTAATAATGAATTCAGTCTGATGCATGTCAACAACATGAGAACCAGAAAGAGTGAGACTAATAGAATACTGTTCTGAAAACCACTTTAATTAGTGTTATTTTCTCTGAATATGATGACTTTTAAAACACATTCAAGAAAGTTTTTCAAATATTATGCTGCGCTTCGTAGACGAATTAAATATAGTTCACCCAAAAATAAAAATGTCTTACAAACCTGTATGATTTTTTGGAGCACAAACAAAGACCTATTATGCCTAAGTTCTGATTTTGTTTCAGTGGTCTACTAGAACATGCTTGAATGTTCAAAACACATAATTTTTCACATATCTGTCATTGTTGCAGCACCTCTCCTCTCAGTCTGTCAGTAACGCTCTGTCTCTATGAAGCTCCGCCTTCTGAAGAGCACAATGTGCTCTGATTGGTTGGCTGGATTAGAGTTGTGATTGGTCAACTGTTTTGAGCATTTTTGGAAAATGCCTCGCTCCTTACTATAACCAAGAGTTACACACTCCTAACTAACTCAACCAGGCCCCGCCCTTTTATTTGCATATGCCTTAGACGGGAATTATTTAAATGAGAAATATTACTATGCATTCGTTCCCAGAAGAAAACTCAAGACTACAATAGAGGCATTTCAGGGAGTTCAGAAACACTGACACTCAGTGCATTGATCACACAGATTTGCGCTTTTGCAATATTTTCGAAAAATTGCTAAAAAATATTGCGAAATGACGCCGTTTCCATTACCTGATTTTTTGCGACCTTTGAGACCTCCTTCAAGGTCTTGATAAATTCAAATTGTGGCATTTCTTTTGTTGTTTAGAATCCAGTAGTTCCGTAATATTTTTGTCTTTTATGAGAACTTTTTTGCAATATCTGTGAGTTTTTGCGAAATTGATGTGTTTCGACTGAGCGCATTTTCAATTTTCAATTTCAATTTGCGCAATTGACCCTTCGCAAAGACGTTTTAGTTACTGTTGCTATGTGCGCTCTCATGCCACACAGCATGTTCTCACGAAGTGAGAAATACATTGAGGATCAAAGAGGACACTGACAACACGTCGACAGTCAAGACAGAGCAGGCTACTTTTGATATGAAACAGTTTCATATTTAAAATATTGCAATTGTGTGGTGACAGATCGCTGTAGCTCCTTCAAGCGGCTCGTGAACCGATCATCTCTTCATACTTGATCATTTATAGCATCAAATAAACATGAATGAACATCAGAAGGAATGTTGTTTCAAGCGTAGAAAGACGTGAGGACACACAATTTTTCAAGTTCACTAACGTTAATCTACTAACTCCCCTGACTGCTTTGTCGGACAAAATGGCGGATTCGGGGTTATGATTGGTCAGATTGCCTGTCAATCAAACTGCCAGCGAAGGGTCGATTTAAAGGGTAATGGAAATGCGGCTACTGACTCACAGAAAAACTGCCTTCGAAGTGACTGTTGTAAATTTGCAGAGATTTTTCATGCTCAAACAGCAACATTACACACTAAATGTTGAAAATGTAAAAAAGCATAAAAGGTCTTCTTTAAAGAGCTAATCCCACTTTTCCATGTAAACACAACAAGTAGGTTTGAAACGACATGAGGATGAGTAAATGAGTTTAAACTTAATATAGTCATCTTTGGGTGAATGTCTCTTTAACACATCTGACAGAGTTTTATTTGACACTGAATGTCTGACATCCAGTAATGGCCATTTTACCCGCACAGAGCCTGTCAGATCTTTTCGGTTTTTGGCATGTTTAGATCTTGTTTTCATCTGAAATGTCTTTCCATGAACATATCATAGATGAGTACGTTTTTTCCTCACTAATCTTCCTGTCAGAGCCGTGCGAGAGACTGCGTGCGGCCTCTGACGGATACCAGAGGGACAGACGGGCTGCGTCTTTGATGGACGTCTCGTGTTATTGGCATCTGAGCTCTTTGAAGCCGTTTGATTTGGTCTCATGAGGGACGAGTTCATCTGACTGCAGTTATCTGCACCTCCGGGGGACGGAAACGAGTGCTTACCTCCTCCCATGATTCCCTGCTAACCCTGCTATGCACATACACATATAAACGCTTTCAACCGTAAAGATTTCAAGGCCACGTTACAAACACATAAAAAGGAAAATAACAGAAGACATAAGCCTTGAGATGTATGTTTTAGATGAGAATAGCTTTATTCCACCTTTCATTCTCTATCACTGTCTGACTGAAGATCAATAGTTAGTAAATATAAAGAAGCAGATCAGCTGTACCCTTGTCTTTTCCTCTAAACACTCAGATTTATCATTTATTATTCTAACACAAAAATACATATTATTTCCCTGGTTGAAAAGTAACATGCCCATCATGCCAGTGAAAAATCATTTAATATTTAAATAGATAAGAATCTACCATGCGATAATTAAAAAAGCAACAATCAATCAATTTAATAAATTGAATAAAAGAAATGAAAATATGGTATTTATGTAGAATTAAACATGTTGATAAAAAAAGATAAAAACAGACCCCCCAAATTTGCGTACATATTATATAATGTGCATTTCAGAATTATTTTTATAGCATTTGAAAACCATAATTTTAAAATGTATTAATATATCTATACATATTAATATATATTATTACACATTTTGAAACTTTTAAAATTTTATATTACATTTTATTCAAAATATGAAATATATAACATTAAAAATCCATTACAATTATATTTAAAAATATATAAAAATACCATTTATTGATATAATAAATTTTCTAAAGAAATAAAGAAATAATTTAATATTTGCAATGCATTCACTGATTTTCAATAATTTACTAATCTGTTATATATATATATAAATTACATTTTAAAAAAGCCATTGTTTACATCAAGATTCAATTCACTGGATAATTATTTTTTAATTAGTTTAAGAAATGAATTTCATAAACATTTTATAATGTATTATTCAGTTCAATTCAGTCTCAAGTGATTTATTGATATCCCAGATGTGGATTATGAAACGAATGACACACTTACTGATATGATTTTTTAATTACTTGTTATTGACAGAACAGAAGAAAGAAGACAGGAAATTTTTGGAGAGAATCACTGGATTAAAACCCGTGGTAACCTATTCAGAGAAAAACCAGATTTTGTGTCCTGAAGCACATCGGTGACCTCCCGACATCACTGCCGATCCGGTCCGGACGGGACAACTGCTCCAAATCAAATAACCCACTGCACAATAATGACTAACAGCGGAAACCAACCCTAGCACTTCTGGAGGAGCCCAAATGTAATTTTGTGTCTCATCTCATTATCTGGTATCGCCGTTAACTTTATGATTTTCAATTTCTCCTTTTCATGCTTCATTTCCCCCAATTCTGCCGTGTGTTTCCCTCTGATAAGAGCCGCATACTCTAATTGACACTAGAGATAAAGTCCTGAAGAACTGCAACTAAACTGTCAGTTTATTCCCCAAATGTTTCACTGCTGTATAAGGTTTAAGTTCTCAAAGCACTTCTGCCGTAACATGAGATGTAACCCATCCAGAGGCGTTTCAGGGATTTTAAGGGCACTGGGGTATTATAAGGAGTATTTGTAGCAGTTTGGACTTGTTTACTTCTGTGCGCTATTTTTTTTTTCTTTCAAAACCAGAAAGATTTACATATTTACATAAGTCCACCGGTGATGTTAGTCAAGTTTCTTGCAAAAGAAAAACCAAAAACATTTTTAGGTTTGCATGATCATTTTTCACCCTCTCTCTGACCCTTCATCGCTCAGAGATGCACTAAGAATAACTTCCTACCGCTGACTGCATTGTTTATTTGTATGTGTTTTAACGCCTGATTCACTGAGAACTAGTTATGTAAATCAGGTAAAAGCACAAAAATGCCCCGCATATCTTGCGGGTCAGTTCTGAGAGCGAGGATGTGGACAATACTGCAGACTACTACAATCTAGCAGACTTTACTGAGACTGTCCAAAGTCACTTCAACACTTCAGTTGTGGCTCCTGAATTACATTTAGCATTAACAACAGAAAATGTACACAAACAAATAAAATGGAGCACACTGTACTGTGCAAGGAGTAGTACTATCTATAAAAAGGTTAACTTAAATACATAATAATAATAATAATAATAATAATAATAATGTTTTTCAAGAAATATTTATGTTATTAAATTTACATTTCAAATATTTATTTACATTTTTATTATTATATAAACATAAATGAAGTAATGAACATTGCCAGTCAAAATAGTAAAATTTATTAAATAATAATATTTATCACAAAAAATAAGTAAAATAAATACATAATTTAATGTGATCTCTGTCAAAAAAATACATAATCTATTCAATAATAGTAATAATAACAATAATAATAATAATAACAATAGGTATTAATTAGAAACAAGTAATCAAACAAATAAATATTACCCCTGTCAAAATGATAATGTATTAAATAATAATAACGATTATTATTCTATTAAATAAATAAATAAATAAATGTGGCTCCTGTCAAAATAATAAATAATAGTAATAATAATAATAATAACATCAATAATAATAAGTAAAAACAAATAAACAAAATATTACCCATGTCAAAATAATAATGTATTAAATAATAATAACTATTATTATTGTAATAAGTAAATAAATAAATAAGGCCACTGTCTAAATAATAAATAATTCATTAAAAATAATAATAATAAAAATAATAGGTAGTATTATTTAAAAATGCATACATAGACAAACAAACAAACATGGCCCCTGTCAAAATATTAATGTCTTCAATAATAATTACTATTATTATTTAAATAAATGAATAATTTTGAAAAGTAAATTTAATTAATGGAATCTTTCTTTCTTTCTTTCTTTCTTTCTTTCTTTCACTATGATGTCCACAAATTCCCCATTTACAAATAGACATAAACCTGATATCCAACATGATAAATTCAATTGATCACTATTACCTAAATGGCACAAAAAAAAGATCAATTAACCTCAAAACCGTTCTCATAAATGTACAAATGTTTATGTTCACATATAGTAAAATGTCAAAATTAAAAAACAAAGCTGTGATTATTTTGAGTCTTATTCAAGTGGGCATTTTTCCCGCTTTACCGAACAAACTCTTAATTCGCAAAAGCAAGGAAAATCCTGTTTTCAGTACATCCCCTCAAATGCAAACGTTTGGCTTTTAATGTCAGAGATAAGTGAAGCGCGCGCGCGCACACGCACACGCACACGCACACGCACACGCACACGCACACGCACACGCACACGCACACACACACACACGTGACCTCTAACACCAGCACCCGAGTCTCTCTGCTGGTGATGGCCAAAAGAGAAGAACAATATTCCGAGAGGAGGGTTTTTCTATGGAAAGAAAATGAGCAAAATCTGTCAGAACGAGATGGTTTCTGTCGAGTCTCTTTTCCAGCTGAGTGACTGCTGGCAGGAGGTACAAATGCAGGTAAAATGTCAAACTCCTCTGTCCCACTGCAACAAGAATACCTGCCTTGTGTCAAATGAGCTTTTTCACACGACTCACTGTCAGACTATTGTTTGACAGACTCTTAAATACCTTATGTACTGTATAGCTTTATTTCTTCTGGCTAAACATTCCCTCAACTGATCGTCCTCCATCACTGCAGACCTTCGTGAAGAGACTGTGTAATCCTGTCTGCAAGCTCAGATATCATCTCTCAATAAACAGAATGCCACTCTGAGCTCCCGCGTGCCGTTATATTCTGCCGTTCGTTCGTGGACTGGAGACCAATAACTGTCAGGAATGATTTGGCTGCCATGTAAAAGGGACCCTAAAGGACAATCGGACCTGCCGGTACCAGAGAGCGTCCAGTTGATACGCTGGGACAGAAAACAGCAGTCTGACACATTTCACGACCCTGATTTCCTCAATTAAACTGTCAGCTACTCACCCATTACTCTAGACAGAACGATGAAAAAATGAAGAGAGAAAATAGATCAGTGGATCTACTATATATTCCTGGCTAATAGCTGTATGCAGTATAAAAACATCCTGCAAGTTTCCAACCTCAAAACGTCCAGCTCATTATAAACAAAGCATCTAATCAAGCTTCAAAAATTGGCACAAAATACATCTGCATATGACTGCCTCAAGAGCAAGATATCGACAAATAGTTATACATCATCGCACCATAGGCCCCAATCACTGGTGTTTAGCTGCTTAACGGCTGACATTTATATGGAAGCTTATTTTCACCTTTATTTTCGACTTTATAACTCACAATTCTGACTTTATATCTTGCAATTCTGACTTTATATCACGCAATTCTGACTTTATTTCTCGCTATTCTGACTTTATATCTCGCAATTCTGACTTTATAACTCGCAATTCTGACTTTATTTCTCGCTATTCTGACTTTATATCTCGCAATTCTGACTTTATAACTCGCAATTCTGACTTTATAACACGCAATTCTGACTTTATTTCTCGCTATTCTGACTTTATATCTCGCAATTCTGACTTTATAACACGCAATTCTGACTTTATATCTCACAATTCTGACGTTATAACTCGCAATTCTGACTTTATAACACGCAATTCTGACTTTATATCTCGCAATTCTGACTTTATATCTCGCAATTCTGACTTTATATCTCACAATTCTGACTTTATTTCTCGCAATTCTGACTTTATAACTCGCAATTCTGACTTTATATCTCACAATTCTGACTTTATATATCGCAATTCTGACTTTATATATCGCAATTCTGACTTTATATATCACAATTCTGACTATATTTCTCGCAATTCTGACTTTTATAACTCGCAATTCTGACTTTATATCTCGCAATTCTGACTTTATAACTCGCAATTCTGACTTTATATCTCGCAATTCTGACTTTATAACTCACAATTCTGACTTTATATCTTGCAATTCTGACTTTATATCACACAATTCTGAATTTATTTCTCGCAATTCTGACTTTATAACTCTCAATTCTGACTTTATATCTCGCAATTCTGACTTTATATCACGGAATTCTGAATTTATTTCTCGCAATTCTGACTTTATAACTCACAATTCTGACTTTATATCTCACAATTCTGACTTTATAACTCGCAATTCTGACTTTATATCTCACAATTCTGACTTTATATATCGCAATTCTGACTTTATATCTCGCAATTCTGACTTTATATCTCACAATTCTGACTTTATTTCTCGTAATTCTGACGTTATAACTCGCAATTCTGACTTTATATCTCGCAATTCTGACTATATTTCTCGCAATTCTGACTTTTATAACTCGCAATTCTGACTTTATATCTCGCAATTCTGACTTTATAACTCACAATTCTGACTTTATATCTCACAATTCTGACTTTATAACTCGCAATTCTGACTTTATATCTAGCAATTCTGACTTTATATATCGCAATTCTGACTTTATAACTCGCAATTCTGACTTTATAATTCGCAATTCTGACTTTATAACTCGCAATTTTGACTTTATATCACGCAATTCTGACTTTATAACTCGCAATTATGACTTTATATTTCGCAATTCTGAATTTATTTCTCACAATTCTGACTTTATAACTCACAATTCTGACTTAATAACTCACAATTCTGACTTAATAACTCGCAATTCTGACTTTATAACTTGCAATTCTTACTTTATATCTCGCAATTCTGACTTTATAACTCGCAATTCTGACTTCATAACTTGCAATTCTGACTTTATAACACGCAATTCTGACTTTATTTCTCGCTATTCTGACTTTATATCTCGCAATTCTGACTTTATAACTCACAATTCTGACTTTATAACTCGCAATTCTGACTTTATAACTCACAATTCTGACTTTATATCTCACAATTCTGACTTTATAACTCGCAATTCTGACTTTATAACACGCAATTCTGACTTTATATCTCACAATTCTGACGTTATAACTCGCAATTCTGACTTTATAACACGCAATTCTGACTTTATATCTCGCAATTCTGACTTTATAACTCGCAATTATGACTTTATATATCGCAATTCTGACTTTATATCTCGCAATTCTGACTTTATAACTCGCAATTCTGACTTTATAACTCAAAATTCTGACTTTATATCTCGCAATTCTGACTTTATATATCGCAATTCTGACTTTATATATCGCAATTCTGACTTTATAACTCGCAATTCTGACTTTATATCTCACAATTCTGACTTTATATATCGCAGTTCTGACTTTATATATCGCAATTCTGACTTTATATATCGCAATTCTGACTATATTTCTCGCAATTCTGACTTTTATAACTCGCAATTCTGACTTTATATCTCGCAATTCTGACTTTATAACTCGCAATTCTGACTTTATATCTCGCAATTCTGACTTTATAACTCGCAATTCTGACTTTATAACTCGCAATTCTGACTTTATAACTCACAATTCTGACTTTATATCTTGCAATTCTGACTTTATATCACGCAATTCTGAATTTATTTCTTGCAATTCTGACTTTATAACTCGCAATTCTGACTTTATATCTCACAATTCTGACTTTATAACTCGCAATTCTGACTTTATATCTCGCAATTCTGACTATATTTCTCGCAATTCTGACTTTTATAACTCGCAATTCTGACTTTATATCTCGCAATTCTGACTTTATAACTCACAATTCTGACTTTATATCTCACAATTCTGATTTTATAACTCGCAATTCTGACTTTATATATCGCAATTCTGACTTTATAACTCGCAATTCTGACTTTATATATCGCAATTCTGACTTTATATATTGCAATTCTGAATTTATTTCTCGCAATTATGACTTTATAACTCGCAATTCTGACTTTATAACTCGCAATTCTGACTTTATAACTCGCAATTTTGACTTTATATTACGCAATTCTGACTTTATAACTCGCAATTATGACTTTATATTCCGCAATTCTGAATTTATTTCTCACAATTCTGACTTTATAACTCACAATTCTGACTTAATAACTCACAATTCTGACTTAATAACTCGCAATTCTGACTTTATAACTTGCAATTCTTACTTTATATCTCGCAATTCTGACTTTATAACTCGCAATTCTGACTTCATAACTTGCAATTCTGACTTTATATCTCGCAATTCTGACTTTATATATCGCAATTCTGACTTTATGTCACGCAATTCTGAGTTTATAACTCACAATTTTGACTTTATACCTCGCAATTCTGATTTCATATCTATTCTGACTTTATTTCTTGCAATTCTGATTTTATAGCAGGCAATTCTGACTTTAATAACCCGCAATTCTGACTTTATGGGCCCTATCATACACCCGGTGCAATGTGACGCTAGGTGCAACACAAGTGTTTTTGCTAGTTGCAACTCGACACAGTTATCACTTTCACATCCAGCACCACGTTGTTTAAATAGCAAATGCACTCAAGCCCATCTGTTCACCCATGGGCGTGCTGTTCTGAGCACAAGGTGCATTCAGGTGCATTGTTGGCGCGTTACTATTTTGAGGCAACTGAAAACAACTGTGCCATTGACCAACAAAAACCTGGTCTAAAGGCAATGGAGCAAGAATTTTTTATTATTTAAAGGGCGCGTTAGTAATTGCGCCTTTAGACGGGTACACAACGAGCATACATTCTGCTAGTTACAGACACCGGGATGCACAGCAGCAGCACACAAACATTTTTAAATGTTTAAAATAAAACATTTTAAAAATAAAATGATTCCTCTCTGGAGAAGCCTTCAGTCTTTCCACTTTTGTGTGTGTACTTTCCGCGCTTGAAACAACATTCCTTCTGATGTTCATTCATGTTTATTTGATGCTATAAATGAACTAGTATGAAAAGATGATCGGTTCACGAGGCGCTACAGAGATCTGTCACGACACATTAAAGAGACACTAGACGCTATTTATTGTTTAAACTTCTTTAGAAAATTGCAATATTTAAAATATGAAACTGTTCCATACGTTGTCAATGTCCTATTTGCTCCGCAATGTATTTTTTACTCCGTGAGAACATGATGTGTGGCATGAGCGCGCATGGCTTGTTGGGCATAGCAACAATTGCGAGAATAAAAGTCTGAACTATGAGATAAAATGACGCAATTACCTTTTATATTTTTTTATTTATTGCCGGAAAACAAGCTTATTTGCCTACACTGGCTATGAGTGTTGCGTCAAAAGCAAATAGACGCCGTGTAAGATCCAAGACTCGGGCGCAGCAGTCAAACTCTCTAGCGTGTTTACAAAGAAAAGCAAAAGTAAAGTAGTGCAGTGGAATGGAATGGAAAAACAGCCAACAACAGAACCTTTAGATTGCTTATCACAAAGATGAGACATTCAGACCACAGTCAGTTTGTTCAAATCATGTAAAGAGCCTGATTCAAAAGAATCATTTGTTTGTGAATTAAAAACTTCTGGGAGTCAAATGTTAAACCACTCTGATAGATTCAGTAAATTCATTCAGTGAAGGACCGATTCAAACAATTCATTCTGAACAGCTCATTTATATTTTAAAGAATTTGCTTGAAAATGGAACTATGCAGTATGTTTTTATTCACTAAAATAGCCAGCTCATTACACGTTCGTGAATCAGTAAGGAAGTCACATGTTGATTCAGTGAATTCATTCAATGAAGGATCCGTCAGACCACTTCAAAAACCTTTTTTTGAACAATTAATTCAAAGAATTGTTTGTGAATTGGACTACAGTGGTTGCGCTGCATGTTTATGCTTACAGCCTGCGAGAACGACTCCATAGAAAAGCATGTTTTCTTGCCTTTATTTCTCTGCACACAGTCTTTTTATCTCCTCACATTCAATTCAGATGGCAAACTCCCATTCACAGCTCAAGTAAAATGTGATTTATTCTGTTGCGGCACGAAGCGGTGCAGGAAACACTGATGTAGGAGAAGAAAGACTGCCTGTGGCTCTCTCTCTCTCTCTCTCTCTCTCTCTCTCTCTCACTCTCTCACATACACACAAACACACTTACTGGAGTTGTGTCCAGTTAAAAGCACTTAGTTACTGACCCATGGGCCACAGATGAAAGCCAGAGACACTTGAATGATAAGGTCATAGAGGAGGGAAACCTGCAGCGTCAGTGATTTTAGCCGTCATTAAACTCCACAGCTGAGGATCACATTATAGTTTGACATTTTCTCTAACCTGTCAGTGAATATTTCTGAGAGGATTAAACGCCTCCTAAAGTCACTGAACATTAAGCAACGGTGCTAAATGACAACATCCAACACCTCAAAGCAGACGGTTGCTGGTCGCTTGCCATCTATTTCCTTTAGAATCACAGGATATGTGCTTCTGTACCTTTAAGATTGCTATATAAAAACGACCTCTGCTGTGATTGGCTAACCTCTGTGTACTGCCGTAGGTCACATCGTTTATCAGGCCAAGGGAAGTGGTTGAATACTGAATAGGTTTTGATATGTAAATGTGGCCAGTCACATTCTGCCCACAACAATCACACTTCACCTGCACCATCACAACACATATGGATTTTACTGTATATTGTATTTTGCACATTCTGTGTATGTGTACTGTATACTCCCATTCAAAAGTTCAGGGTCAGTAAGATGTTTTCTGAATGACAGGAATAGTTTTATTTGGCAAGGATACTTTAAATCGATCAAAAGGGAAGCTATAGACATTTATAATGTTACAAAAGATATATAACATGGTTTTCACAAAAATATTGAGCTGTTTTCAACATTGTAAATAATAAGAAACATTTGTTGAGCAGCAAATCAGATTTCTGAAGGATCATGCAACACTGAAGACTGATGAAAATGTTCGTTTTAAATTGTTATAATATTTTTTTACTGTATTTTCAGCAAATAAATTCAGCCTTGGTGAGAATACTTTCAAAAGCGTTTAAATAAATCTTACAGACCCCAAAATTTTGAAAGATATATATAGTGCTGTTAAAGGAATACTATGCGTCCAGTAAAAATTAAGCTCAATTAACACCAAGCTGCACGATTCTGAATAAAATGAGAATCACGATTTTTTTGGTTTCAAATAGAGATCACGATTCTGAACATACAACCAAACAAAATAACATGTAATTTACTAGAGGTTCTGACAACATGTAAGTTGATGGAAGATATTTAAATGAATTTAAAAAAAAAATTATTTTGAATTAATTCACTGACTCATTAATAAATACTTGTTTCAATACTGGATGAATCAGTGTTTTTGAACGAATCTTTAGAATGAATGATTCAATGACAAAAAAAATTTAAGTCACTTGTTGCCACCTAGTGGAATAAGATGTAAGTGATGCAACTGTTATTTAATGTGCCTAGTTCGTTTCAAACGGTAGTTTGCTCTATTTTGATCGCTATCGTAGACATCAGTGTTTATATACTAACTTAAAACTTATATGTCAGTACTTCTGTGATCATTTGAATATTTAACACACAAGTGTGTGGTTCAAAACTGCTCTCTATGGCAGCACAAACCTATTTGAATGTTACGCTATGCTTTTGTCAAAGCTTTAAAAGACGCGAGCGAATCGTTGTCATTAATAAAATAAGATCGCATGGGTGCTTGAATCAGAATCGCAATGTTTTGACGCTTTATCGTGCAGATCTACCATGTTGATTACCTAACAAATTAATTTCCACTAGTCCCTCATTTTCTTAAAAAAAAAAAGTTACAAATATTAAAATATGTCAATAGTATAGCCACAAGATGTAAACAATATGTGTTGACATGATTTTAGTGTACAAAAATTTCGGTAACACTTTAGTTTAGAGTCTAGTTCTCACTATTAACTAGTTGTTTATTAGCATGCATAATTGAACATTGGCTGTTTATTATCACTTATAAAGCACATATTAATGACTTATTCTACATCCCTTAATCCTACCCAATTGACCCTTCGCAAAACCCGGCCCCTGTTGCTATGCCCGACAACCCATGTGCTCTCACGCCACACATCATGTTCTCACAAAGTGAAAAAACATTGCCGAGCAAAGAGGACACTGACAACGTATGAAACAGTTTCATATTTAAAATATTGTAATTTTTTATAGAAGTTTCAACAATAAATAGCGTCTAGTGTGTCTTTAATGTGTGGTGACAGATCGCTGTAGCTCCTCGTGAACTGATCATCTCTTCATACTAGTTCATTTATAGCATCAAATCAACATGAATGAACAGCAGAAGGAATGTTGTTTCAAGCGCGGAAAGATGCATGTCGGATAAAATGGCAGATTCGTGGTTATGATTGGTCAGATTGCCAGTCAATCAAACTGTTTGCGACGGGTCTGAACTTATCAACTTCCCTACTAACTGCGTCAGGTGAAAGTTCACTCTTCCGCCAGAACTAGACTCCCGTACGGCAGTTACCGGAAACTTGTGATTATGGTTTATAAAAATTTTAAAAATAGGCGGAGTTTGGGGGGGAACTGAGGGTGCTAAATTTATAAGATCCTTTTCATTTTTCTGTGAGCTTTAACTTGTATTGAACCCAGATTATTCCTTTAAGAGTTTTGTACTTCAAAAGAGCAAGAACAATCCTGTTTATCACCATATGACCCCTTAATGAACTCTGTAGAAACATGTTTCTGGGTTCACTGTGGTTGGTAGTTCTGACTGAACCGTGAAGAGACATCAGCCTGTAAACCCCCACAGATCTGCTCACCAGCAACCTCTGATCTCTCTGAGCCCGTGTAAGACCGCTGGGTCAGACAGTAAATCCCCACAGGCTGAACCGCACACCCCGCCATCTTCCCAGGACATCGGGAACACCACTAACAACTAGCCGACCGAATCAAATGCTTAACATGATTTATATGAGTAAGACATGTTCCGGGAACATCCTTCGCTGGACACGCACCATCATTTCTATCAACCAATCACTGCTGTCTGATTTTAATGGCATGCTCGATAAAAATAAATGTTCCAATTAGAGACCAAAAAAAAAGGTTTTATGGCTTGATGCAGCAAGAGTATCTTTTTAAGACCAACAAAGAAGTAAGGCACACAGGAAGCAATCTAACAATCTGTCTGCCTATTTTTAATTGTTGGTCTGAGAGCAAAAGCATCAGGTTTTAACCCTCACGAGCTGTTATGCTATATTATCATCAAACATTGGATTCAATCTTTCTGCCAATTTTTTTTTTTTTCCAATTAGGACAAGTTTTGTATGTCTTTTTGGAACTGATTGATCATAGGCCTCATTGATTTGAGCTTATACGCCTGTTTTTGAGTAAAAAAAACATTATTTGTGGATAAATCTGTTAATATTTAACAAAATTTGGCAAAAAAAAAGCACTATTGTGCTTAATGTTTGTTTTGAAATGGTTTTTTTTTTTGCACAAAATGAAAAAGTCACACTTGTGGTGTTCATTCATCAAAAATGATCGGCCTACAAAAAAAATAGCTTATAAATCTCTGCTATATTATAAGCAAATATTGGATTCAATCTTTATGTCAACTTGCTTTCTTTCAATTAGGATAGGTTTTGTATCTCCCCTGTTCATTTTCAATGGATGGTCTTTTTTGACCAATATAAGCTCAGATCAATGTTTGCATAAGAGTTAACAAATGTGCTAAAGGCACAATATGTTTTCTGCTGTTGGTCGCTAAACTCTTCAAAACAATAGCAAAGGCTTAGATGAAGCAGTGAATGAGCGTGTAATCACTAAACTTGTCATCATGCCGATGGATCTAATAATGTTTATGGGGAAATAATGTTTGAATGAATGAATCCTTTCAACATGACTGGGGTATGAAGCTCGGTGTGGCTGAGGATCGCGGACACGATTGCTATTGAGAGACAGATATCAGTGTCATACGCGAGTCCCGGGGGATATAAAGAAACGAGGACGTTTCATTCTACCGAACTACTCGCAAGTGCTGAAATACTACTCATACAGGTCAGTTTATTTGACAAGTTAAAACTGTGCGGTAACGCAGTGCTATTTCACTTGGTCAAACGTTACACTATCATACTAAACTTCATTTGAGTGAGTTGAAAGTTGTAATGTTTAGTATTAGTTTGTTGGGTGTATGAGACTTATAGTAAGCTAGATTATGATATTCTATTTCTAACATTTCACCCTGTTGAGTTATATAACACTGATTAGTCTTACGTAGCCTACATTTGCTAACCTTGTCTAATACCGTGCGAGAGCGCCGTCTCTGTCAAGTCAAAGTTTGTCGCAAAGCTCTCGCCATCTCAGAAACGCCAAGCCGATATTGATCCTTGTTCCAAAGTTTGCTTGCCATGGTTCACAATGTTTGAACGAAACAACAACAACGTCCCATTAGCTGTCCGAGTCTGTTGCTATGGTTACTATGCAGTACAAGAGGAAACCAGGGACAACGCAGATATTACGTCATTGACAGGCGACAAGTTTAAAATTGCGAATTTCTCTGAATTTACAAATTCTTGGAAACATTTAGGATGATCTAAGTACATAGCTGAACGAAATATAGAACACTGTGCAAGTGTTTTTTGGATATTTTTATATAAAAATCCTACATATTACGCCTTTACTTTGCGAATTACCTCATGTACAAATATCACCAGGATTGCAAGTAGGTTTGAAAATATAGCAGTACCCAAAATGAATAAAAATATAAGTATGCGTCAATAAATTCTGTGGAACCAAACTTGGAAACTGCCGGAATCTCAGAAGGGCCATAAAGTCAAGTGAAAAACCTCATACGAGCAAAAAAAGTTCTGCGGAATCACGAAGAACCACTGTTTCAAGAACACTTTTGCAACAACCATTCAGTTTCAAGAGTAGGTTTAGGTGGACAGAAATGTTGTTCCTGGAACAACAAAGACTGTTGATCTAAGAACAACATTCAAGTCCTACTTGAATAAATCATGTTGTGCTGAATGTGACTACTACAGCATCCTCTTTGAAACATATTCTCTCTCTCCAAGTGCTCGTCACTCATTGAACATCTCACTCCATTATTCACAAGCTCTTTACCATGAAAGTTCAGCCATTGTGCTGCTGGATTGAAAACACGATACTCTCTCACGAGCAGTTAGCCGTATATAGAGCAGATGTGACTGCAGAAATAGACCATCAGCAATTTCGGCTCGAGCTCTGAGACCAAAACAAACGGCTTGTCAGGAGAAATGAGGCAGGCCTTCATCTCACACAACTAATGCCAGAGTCCAGCCCGTAAGCACTATGCCAGTGTCGTGTGTGTGTGTGTGTGAGCGTGTGTGTGGGAGCGTGGTGCGATGTTCTAACAAGGTGGGACGTAATGTTCCTGTCCACATTTAAAAGGCCCAAATCACAGCCAATCACATGCTTCATGTTTTACATACAACTCTGTGAGATGTGATTTTAGACCAATCAGATGTCACTGTGGGCAGAGCTACCTAGCAACCTGACGTTACAGAAAATCCTGAGGTGACCTGAAGGATTCGACATCAAAATGTCTTGTCACTTCTTGCCGTGTCTACTGGTTAGTAAAACCCAACTCACGCAAGAGATTTAATGCTTGTCAGTATGTTAGAAAATAGTGTGTGAACGAAAAAGGAAAGAAGTAAACACAAGAAAAATAAAACTGCTAATCAAGCTATTCGGTAGAGTCTTTAAATCTTATCTAAAAGGTGTATTTTATGGTTGGGTAAGTCTGTTGTAATTATAATTAGCTTATATTAACAACAACAGAATTGAATGGGAAACCCCACAAGGATATGTACAAATGGTTGTTTGTGTGTTTCACTCTTCCTCTCTTTTACCATTTACAATGGAATTTGATCATGGGGAGGAAAGTCAGATGACTATTGATTTAACAATCAACAGCCCTTTATTCCTAGACGGCTGGATGCCTGTATGTCTAATGAACTTGGGGAAACTGAATCATTTGAAAACAACATGCTTTTTTTTTTTTTTTTTTCAAGTTTATAATGCATTCATTCCTGCTCTTAATGAGAAATGTCTGTTAAAAAGGTGGGAGAACTACAGGCTGTAAATAAAATAAACTTACATGTTGTTTACGTCAAGAACTATACCTGAAGAAAGTTTAACTGAAGAAAGTGCCTCCACATTCATCCATCATAAACGTACTCCACATGGCTCCGTGGTTTGTGTCAACAAAAAAATAAATATATATATTTTTATCAAGTGTAAAATATCTAGCTTCCGCCAGACTTTCATGGATGGCGGAAGCTAGATATTTTACATCTCCACGCGCCTGAGGCCTGTTTGTTTATATTGTTCACTGCATGTCATACTCACAACAATATGAATATTTTCAAATTTTATATCCAGCTAGGGTGCGAATTACAGGGGGTGGAGGGGGATTTGGATGAAAATTTACGGTAGATTTGTTCGTTACATCATATTCATGGTCATTTACGCATGTAATTTGCAGCATTGAGCATTATAACCAATCACACATGTTTTTGTTGAGTTTAGGAACGCAATGTCCAATCAGAGGCATTGTGATTAGTCACCGTGCAAATGCTGGTGACTAATGAGGGATGCACGCGCTCAGTGACTGAATCTCATTCACGCCAATTCTCAGCATAAATAACAAAAAGCGGAAAAGATCCAAGTAAGAGATTCATTCACAGCTATATTCCCAGTTTGGAAAAAAACGTTTTGTTTTTATGCTATTGTAATAATCAATGTTAAGTCTTCTTTTACTAATCCGTGAAAAAAAAAAACAATAAATTCACTGTGCTTCTTGACTCATTTTGTCTGTAGGCAGAATATGCCTTTTCCCCAATAAAAAAAATGTGTCCACTTAATAATGATCATTACTATTTTAAGAGCAATAATCAACTATAATGAGTTTGTCATGACATTGCAGCTCACCCCTAGGCTAATGACTTCATGTTTATAGGCTTTTTAGTTTATGCAATGTAATGAGCAGCATTAAACAGTAGTCCTTAAACATAAATGAACATGTCAGATGTAGCTTCTGTTCCACCTTTGCAGTGTCATGGCTTTAGTTGATAGTTAAAAAAAAAATTCATGGCCCTTTGCCTAGACTTTTAGTTACTGTTGCTATGTCCGACAAGCCATGCGCTCTCACGCCACACATCATGTTCTCATGCAGTGAAAACGTCTCGGTTACGACTGTAACCTTAGTTCCCTGAAGAGGGAACGAGACGCTGCGTCGAGAGTTTGACGCAATGGGAACGCTCTGCGTGAATGCGTCGTGAAGCACTTGTGAAATCAGTCCAATGGCGTGACGGAAGGAGGGTGACGTCATGACCAGGAGGCTATAAAGCACACCCAGACCAAACAATGTCAGCTTCTGATATGCCGAAGCAAGTCGATCACAGGCATGCCGGAAGTATGGAGGGCGACGCAGCGTCTCGTTCCCTCTTCAGGGAACTAAGGTTACAGTCGTAACCGAGACGTTCCCTTTCAGGGGAACTCGCGCTGCGTCGAGAGTTTGACGCAATGGGAACGACTATACCCACGCAGCCATACTGACCAGTGCCTGTCTTGTGTGAATTCAGCGAGCACACCTAAGACAAACAACTGGGCCATACTCCTCCTGATCAGACACAACACAAAGGAAACACTAGTGGAGTTCTCCCCAAAGACACCACTCAAAAGGTGTGTGGTAAGCAGCTAGGCCGCCACATAACCTTTGGAGTGGAGGGGGATAATCCTGCAGAGAATCAAATCAGCAGAATTCACAGCACTGTACCAACTGGGCAATAACTGGATCCAGCTGACGATTTCTGCAAGTTTCCTTGTGCGGGGAGCTCTGGAGTAGCGTGGTCTCACAACCTCAGTTGGGCGACCCAAGTCTATGAGTTTGGTCCCCTCAGAGGCCAACTCAACAACACCGCTCTCCAGACCTCCCAGGAGTAAAACAAACAGGGAAAAGTGTACAGACACAGCCTCAGCCACATCTGCACCTATATGAGCTCCACCACGTCAGGGTGGAGTCTCCATTCCCCGGGCCTCAGCCCCTGCCTCGACAGGATGTCTGCTCCCAAATTCTGGACCCCAGGGATATAAGCTGCCCTGAGTAAAAGCAGCTTCCCCTGGGACCACAGGAGGATTTGGTGCGCCAGACGCAGAGTGGACGCAAACGCAAACCCCCTGGTGACTCGTGTAGGCGACCACCAATGTGTTGTCTAACCGGACAAGCACATGGTGACCCCTGAGGTATGGGAGGAAATTCTTGAGAGCAAGAAAGACAGCCAACATTTCCAGGCAATTGCAATGCCAGGAAAGATGGTGCTCCTTCCACATACCCCGAGTCGAACGACCCTCCAGGATCGGACCCCAACCCGTAAGGGAAGCATCCGTCGTTAGCATACTGCGACGGCACGGAGCTCCCAGCACGGGACCTTGGGATCGGAACCAGGGCTTCTTCCACATAACTAAAGCACGTAGGCACTGCTGCGTGACCTTGATAATGTGAAATGGATTCCCCTTGGAGAAAACCCCCTGGTCCTGAGCCACCACTCCAGAGGTCTCATGTACAACAGGCCAAAAGTATCACGTTGGACGCTGCTGCCATCAGACCCCACAGTCTTAGAACTGCTTCACAGTGAGTGACAGGCCTAGCTTTATTCGGTTTACGGTAGAAAGGATAGGTTCTGTGCGAGCAGGCGAAAGCTGCGCCCGCATCGCAACAGAGTCCCAAACCACGCCCAGAAAAATGGTCCTCTGTACTGGAGAAAGCACACTTTTCTCAGCGTTCAAACCCGCCTAGTGACTCGTGTAGGCGACCACCAATGTGTTGTCTAACCGGACGAGCACATGGTGACCCCTGAGGTATGGGAGGAAATTCTTGAGAGCAAGAAAGACAGCCAACATTTCCAGGCAATTGCAATGCCAGGAAAGATGGTGCTCCTTCCACATACCCAGAGTCGAACGACCCTCCAGGATCGGACCCCAACCCGTAAGGGAAGCATCCGCCGTTAGCATACTGCGACGGCACGGAGCTCCCAGCACGGGACCTTGGGATCGGAACCAGGGCTTCTTCCACATAACCAAAGCACGTAGGCACTGCTGCGTGACCTTGATAATGTGAAATGGATTTCCCCTCGGAGAAAACCCCCTGGTCCTGAGCCACCACTGCAGAGGTCTCATGTACAACAGGCCAAAAGTATCACGTTGGACGCTGCTGCCATCAGACCCCACAGTCTTAGAACTGCTTCACAGTGAGTGACAGGCCTAGCTTTATTCGGTTTACGGTAGAAAGGATAGGTTCTGTGCGAGCAGGCGAAAGCTGCGCCCGCATCGCAACAGAGTCCCAAACCACGCCCAGAAAAATGGTCCTCTGTACTGGAGAAAGCACACTTTTCTCGGCGTTCAACCTCAACCCCAACTTTCTTATGTGAGCGAGAACGACATCTCAATGACGAACCGCCAACTGACGTAACTGAGCTAGAAAAGCCAGTCATCAATGTAATGAGAACACGAATGCCCTGCAGACGCAGCGGAGCCAGCGCTGCGTCCATACATTGGTGAAAGTGCAGGGTGAAGAGCTAGACCAAACGGAAGAAACTGCTATTGGTACACTTTGCCCCCAAAAGTGAACCTCAGGTACTTCCTGTGTTTGCGGAAGGATGGATAAAGTATGCGTCCTTGAGATCTATTGTGACAAACCAGTCCTCAGACTTGATCTGTGATATGATCTGCCTCCAGGTTAACATTTTGAATCTGAGCTTCATAACTGACTGGTTCAGAAGACGCAGATCCAAAATGGGACGCAACCACCCATCCTTCTATGGAACGATAAAATACCGGCTGTAGAAACCGGACTCCCTGTCGAGTGGAAGTACATGCTCTAAGGCTTCCTTCCCCAACAAAGTTTTTACCTCCTGTTCCATTACCAGAGTCTGCCTGGGGTCCACCACTACTGGCGGGGTCCCCATAAATCGGGCGAGCAGGCGCGACCTGAACTGGGTGGCAATCCCGCTTCTGATTGTATGCAGGACCCAATGAGAAATA
Source organism: Opsariichthys bidens (assembly GCA_037194245.1). Classification (NCBI taxonomy): domain Eukaryota; kingdom Metazoa; phylum Chordata; class Actinopteri; order Cypriniformes; family Xenocyprididae; genus Opsariichthys; species Opsariichthys bidens. Next base: position 18,262,031 of record CM074290.1, on the reverse strand, counting down.
TCTGGCAGTAGCTTCACGCTGCCAGAAATTCTACTAAGGGAACCAGCCTCTCGAGGCTGGCCTCTGGTGCTCCCCGAACGATCAATTCGGTGTCCTGTAACGGCGAACCGGCAGGAAGAACCGAGCTGACTGCTCCGGGACCCTACTGAGAGGGAGCAAGCATCCCAGCACCGCTATCAGGCGGACACTGAGATATGGGCTCGCTGGAGACCCCTGCGCCCTGAAGCACACGAGGTGGCAGGGTTGGCAGAACGGCCCCCCTGAGGGCACCGAGGAAAAAATGGGCACCGTATGATGAGGTGTTGACCACTTCTCCCCGGAGAGGACTGCCCTCGTGCAGCCTTCTTAGAGGTAAACATGGCCCTCAGGTCCATCTTACCCCAGAAGACTATTGTACCCTAGAGTACCAGCCTTTCAAGACTGGTCTACGGCACAACTTGTGTAGCCAATACATGGAACCCTCATCAGAGGGGGCGAACATCCTAGTGCCGCTACATTTCTGGGCAGACACTGAGATATGGGCCCCCCGGAGACCACTGCGTCCCGACGCACACGAGGTGGCGGGGTTGGCAGGATGGCCCCTCGATGGTACGGAAGGGAAACGGGCACCGTAATGTGAGGTGTTAACCACTTCCCCCCCGGAGGCCAAGAGAACAAGCCTCTCAGACTGGTCTCTGGTAATGCTCAAGCAACCAATTTGGTGCCCTGAATCGGCGAACCGGCAGGGAACAGCCGAACTGATTGCTTTGAGACCCTCCTCAGAGGGGCGAGCATCCCTTCACCATTCAATTCCTCAGAATTGAATTCAGCCAAAATCAACCAGACAAGTAGAACGGTCTGAAAGAAAAGGCTGACTATAGTGAATAAAACAGGCATCCAAAAATCAGATGAGTTTAATTCTTCTGACATGAGATACAAAAAGAATAAAGCTGGTATAGTCTGCATGCAGTCATAGGGAAAGAGAGAAAGGGAAAGTCCCGTCTGCTCAGTTCCCTCCAAATATAAATATATATATATATAAATATAATGAATTGCGGGCACATAATCTGCACGCTGCCTCAGCAAACGCGAGATCCGAGCCACATATTATTGCAGACAAGAAATCTGCGCGCTGCCTCAACAAACGCGAGATCCGAGCCACATATTATTGCAGACAAGAAATCTACGCGCTGCCTCAACAAACGCGAGATCCGAGCCACATATTATTGCAGACAAGAAATCTGCGCGCTGCCTCAGCAAACGCGAGATCCGAGCCACATATTGTTGCAGACAAGAAATCTGCGCGCTGCCTCAGCAAACGCGAGATCCGAGCCACATATTGTTGCAGACAAGAAATCTACGCGCTGCCTCAGCAAACGCGAGATCCGAGCCACATATTGTTGCAGACAAGAAATCTACGCGCTGCCTCAACAAACGCGAGATCCGAGCCACATATTGTTGCAGACAAGAAATCTGCGCGCTGCCTCAGCAAACGCGAGATCCGAGCCACATATTATTGCAGACAAGAAATCTGCGCGCTGCCTCAGCAAACGCGAGATCCAAGCCACATGTTGCAGACAAGAAATCTACGCGCTGCCTCAGCAAACGCGAGATCCGAGCCACATATTATTGCAGACAAGAAATCTGCGCGCTGCCTCAACAAACGCGAGATCCAAGCCACATATTGCAGACAAGAAATCTACGCGCTGCCTCAACAAACGCGAGATCCGAGCCACATATTATTGCAGACAAGAAATCTGCGCGCTGCCTCAACAAACGCGAGATCCGAGCCACATATTGCAGACAAGAAATCTACGCGCTGCCTCAGCAAACGCGAGATCCGAGCCACATATTGCAGACAAGAAATCTACGCGCTGCCTCAACAAACGCGAGATCCAAGCCACATATTGCAGACAAGAAATCTACGCGCTGCCTCAGCAAACGCGAGATCGCTACTATTCTTTATTGATCTTTGTTGCAAAACATAATCCACGTGCTGCCTCGGCAAACACGAGATCAGGGCCTTGCGTTAGATTTGTATTCCCTCGTGGAGCGGAGCCAAACACACCCGAAGATAGTAAACCCTTCGGGACATTTTTATGAATGAACACGTCGGCTCGTCAATGTTTATGCTCCACTCCCAACAAACAACGCATAAATCACGTGTATCCCCACTCTTAGCAAGAAACACGCGATTCAGTTGCGGTTTGCTCGCCATTAAACTCCTGTCTAGATACAGATATGCTTGTGGACAAACAACAATAAATAGACAGAGACAATTCACATAGAGCGCTTGCTGAAGGCACAGAAGCTGACATTGTTTGGTCTGGGTGTGCTTTATAGCCTCCTGGTCATGACGTCACCCTCCTTCCGTCACGCCATTGGACTGATTTCACAAGTGCTTCACGACGCATTCACGCAGAGCGTTCCCATTGCGTCAAACTCTCGACGCAGCGCGAGTTCCCCTGAAAGGGAACTGACACTGACAACACGTCGACAGTCAAGACAGAGCAGGTTACTTTTGATATGAAACAGTTTAATATTTAAAATATTGTATTTTTTTTAAAGAAGTTTAATCAATAAATAGCTTCTAGCGTCTCTTTAATGTGTCGTGACAGATCACTGTAGCTCCTTCAAGCGGCTCGTGAACCGATCATCTCTTCATACTAGTTCATGACTGCTTTGTCAGACAAAATGGCAGATTTGGGGTTATGATTGGTCAGATCGCCTGTCAATCAAACTGTTTGCGAAGGTTCAATTGTGATTGATTACAGTAACTGGTTGAATTAAGGTATTTGAACAACAGATAAGCAGATTGAAGTAGATTTTAATAAGATAATTATAAAAACTGGCCACTACAAAGGTAAAAAAAAGTGTATTGAAAAGGCTATATATATATATATACCCCCCGAAGCCCATTACATATGACCACTGTTTATGATATAATTATCCCAGCAATATACATCGTGTCAGAAGAACAAACTGAAATCGCCAAATCAAAACGCGAGTTGTATGATAATGCATGAGCACACCTTTTCAGTCGGCGAGCTCTGGTACAAATCTGCTGTAGCATTACTATACACTATTGATAATGGACCTATTTTGCTTGCAAAGTTGTTCTAATGTGACCATGTCTTTGGTACAAAAAAATCATATGTCTATGTTCACAAGAGACTCTATTATGCCAGTAGCACTAAAGCTTCATGAACTGCAGCTATTTTAGATGAAGCAGGTCATTTTCAGGCATGCACTCAAAGTTGATTTCAGCAATATTCCTTTAACTGCAAAAGTTTATCACGACTCTGTATGAAATTCAATTTTTGAATGAGCATCAGGTTATTCGGTGCTGGCCCTTCCGCTGCACACATGGCCGGCGGAAAGCACACGTGTTTGTGCGTCTGACAGCTGACTCATGCTCCGCCATGTCAGAGAGCGAGATCCAGATCTGTGGATTGGAACGGCATCCAGAGCACCTCATCACAACACCACTGAACCGGGGGGAACCGATCCAAACAGAGCAAATGGGTCACGCAGTTGAGCTCCAAACAGACCGAGCGCCTCCCTCTCCGCCCCCGTCAGCCCCTCTGATCCAAACACAAACTGACACCTCATAAACATCCTGTCAGAGGGCTTCATCTCACTCACGTCCCGCTGCCTCTCCTTCTTCTCTCTGCTGAAGACAATAGATGCATTAATTACTCAGAATTCAATCTGCGTGAGAGAGAGACCTGCGACCCATGCTCATAGGTTAAAATGAGCAGTCTACAATGGATGAATGCACATTTCATTCCATTAAGAAAAGAGGTCTTTTTCATATTACAGACTTTTCTGTCACTGCACATTTAATGCTCACTGTGTGCATTTCTAATATTGCTTATTATTTTTCGTCTTATTCAGAGAAAGAACATTCTGCACTTGTGAGACTCGAGATGAGCATCTTTCTGAAGAGCAGCCTTGGGTCAATGTCAAAGATGTCCAGGATGATGAAAAGGAAACATCTTCTTCAAATAATTTAAAGTGAGTGCGACAAGATTATTAGTTGGAGTTTTATCTAAAAGGTGCTGTAACTACCAGTGATCAAATATTTTCCTTTGTTTTAAAATCCTGTGAATGTTCTCATTGTTTTCCAAAATGTGAAAGCTAATTTTTTTTTCCCCCATTATCATTGGATTATGAAAATCATTAAGATTTCTTCGGGTTATACAATTTGACTGACCATTTTATGTCAAAACGTGAATTTTTTTTAGGTTTCAGGTGTGTTCAACTTGAAGTGGCGTTGCACAGACATATATATATATGATGGAAATTAATGACCCAGGTACATTTCATGTTGTCATGTTTTTCTGGTTAAATAAACATTACATCAAAAAAAAAAAAAAAAAACCAAATACAATTCTGTTTTATGTTTTTAACAATGTAATTAAGGTTATATTTATTAAAACAAAGTATAAATATTACTTTAGTTTTTTAAGCATTTTTAAATCTATTCCAAATAACAACTAAAGGCAGTAACATTTTTTAAAAATATAGCTGCAAGCAGCCATTAAGGGGCAAACCATCAGTAAAATATAGCATTTTATTTTATGTACTTTAATGTAGTTAGTGGCAATTTAATATTTTGTTCAGTTATAGTGCCACCAACTGGTGCAATCCCACCACTTTTGTATCCTCAGAGTGTGCCCATATAAAAAAAATTTGGTGAAAATATCTCATTTTATTTACGAGTTATAGACATGAGTGCATGAAAAATGACCCATGCACAAATTTTATTGAATTTATTTGTCACTTACTACCAAAATTTTGGCATTTGGGCTTTAATGTGTAGCCAACAACCTATATTTCTGAGGTTCCTACAGTGGTTCTGTCTCAATCAGACTAACGGTTTCGAAGATATCCGCGAACAACGTTTTAAAACTCAATCGCAATGTTTCACAAACCAAAAGGCAAAACCTAGCATGTTAGGTATCGATGGACTTGGCAAGGATTCAGGAATCCAAGGAGACGACTCCCATGAAAAGTCAACCAAATCAAAAGTTATGAGAATATGAGTATTTGATTTCACCATTAGGTGACTGTCTCAAAATTTCTCAAGGTCCTTCAGGGTCTCATGTTGATGACCCATACTGAGTTTTATAATGATATGCTAATGAATTAAAAAAATACAGCATTTTGCAACAAAATGCAAAAATGGCCGGCACCCAAAATGTCCGATATGGTAAAATTGGATATCATTTGACTCAGCATGCTGCCCTGAATCTAATAAGTTTTAGTTGTATAATTTTTGGCCAAACTGTTCAGACGTTATCTCCAGACCAGTAGGTGGCACTGTTCCAAAATGCAGCATGTTGCCTCAAGTCGTGTTTCTGATGACATATACCAAGTTTGGTTTGAATACGCTAAAGCGTTGCAGAGATACAGCCTTGCGTCCAATTTTGCATCTTCTTCAAATTTGTTTGCACGTTTTGCCAACATAGTCTGAAGATGTTCTGATTTGATTTGCATGAAAATTGGAGCAACCGTCTCGTAGGAGTGCGGAAAAAGTTTGTTTTTTTTGGCGGGAAAAGGTTAATGATGGAAAATTGTCATAGGTTGCATTTGAATCATACTGAGCCAAGGAATCAGAAGAAAAAAAATTTTTCTAACACTTATGGTTGTTGGCGTAAACATATGTGAAACTTTGTGTTGGCGCTAGAGTGTTTGATCTAGAGACGCCAAATTTGCAGTTTCCTGCAAGCGATTCTATGGGCTGTCATAGACTCAAGAGCGAAAGAAGGAGAAGAAGAGCACCAATGTATACAATAGGTTCCATTGCACCTTTGGTGCTTGGACCCTAAATATATTTTATTTGTGAACTAATCAGTTCGAATCATCAGTCAGGAAAACACTGGTCACAGACAGGGCTGGGTGGGTTACTTTTAAAATGTATTTCACTACAGATGACTAAATACATGCTTTAAAAAGTAATTTGTAACGTATTTCGTTACATTACTCAAGTTTAGTAACTTAATCTAAATACCTTGGAATATTAATAAGTGAGGAACAAACACAAAAAAGGTAATTGCAAGTTTTTATCTCACAATTCTGACTTTTTCCCTCAGAATTGTGTGATAAAGTTACAATTGGGAGTTATAAAGTCATAATTATGAGATATAAACTCGCAATATTGAGAAAAGTCAAAATTATGATAAACTCACAATACTGAGAAAAGTCAGAATTATGACATTTAACTCACATACTAAATTCACAATTGCAAGAAAAAAAGTCAGTATTGCAAGTTTATATCTCCCAATTCTGACTTCATAACTTCCAATTGTGAGTTTAAATCTAGCAATTCTGAGAAAAACAAATCAGAATTGTGAAACGCAAACTCACAATTGTGAGGGGAAAAAACAAATTGTGAGAAAAAGTTTTACAATTATAAAATGACTCACAAACAACTATCACAAAACATGAAAACAGTCAAAAACATGAAACGTAACTCCGCTTTTTCAGACTGTCAGAGTCAGAGAATCACCAATTGCTGTTTAAATGACATTAAAATTCAAAGTAATCACTTTGGTAATCTAAAACACTTTTCAGATGTAACTGTAATCTGATTACCACCCATTTAAAATGTAACTGTAATGAAATACAATTACTCAAATTTTGTATTTTAAATACGCAATTAAGTTACTTGTATTTCGTTACTCCCCAACCCTGGTCACAGACATGAAGATACACCTTTAACTTCACCAAGATCACTGCAAACCCTCCACAGTCATCATGTTTTCAGGCCAGTAGATTACTTACGTTTTAATTAGTCTTCCCATTAACGCCGTAATATTGTTCATTTACCAGTACATAATGTTGGTCATTTACATGTACCAGCATCAGTTGGGATAGTAAAGTGTCCATCGTATGCGCACTTCAAAAAATATAGATCATCCAGGTACTTTTTGCGCACTCTTTTATGAGTACAGTACTGTGAATTCAGACACTTCTTTTGTCACATGCTGTTTTCCGCCTCCTATGTAGTAGGCAAGTATGCGATTTCAGATGCAGCCTGAGCATCCATGACAACGATGGCGGATTTCAAATCACGTACTTCCGAGTGTCCCAGGCGAGCAACTCACAGTGAGACGATTTAGATTTTCTTCAGGTATTACAGACTCTTATCGCTGAGCATATGACAGCTACATGCTTAACTTCCAGATCACTTTTGAATATCTCTAACGAAAAGATCCACTGGGTGGATGAAAATAAAGGAAATCCTTTAAAGAAGGAAGAAATGCCATCTCTGGTAAAGGCTCAAATCTTTCTGTGTTTACTTTCAAAGTCACAGACAACTGAGATCCAAGTAATCTGGTAATGAGACTGTCAATCAGCGGGATTATATTCTCCACAGAGCCGCACCAGAACGGAGCCTTTTTCCCCCTCCTTGTCCAAAGGCTTAGAGACAGAGGTTGTATGGATAATTGCTGTTTTCCTTGGCTTTCCGCTTAACCAACTGCAACATTTCAATTGCCCATTAAAATGCTAATGGTTACATTAATTGTACACATGGGCCCGTTAAAGGGTGAACCATATGAATGTATTTGCTTAAGTAAAAAAGGACCATCTTGCTTCAGGTTAACATATCCCAGCATGCACTGCACTGGATTAACGCATCACAGCATGGTCTGCCCTTTTTTGCACTCTGGTCATGAATGAATGATATCACATGAATGATACTTCAAATCGTGCTGCTCGTTGACTTACGATGTTTGCCTGGCAGATGATAAAATGTGTCAAAATTGCATCAGCCATATCTAGTGTGCGTCTCAATCAGCTCCCTCGGTCATGAGTCGGTAGATCGTGTACATGAATTCGGGCACTGGTAAGGACAGTAAGGACACTGGCTCACGACACATTGGGATAAAATGGTTTCTATCGTGTGCCATGATGAGTATAGACTTGCATGATGTATGTTTCGAGCTTCAGAACTTTTGTTAAGGGAACATAGTGAACATCAAAACTCGCAGGTTTTCATTGTGGGACTATTTAAGTGGATTTTGCAATTGAGGCGGCCCTTTAAATGGCCGACACCCTGATCAATGCTCAAAGTTCAATGCTCTGTAAAAAATCCATATTTTAGTCTGTTTGCATAATTGACATGTTCTGACATATGTGTTTCAGGCCATCAATCGTTGCTGCTGGACTGGTCTGGTCCTGTCTGAGGGGTCACCGCACTGATGGCCCTGAGAGAGGACCGTTCAAGCATTCGACACATCAATCACCCCAAACTGGCCCTCCGCCCCGCGGCACGCTTCACCGCTGTCCCGCGTCTGCCGCCGTGACGTTTTGATGGGGCGTGCGAGCCGGCGGTAAATCGACATCACAAGGTGAACATCACAACACACGCGCTCGCCGCGATTCCCCCAGCATGTTTTGTTTACGCGCGTTTGACAGACCAAGCACAATGTCTCCTCTCCGCCGTCACACGCGGTCTGTTCTCGTTTACAGTGCTGTCAGTGAGGGGCTGAGAATTCTGGGAATTCACACATGGAAACTGTGCCCAAAGGGTGTTTTGATGGAACAGAGTACAAATATGGTTAAAAAAAGGTTCTTGACCTTTCTCATATGAGCATCATTTTAATGCCTTTTAGCAGCTGTGGGAGAAATATGGTTTGGGAGAATTTTCAGCTTTAATCGCCACATGGGATCCGATCTGCCTCCAGACCAGTAGGTGGTGCTGTTTAATCTATCTATCTGTTTGTCTGTCTGTCGTTCGATCATCTATCTACCTGTCTGTCTATCTATCTATCTATCTATCTATCTTTCTATCCGTCTGTCCATCCGTCTGTCTCTCTATCTGTCTGTCTGCCTGCCTGCCTATCTATCCGTCTGTCCGTCCGTCCGTCCGTCCGTCCCGCCCCTGTCCGTCTATCCGTCTATCTATCTATCTATCTATCTATCTATCTATCTATCTATCTATCTATCTATCTATCTATCTATCTATCTATCTATCTGTCTATCTGTCTGTCTGTCTGTCTACTTATTATTATTCATCTGTGTTGCTTCTCTGCTCTTCCACAGATTCTTCATTTTATCATGTTTTCTGAGCCGTTCATTATTTAAGTGCATTACAGAAAGTATTTTAAGTTGGAATTCAGTGTCATTACTGAGATAAGAGGATGTAAAATGACCTAGATTAATTCTGTTGTAAATTCATTCTGCGGGTTATCCAGCTCCCTTTTCTATGAACTGTCTGGAGCGAGAATGAGGTTTTGCTTCATTAAATAGCAGCACCGTGATAGGAAATAGGAGCCCAAGTGGAAGTACGGCGGCTTCAAGGAAAATACCATAAAAGAGCTGACAGAACACAATTTAGAGTAAAGGAGCAGAGTAAAAACTCGAATTTTATCCCCCATCAACCTTACTGCTCTATCTCTCTCTCGTTCTGTCTGTCTCTTGACTCTCTCTCTCTTTCAGGATGCCGTGATGTCTGGTGTTGATAGTGTCTGTATTTTAGGAGTGTGATTTGAGAGCTTGAGGGAATTTGGGTGTGAGGAATAAAAGACACGCTATGACACCAAACGCATCCAGACAGGAGAGAAAAGGAGAGAATAAGGCAATGAATGAAAGGGAAAAATGAAAGAGATGCAAACAATCCCTCACAGACAGACTTCACATCGAAAGTCCACTGTGATAGAATTGTTCTTCCTCACTGGAAGCATCAGACATGCTGCAATTCTTTGGCAACTAACAGACTATGAAGTGATGTGAGACATTTTTTAAGGGAATGCAAATGTCGACCCTGATGAAGCAATGATGTCAGATTCAGTTCAAAGCAATGGAAGTTAAACGCTCTTCCTCTGAGGAACATCTGGACAGCGTGTTATAAAGGAAGCTGTGACAGGCGTCGTACTGGTTCTTAATGAAGCTTTCTCACAATCCCTGGTGATGTGGCGCTAACTTTAGCATCTGGGCGTTAAGTGCCTAGAATATTCCAGCCACTTTCTATGAACTCAACACGCATCACATGGTCTTCCATCATTGCATTAGAAACCAGCTCTTCTGCGTCTCATTAACATGGCCTGCAGGAAAACACTAACATCTATTTCTGTCTAATTAGCATGGGAAAAATGCTGCAGTGCTGGAATTTCACCAGGAATGAAAAGCTCAGCAAAGTGCAGCGTTAGGATGCGCCAAGATTTTGAGTGAAATTAAGTTTACAGCTTCACACCAGCACATGAACTCAAGATGACGAGTAAGATTTTAGGATGGGTTTCCAGTTTGAATGTCAGGGCTGCACAATTAATCGAAATCAAATTTACACTGTGGTATGGATAAGTGCGATTAGTAAGCCACAAAACTATGATTGTATTGTATTTTTATAATTTCAAATTTCAATTTTTTGGGAATAGATGTTTATAGTAGTTTACCAGTAATTAGAAGAATATTAAAAACTATTAATTATTATTAATAATTATTATTAATTAATATTATTATTATTAACTCTGTAATAAACAAAACTTTCTATATAACTTAATAATTATATAAAATGTCTTTTAATAATTACACGACTAATTAAAATAATATCAAAATATCAAAAATATTACAATTTAAAATTAATATTAAATTAATATTTTAATTAATAAAATATTTTGTAATATTTAATAATAACATATTAATATCATATCAACAACAATTATAATAATATAATTTTTGTTGTTGTTCATTGTTATATATATATACATAAAATATCATGTAAAAATATTACAATTTAAAATTAATATTAAATTAACAGCTACTATTAAATTAACATTTTTATTTTACAAGATATTTTATAATATGATAATATTGTAATATGATGATATTCGCTGTGATGTAGATGAAATTATGTGGCCAGACAGAGAAGAACGTCTGGATGTGCATGAATGATTACAGTACTATGTATGTTGTATGTTGAGTTCCAATATGCACTGCAATATTGTTTACAGTTGTGCACAGCTCTACCCAAAGTGAGTTTATGTTTGTTGAAAATAAGGGTGTATTTTTTCTTTTGCACAATGCTGTGAACAAATTAGAACTGCAAAGGGCATATGCCGTAAAAATGTGAAACATTTTTCTCAAAGTCAGTTACCTCACTAAATACAGTAATGTGTAACTTTACTGTATTTTTCAAATGGCTGTTCAAATAGTATATAGTGCTGTCTTGAGCATTTTCAGGTAGTGTCACCAAGATCTGACTTTTTTGTATTGGAAAACATTTACAGAGTAAACTGTCATAATAAAACATGACAAAGTCATTTGACCATCTTGTTCATTAACAATGGTGTCAGGACTTTACATCTTGATGACACTGACACTTTCATTGATATAAATACTTGCTTTTGAGGAATGAGCTGTCCATTTTGAGCAAGTGACACGCTTTTGTAGATTATCAACTAGGTTTTGCAGTTTGTACTAATTGTTTTGAGAACTGCATTAACTGTTGTGCAAATGTAAATAGTGATGTGAGAAATGCTGTAATATATATATATATATTACACATATATATTGTCTCACCCATGAACTGTTTATTTAGTCCTGTCATTTGTCACGTGGTCTTTGTTTTGGTTTCGATCTGGCATTGTCTCATCATTAGTTCATTGTCTTCAGCTGTGTGTTGTAATTAGTCATGCCTGTCACCTGTGCCCCGCTCGTTATCCTCTTGTGTTTCTCTGTATTTATTCCCTCTGTGTCAGTCCAGTCCTTGTCGGTTCTTAACGTTACATGTGTGGATGTTCCCTGCCTGTTTCCTGTTTATATTCCTATGGATGATAATTAAACTGTTTTACGCAACAGCCTTCGTCTTCGTTCGTTCATCATAGTCTACACGTTACATATATATATATATATAGTAATTAAATTATTAAAAAAGATTATATAATTCTTAAGTTCTATAAAAGTACAATAATAATATTTAATAGTACAATAATAATACAATAATAATATTTACATATTTCTGTAGTAATTTAATCACTTCCATGTTTTAAACCCATAAAAACTCATAAAGTTTGTGTTTATAGTTTGGCTGTATTATTTACTTTCACTCGCTTTTTGCTCTCTGAAAAAGGCCTGAGTTAAAGGGTCTGACTTCTTAAAAACTGAACAAATCTGTAAACCCTTCAAGAAAAACTCTTTCTACTGGCAGCAGAACATGTGCAAAACTTTGGAAGACAATTTGGAAGCATGGCTTGTTGGTTGCAGCAGCAGCAATATGTGATATGAAATGTTCATCGTATCTCAATTCAGTCGCAATGTGATTTGTTGATCAAATACTGCAGCCCTAGTTTAGAGTTTGGGTTTGAGGTTAAGGGTTTGATATCTCACAGAGCAGAGATGGAGAAATGGGCTGTCAGTTTATGGATTAACAATGACAGGTGTGTGTGTGTGTGTAAATATCACTTTTACAGACCTGTCCTTCACATGTGCTCTTCCCCTGATCATCAGCGCCTCAACATGTTTATTGTACCCTGTGTCAGTGACAGATTTCTCCCTCACTGCTGTCTCATTTGTTTTCTCAGGGCTTCTTTTCTGTTAACAGATCAGTGTTGTCCAGACTGTGATCTTTACGTCACAACCCTGAGAAACATGCATCTGTAAAACACACAGGCTTCACTGTTTGACAGCGTTCGGCTGTTTTTATGTTTCCTCCTGCAGATTCACACAGACGGATTCACACCTTCGATGTTTTGATCACGTTTCTCAATTCGACTTGCGAAAGTGACACCAATTAGCTGCGCCGAGATCTTTCCGACAGGCCGCACAAAAGCGAGACACGTGCAGAAAAACTCTCCAGCGTCACACTGCGCGGTGGCAGATTTTTAGCGCTGAAGATTCACTTCTATTGTATGCCACTTCAAACCTGCTGAGCTTTCAGAGATAAAGCCGAAGCCTTCAGAAATGAGGGTTATTACATTTGTCGTCTCCGAGGGGCCCAAATTCTCCTCCATTCCTTCAAAATTGCATAGCATTTACAGACAGACCTCTACAATATGTCTTCACCCCTTGACAAAGTGTGTGTACAGTAGTTGTTTGCATTGGTCAGTTCTGAAAGGTGTCTTACAATGGTCTCTCTCTGGGTACGGTTCAGTGGATTGGGGAATATTTTTGTTTCTTATTTCTTTCTCAAAAAAAACTATGAAAGCCTGTTTATAAAAATGCAATTACAATTTTTTCTCACAACTGAGCGTTTATATCTCGCAATTGTAGTTTATAAACTTGTAATTGTGCATTTACAACTCACAATACTTACTTTTATGTTCAGAATTGTGAGTTATAAATTTGCAATTCTTTTTCCAGAATTCTGAGTTTACATCTTGCAGTTCTGATTTTTTAAAGAATTCTGAGTTTATATCTCGCAGTTCTGATTGTTTTCAGAAATCTGAGTTTACAGCTCTGATTTTTTTCAGTATTCTGAGTTTACACCTCAGTTCTGATTTTTTTCAGAATTCTGAGTTTACATCTCGCATTTTGAGTATACAGTTTACAGCTCTAACTAGTTTACATCTCACAATTCTGTTTTTTTTTTCTGTTTTTTTTTTCTCATAATTGCCCGTTTATATCTCAATTCTGAGTTTATATCTTGCATTCTGAATTGCAAGAAAATTACACATCACATTTTTTTATTCTGTGGAAGAAAAAAACAGAATTAAGAGGAGAAATAAGAAAGAAAAACTGTGTTTCATGATTAAACCTGCTCTATATCAGAGGCAAAATGCAAAAGGTAAATGGCTTTGTGCTTTTGGTCATCTGATCTGGATTCAATCTTCCGGATCCTTTTTTCCAACAGCAAGCAGATTTGCATGGCTCTGTTTTGTAGATTCACCCGTGGGAAGTTGAATGCATTTCTTAAAGATGAGAAAAATATTATCAGGTTTTTCTGAAATATATTTTCATATATATTCATGAGTCCAACAATGTCCTCTAAACATGGCCTGTTGTGGGCGTGTAACTTATCTTCTGGTTTAACTGTTCGTCACACTAACTGGAACACACACACACACACACACAGAGGATGAATCATCTCAAGTTATGACTGCAGAATGTGCAACGGTGTGTTGCATTAGACTCATTATTTATGGTGAACGGCACAAGTGTCCACCAGGGCTATTACTGTGTGTGTGTGTGTGTGTGTGTGTGTGTGTGTCACACGGTTGTGAATTACAGCAGCAGTCGGACGAGGAAAAAACAAATTAGAAATGCTGCCTAAAATAAGGAGTGCAGAGAGAAGATAGATCATTCCCTCAAGCGAGAGAGAGAAGACAGACACAGCAGATAGACCCGTGCGTGTGAAGATACAATAAAACAGAATGAGTTAGAGTGAATCAAAATGAGGCACAACAAGGTATGACAGAGGTAAAATTGAGGCTAAACTTCACACTGCACAAACAGAGCATAACTCTGTATGTGTGTGTGTATATATATATGTCTGTTATGTCATTTATATATCATTTTTAATTGAATATGTTGTGATGAGCTAGTCTTGCTCATTATTTTAGAGTCACCGCATATAAATGTTTCTAAAATCGTATTTGTAATAAGTTGGATATGATGAAACGTGTAAAAACAAAACTGTCAATATTACACCTGTTAATTCAGATTTGGCTTTTAAACATTTCACAACACACACACACACACACACACAAAGGCGACAGGTGGTGCCGTGTACTTGTAGCTAAATGCATTCTCTCTGTGCTCCACATCTGACATTAGTCTCTTGGGCTTCTGGGTAAAAACATCAGCGTGAGTGCAGTTCCATGGTAACAGGTTCTTTGAAATCTGTTATGGAGTCCATTGGGGCCTGAACAGGTTCTGATCGCTCATCACACACATCTGACTGTGAAAGCAGCGCGCTCATGTTGTGATCTGTTAGATGAATTACAATGCTTCACGATCAATTATTAAGCATCATAATTAATTACGAAGCTTTCAGTTTCACCATCAGCCAAAAACAAACATGAACAAATCAAGCTATGCAGAACTAATAGGAAGAAATAGTCACTTTGTAAGTAATAAAAAGAGGTTTCGCATTTGTTTTTGTGCAGAGCTACAGGAGGGGAGAATGGAAACATGATAGAAAAAAGCAACATAAAAAGAGTACCTCATCATTTCAATTTAATACAAGCAAGTCATTATGTATTATTGACTTCTGACCTTTTGACCTTTTGTGCTCCAGAGAATGAAAAAGGGAGCAAATTGTTTTTGGGTGAACTAACCCTTTAAAGTGTGGATTTTTTTTTTAATATATATTATTAAAATATCATTATACAATTAAAGACATGTTTATATATTTTATGAGCAATAATAATATAATTAATATCAATAGTATGTTCCAATCAAATGTACAATTTTATGTTATATTTTAATAATTATATTAAATTTATTTATTTAACAACAAAATAATAAAAAAACAATTGGCAATAGTTAAAAAAATATCAATTTAAATAATCTGAATTAAAGCAACATATTATATATTTTAACATATTATTAAAATTTTTACATATATTTTAAATACATTTTTAAATATTTTATTATCAATAAAACATAATGTCAATATTAGTCGTATGAACTTTAAAATGTATATAATTTTTTTATTGTTATATTTTAATAAATAATTTATATTAAATTAATTTATTTAACAACAACATTATAAAAGTAAGCAATGGGCAGTAAACAGTCAGATTAATTTTACTGATCTGAATTAAATGTTGAACAAAGCAACATTATTATATTTTAAATACATGTTGATATATTTTATTAATAATAATAACATAATATCAATATTATATATTTACTATATAATTATTAAATTGTTATATTTCAATAATATTATTTTAATTATATTGGATTTATGTATTTTTTGCTACTAATTTATTGAACATGGTGTATGTTATCATATTGCTAGTCTTATATAATAGTTATATATAACTTTTATTGATTGAATATGAATACAAAACTGATACTGTACAGTTTGTAAATATTCAGTTCTGATGTGTGGTCACAGGTGAGTGTATAGCCACTAGTTTTGTTTTCTATTATATGAAATATAATATGAAACAATATAATACTATTAAATAAAAGTCAATGTAAGATAACAGGATGTCATGGAAATGTCATATGAAAAATCTCTTCATCAGAGAGAATCACCTCTGTACACAGTGTATATTCAAGTTAAAAAATATTACAGTCGCCAATAAATATGTGCGCACACTTCAGCCCCACGAGGCAGAGAGACAGTAATTAAACATTTTTAATTATCAAACTCTCCCCAGGGAATAATTGGATTAGTGTTTTCTCTATGCGGCTGCTGGTGTTGCATTTATGGTGAAGCATTTGTGATTCTCAGTGATGCTGAACTCAGGGTTTATGTGACGTTACTGAAGCTCCGCTCACCCTAACCTCCTTTAATGTGACATCTGTCTTCAAAGCACTTCACAGTTCTGTCAGCCAATCTGTGGAAATCAGTGCACGATGACCCACATATCCCATGATCCTCCATTTTTTCCTCTTTGGACTGTCGTTCATTTATTCATTAATCTGATTCCGGCACAGATACGAGGTGGATCTTTGACTGTGTGTCTCTTTCAGGGAGGATCGGCTTTGTTGTTCTCAAAGATGCCAAAATTCGGTGACAAACAATTCAAGATGGAGACCGTCAAAGTTCAACACAAAATTAAAGGTTTGAAAAGGCATTAAAGGAAGAGTTCACCCAAAAATGAATCTTGTTTACTCAACTTCATGTCGCTCGTGAAGAAT
Organism: Opsariichthys bidens; assembly: GCA_037194245.1. Classification (NCBI taxonomy): domain Eukaryota; kingdom Metazoa; phylum Chordata; class Actinopteri; order Cypriniformes; family Xenocyprididae; genus Opsariichthys; species Opsariichthys bidens. The sequence goes on along the minus strand of CM074290.1, from coordinate 18,245,288 downwards.
TTTCAGCCAATTTTTCTTTTTAATAAGCATTTCAAGCTCCGAATTACAAAAAAAAAAATTCAATTTTTGTGTGAGAAACACATTGAAATTTGAGTTGTTATTCACTAAAAATAAACTTTGTGTGTTAATTGGAAAGAGAGCAATGTTTGATTCATGAGTGAATCATTCTTTGAGTTGGATCCTTTTTTTTTTTTTGATAAATCAGCTGGTATAAATGATTCATTCAGAAATCTGATTGGGGTTTTCAAGTTCAACTCAGTGCCTCAAAATGATTATTGAAAGATTTCCAGTGAATAACAATTAAATCTTACTCTCACAAATCTTTGTTAGTTTGCATAGCATTTTTGGGTGGACCATCCCTTTAAGTAAATGATTCTTGATTTGAGGCCACATCAATAGGAAGCCACATTGTAAAAAAAATTACAGTGATTTTAACGGTAAAAAATTGTTAAAAAAAAGTTTCCGTGCTATATATGGTAAATAACTGTAATAAATTCAACAGTACATTTAATATCATTTTAGAGCTAAATTCTGTTAAATTTACAGTTTTTGAAGTCAAAAATAACAAGTAATTGTATAATTTACAGTAAAAAAACGTAAATTGACATTCCCACAATTCCCTGCGTGATACTTCACATTTGATGTATTTTCGCTGAAATAACTGTTCTTAGTTCCCTTTCAGTCGGTCACGTTCGACGTACGTCAGAACTGAACCGACGAATTGGGATATCGCACGAGAGCCCTATCATCTTCGAGTGTAAACTAAACGAGCCAATGAAGATTGGCGTGCGAGCTTTCGCGTGCCGCACTCCGCCCCCGCGAGCGGGCATAAATACGGAAGCGGCAGCGCTCGCACTTTGTCTTTCGCTTCGGAGCCGTGCAGTTCTCAAGCTGCAGCATCGGAGAGTGTACGAGAGCTTTGAAGAGTGGTGTTGGTGTGAAGGCGCGTCAGCGATCCCGCGATTTCAACAGCCAAAAACAAACTGCTGTTATCACAGCAACCTGAGCAGAAAGAGAGGTAAAGGTTGCGATTTGGGCCGGATTGAGTGCGCTCTGCTGGTCTGCTGATACCTGCAGCAGCGCCGCGGTGATTCCCTGTGCGCTTCAGCACATTCCAAAAGAGCTTCAATTTCCTTCACGAGCGTTGAGTGCGTCTTTTTCAAGATGTCATTCCGCTCGTGCGCTGCTGGATGCGGTCGTTCCCTGTCACCAGCTGACGGGCACAATCGCTGCATCACGTGTTTGGGCGTTCAGCACGCTGAGGCAGCTTTTGTGGATAGTTCATGTTCTCATTGTGGGAACATGACTATCGCGGTGTTGAGATCGCGGCTTGCTTACCTTGGTTCTCAAGGCCAAGCCCCCGTCCCTATCCCCCGATCTAGCGCCCCCCAGAGGGTCGCTACTTCCGTGGATAGACCGGGAGATCTGAGGATCACGGTCAGGGCTTCCCCGCCGAGCCAGTCTCCGTGGGCCCCTGGTCCCTCATACATGCCGCAACCCGTGGTGATGCCAGAGGAGCGCGTTGGTCCCTCTCTTGAGCGACCAGCCGTCTCTTTTGGTGCGCCGGCTGATGATCAGATGTCGATCGTGGCATCGGAAGGCGGGTTTGAGTCCTCTGGGGATGAAGGCTCGGATGCGCTGCCTCCTTCTGGGAGAGTGGCGTATTCCGAGCCCGATCCAGAGTTGACAGCCATGCTTGCCCGGGCCGCCGGGAGTATCGGGCTCGAGTGGAACCCTCCACCGTGTCCCGAACCCTCCCGGTTGGACGATTGGTTTCTCGGGGCAGCCCGTGCTGGTTCTCAGCGCTCTGCCCCGGTTCCTTTCTTTCCGGAGGTGCATGAGGAGGTGACTAGATCGTGGAGGACACCTTTTTCTGTCCGAAACCGGTCGGGTCCCTCCTCCGCCTTCACCGTCCTGGATGGCGGTGCAGCCAAGGGGTACGTGGGGATCCCCCCAGTCGAGCGCGCCGTTGCGATGCAACTGTGTCCGGCGGCCGCCAACTGGCGGGGTAACCCGCGCCTCCCGTCCCGGGCCTGTAAGTTCTCGTCCAACCTAACGGACAAGGCTTACAGAGCCTGTGGGCAGGCTGCATCTGCCCTGCATGCCATGGCGTTGCTACAGGTCTACCAGGCCAAGGCACTTCGTGACATGCCCCAGGGCGGTCTTGACCAACAGCTCGTGGAAGAGCTGCGAGCTGCCACCGACCTCGCCCTCCGGGCGACGAAGGTGACTGCACGCTCGGTTGGTCAGGCGATGGCCACGCTGGTGGTTCAGCAGCGCCATCTCTGGCTCAACCTGGCGGACATGAGGGAGGCCGATAAATATCGGTTCCTGGACTCCCCTGTGTCCCAGGTTGGGCTATTCGGCGACGCGGTCGAGAGCTTCGCCCAACAGTTCTCGGCTGCACAGAAGCAGACGGAGGCCCTGAAGCATGTCCTGCCCCGGCGTGCAGCTACTGCCTCCACCCAGCCGCCGGCGGCGGCCTCTTCGTCTGCTCGTCGCCGAGGGCGCCCGCCTGCGTCGTCCTCCGCCCCTGCGAAGTCTGCAAAGCAGCAGCCTTCACCCAGCAGACCGCAGGGAGCCGGTCGCAGACGTGGTGCCCAGCCCGCTCAGCCTGCAGCCAAGCCAGGTGGCAAACGAACCAGAAAGCGGTCCTGAGACGGGCGACCCGGAGGAAGTTGGAGCTGCTTCTCGGGAGACGGTGAAGGCACCGCTCCCTCCCCCGGAGGAGGGCCGGGTGGAGAATCTTTTGTTCCCTTTTCTTTCTGTTCCGCCGCTGGCTCCCCGGAGTCCAGCGGTACCCACATTCTCAATAAAAGAGCAGTTTCCACTTCCTCCGGGTCACAAGAGGGCGCGTCTGGCGGTGTGTCACGCTATGCCTGGCCACCCTCAGCCCCCTCTCATTTCGCCAGCAGAGGGCAGTGTGCTGGTCGAGGCCGCCCTCGTGCCGTCTCCCACGCGCACTGTCACTCTGCGGAGCCAAACCTCACTTCGGGCCGCTCTGCCGTCCGAGTCAGGTTCCCTGGCTCCGCCTCGCTGCCCCCCCGCGGGTACGTCTGTTGTGCCGTTGGTTCCGCTGGTGCGGAGTCTGGGAGCCTGGCAAGCGCTTCCCAGCCCGTCCCGCTGGCTCATCCGCACGATCAGACTCGGCTATGCGATTCAGTTCGCCCGGCGTCCCCCGGTGTTCAGGGGCATCCATTTTACTTGCGTGAATGCGAACGATGCTCCTGTACTTCGGGCGGAGATTGCAGTCCTACTGGCGAAGGACGCAATAGAGCCGGTCCCTCCAGCCGATTTGAGGTCAGGGTTTTACAGCCCCTACTTCATTGTACCCAAGAAAGGCGGTGGGTTACGGCCAATCTTGGACCTGCGAGTCTTGAATCGGTCCCTTCACAGGCTGCCGTTCAAGATGCTGACGCAGAAACGCATTTTCGAGTGCATCCATCCCCAAGATTGGTTTGCAGCGATCGACCTGAAGGACGCGTACTTTCATGTCTCGATTCTTCCTCGACACAGACCCTTTCTACGGTTTGCTTTCGAGGGTCGGGCATATCAGTACAAGGTCCTACCCTTCGGGCTGGCCCTGTCGCCCCGTGTCTTTACCAAGATTGCGGAGGCGGCCATTGTTCCGCTCAAGGAACAGGGCGTTCGCATCCTCAACTATCTCGACGACTGGCTGATCCTAGCTCACTCGCGAGAGCAGTTGTGCGAACACAGGGACCTGGTGTTAGCTCACCTCAGCCGGTTGGGTCTTCGGGTCAACTGGGACAAGAGCAAACTCGCCCCCGGGCAGAGGATCTCTTATCTCGGTATGGAACTGGACTCGGTCAACCAGACTGCGCGCCTCACCGAGGAGCGCGTCCAGTCGGTGTTGAACTGCCTGAGTACGCTCAAGAGCAGGACAGCGGCCCCACTGAAATTATTTCAGAGGCTCCTGGGGCATATGGCATCCGCAGCCGCAGTTACGCCGCTCGAATTGCTTCATATGAGGCCGCTTCAACACTGCCTTCATGGCCGAGTCCCGAGATGGGCGTGGCGACGCGGTACGTTCCGTGTGGCAATTACACCGAACTGCCGTCGTACCCTCACTCAGTGGTCCGACCCCTCGTTCCTGCGGGCTGGAGTTCCCCTGGAACAGGTGTCCAGGCATGCTGTGGTCTCCACGGATGCCTCGTCCACCGGGTGGGGGGCCGCGTACAACGGGCATGCAGTTTCAGGTCTGTGGACGGGGCCTCAACTGCAGTGGCATATCAATTGCCTCGAGTTGTTAGCAGTGCGTCTTGCGCTGGGCCGCCTCAAAGGGCTGCTACTAGGCAAGCACGTACTGGTCCGTACGGACAACACTGCGACCGTAGCGTACATCAACCACCAGGGCGGTCTACGCTCCCGTCGCATGTCACAACTCGCCCGCCATCTCCTCCTATGGAGTCAGAAGCATCTGAGGTCGCTTCTTGCCATTCACATCCCAGGCGTGCTCAACCGTGCAGCCGACGAGCTCTCACGGCAGCCTCCGCTTCCGGGAGAATGGAGACTCCATCCTCAGGCGGTCCAGCTGATATGGCGTCGCTTCGGGACCGCTCAGATAGATCTGTTTGCCGCCCCGGACTCGACCCATTGCCAGTTGTTTTACTCCCTGTACGAGGGCACCCTCGGCACGGACGCACTGGCACACAGCTGGCCCCGGGGCCTCCGCAAATATGCGTTTCCCCCAGTGAGCCTTCTTGCACAGACGTTGTGCAAAGTCAGGGAGGACGAGGAGCAGGTCCTGCTAGTTGCGCCGTATTGGCCCAACCGGACCTGGTTTTCAGAACTCATGCTCCTCGCGACAGCACCTCCTTGGCCCATTCCTCTGAGGAAGGACCTTCTGACTCAGAGACGGGGCACCCTCTGGCACCCGCGTCCGGACCTCTGGAATCTCCATGTCTGGTCCCTGGATGGGACGCGGAGGTTCTAGGTGGCTTACCCCAATCAGTGGTAGACACCATCACTTCCGCTAGAGCTCCCTCTACGAGGCACCTCTATGCCTTGAAGTGGAACCTGTTCGTCGAATGGTGTTCTTCTCACCAGGAGAACCCCCGATCTTGCTCGGTCAGGTCAGTGCTTTCCTTCCTGCAAGAGGGTCTGGAGAGAAGGCTGTCTCCCTCCACCCTAAAAGTGTATGTTGCCGCTATCGCCGCACATCACGATGCAGTTGAAGGTAAGTCGCTGGGGAAGCATGACCTGATCGTCAGGTTCCTGAGGGGGGCGAGGAGACTGAATCCGCCTCGCCCACTCTCTATACCCTCTTGGGACTTGTCCCTGGTGCTTACAGCTCTCCGGGGACCCCCCTTTGAGCCTTTGCAGTCAGCAGAGTTAAAAATTCTGTCACTTAAAACAGTTCTCCTGACTGCACTGGCCTCCGTCAAGAGGGTAGGGGACCTGCACGCTTTTTCGGTTGACGAATCGTGCCTGGAATTCGGGCCGGCCAACTCTCACGTTATCTTGAGACCCCGGCCCGGATATGTGCCCAAGGTTCCTACCACTCCCTTTAGAGATCAGGTAGTGAACCTGCAAGCGCTGCCCTCGGAGGAGGCAGACCCAGCCCTGGCTTTGCTCTGTCCCGTCCGCGCTCTGCGTCTGTACGTGGACAGAACTCAAAGCTTCAGGACCTCAGACCAGCTCTTCGTCTGTTACGGAGGCCAGCAGAAGGGAAAGGCTGTCTCCAAGCAGAGGATGGCCCACTGGATAGTGGACGCCATCGCCTTGGCTTATCAGTCCCAGGGCGTGCCTTGCCCGCTCGGGTTGAGGGCTCACTCCACTAGGGGGGTAGCTTCTTCCTGGGCGCTGGCTCACGGCGCCTCGCTGACAGATATATGTAGAGCTGCGGGCTGGGCGACACCCAACACGTTCGCTAGATTCTATAGCCTTCGTGTAGAATCGGTATCTTCCCGTGTACTCGCCCCTACTGGCTGGTAGCGCGAAGAACCCTTTCTAGTGTCCGCTTGCATACGCCACTCCCGCCCGCTGGGCCGGATACGTGCGTCTATTGCTCCAGTAAAGTTCCCCAGTTGGCGAACCCTGTTGAGTCCTCCGCCACCCCTTGCGGCTCCGGACATTGCGGAGTGTCCGTTGCTAGGCTAAAGCACGCATACTGCCTCTGCTAAGCTGGGTTCCATATGTTGTGACCCCTACGGCGGTCCCATATGTGTAATGTCCACGGTAGCTTTCCTATGTAAGCCCGTGTCTTTCCCTCAGCGGAGCCCGCTCTGCTGTCCCTGCTAGATGTGTCTCCCCCCTACCTAGGCCGGAGCCATCCCAGGGACTTCATATGTGCACTGCCCACGGCCAGTCCATATGTACATTCCCACGTAAATTTCCTCCCTTCGGGTAGGTTGTGGTCTCCGCAGCGTCCCCAGTGGGCACGCTTTCCCAGTGTTATCCAAGTCTTACTGAGTGGGTCATGCGGAACAGCAGTAGACTTCCCTGGCGTAAGTCCGGTCCCTTCTCCGTCCCTAGCGCGCGCCGGGATGCTGCGACTTACGTTGGGCGCTGGAGGGGGTCAGTAACTGTGGCGTTTTATTAGGGATCCCAATTCGTCGGTTCAGTTCTGACGTACGTCGAACGTGACCGACTGAAAGGGAACGTCTCGGTTACGTATGTAACCCTCGTTCCCTGAAGGAGGGAACGGAGACGTACGTCCCGTCGCCACAGTTCCTGTACCCCGCTGAGCGCGGACCACTGCTCGTCTCCTCAGCGAAAAACAAAGTGCGAGCGCTGCCGCTTCCGTATTTATGCCCGCTCGCGGGGGCGGAGTGCGGCACGCGAAAGCTCGCACGCCAATCTTCATTGGCTCGTTTAGTTTACACTCGAAGATGATAGGGCTCTCGTGCGATATCCCAATTCGTCGGTTCAGTTCTGACGTACGTCTCCGTTCCCTCCTTCAGGGAACGAGGGTTACATACGTAACCGAGACGTTTTTTCTAATCAGTTATGTACAGTAGGGTTTTATGTTATATCTATTGTTGTTAAATTAATGTTTATTGCATTTTTTTTAAAATGTCATGTGTCATATATTAGTACTTCAAGTGGTTGGTAATTATATCAGTTTATAAAATTTTTACTGTAAATGTAACATTTTTTTACAGTGTGTAAAACAAACAGTTATTAACCGTAATTATTACTGTATAAGCCTTTAAATTATACGGTTTTGAACTGTAAAATAGACTAGCTGTCCCGTAAAACCTAAAACGTTGCTACCGTATTTTTAATGGTAAAGTTTAAGCAACCACAACTGCCTTTTTTTTTTACCGTAAATATTGCGGGGATTTTTTTCACAGTGCAGAGCTTTCCCTATCGAATCTTTTTTCCCCTTGTTCAACAAAAAAAAAAATACTAGAAACACGGCATTGTCTCTATAAATATCTTTGTACACACAAAACCACTGAAACCGAATCAAAACGATGTAGTATACATGCCAGACCAGTATGTGGCGCAGTAATTTTGCCACAGAGATACACTAACACACATAAACACATAAAAGTTTCAGGCTCCCAAATTTATCCGGTTTTAGGCCCCAAAAATGCCGGATTTGTCTGGACGAAACGCCGATACGATACAAGAGTTTTAGGCATACAGCTAAATGAATGTTTATATATTTGTAATGAAAAACAAGACAAAAATACTGGAGAAGTAAACCATTTTTGTAGTGTTGTCCACATTCATTGTAAGTGCTTGGAAAAAGGCAACAAGCACGACCTTCGAAATATCTCTTTTTTTGTAAGAACAAAGGTCATACGGGTTTGGGACGACATGCGGCTGAGTAAACAATGACAAAATTTTCAATTTCGGTTGAACTACCCCTTTAAATTATTTATCTGTTTCCTAACAAGATCACGTTTCTCGTTCTGGTTTGATATAAACCCTCTCCGCTAACAACAGAACAAGCCATGCGCCACATTTAGCCGAGCGGTTGCTAAGCAATAGCCTGACGGCCTCCAAAGCCACCAAATCATAAGAGGAGGACGCGATCGATATCTTCCAGCATCTACACGTCTGTGCTATCAAAGATCAACAGCGGAAACATACTTGAATTTCATGAGAGGATTATGAGGTGTGTGCGTCGAATGCCAAGACTGGGGGGATTTATTTACTGTTTGTACCCAATATGGTGGAATTACAGACGAAGAACATAGTGGCAATATCCTGCACACAATATCTGAAACATATACTAAACCGAAGTAAACTGAAATTACGTTTCTGGGAGCAAGAGCCACCAGAGACAGATAACCTGAATCAGTAATGTTAAAGTGAGTGTCATGTGAGGTGAAAAGCCGAAAACCTGCTATGTGGCGTTTCACACGTGTCTGTGGTTGAGAAGAGCGTGTGAGAGTGTGAAGGAGAAAATGTTATGTGTATGTGTGTGTGTGTGGCTGTAAAACAATTAGAAGTGTCACAATCGTAATGTTATACAGGCAGCAATGATATAACGCAGACACTTTTGTCCAATAAGCAAGGAATTTTTTTTACACCTTACAGCTCCAAGAAATCAGTCTGTCTTTATAATGCTAATACCTCCACAAACAGACACAATGACAGATCTAAGTGTATATATATTTGTAGCCGTAATAGCCCAAATCTGTTCCTCAGACTCCTTTCTGAGTCTTTTAATCTTTCCGAAAGACATTTCATAACTTATTCTTTATGAAAAATTGAAATGACACAGTCATATGAGAGTGTGAGGAGTGAGTATGACGGGAGATGAAGATCTGTGATTTCTTGTTTAAAGAGCACAAGCTTATAAATCAACCCCAGAATCTTTCTGTCATATACAACTGGCTCCAAAAGTCTGAGAACGCACTGAAAAAATGAGCTTTTGTTTGTCAAATAAACCTGGAAATTACATTTTACGATTATTCGAGTAATCCTGTTTTAGTATGCATACATCTGTACTGTGGTATGCAAAAAAAGCTCTATGTAAAAAGGTTAAGCAGATCCCCAACTGTATCCTCTGAGATTCTCAAATTGTGGACACTTTTGCTATCCCAAAATGCCTCTGGTGCTTCAAGTAAATCTTCAAACTAAGCTGCTATTTCTGAATGACATTAGACACTATATTGGAGCACACACAGACAACTAGGACACAATACGCAATCTTTTTTTTAGTAATATTGCCAGGAAAATTTGTTTTGGCTAAATAAATAAATGTGTTATTTTTCGCCATTCTTTATCGATTTCTTCTGTAGAGATATTTTACATAGGGTTAATCCAATTTCTGCAGCTAAAGTTAATATAGGAATTGTCCAACAAGATTCATGTGTATGCTGTGACTAAAAATGGAATGAACCGGTTCTTTTAGTGAGTCAGTCATAAAGATTCACGGAAATGGCTTCAAACTCGTCATTTAGCGGTTTGACTCCCTCACTGAACCGCGAGTCGTTTCACCGGTTCTAAATTTACCCCAGGAATCTGGTCTCCTTTAGGACCCCAAATGATTAGTTCTTTACTCACCCTTGAGCCATCCTAGGTGTATATGACTTCCCTCTTTCTGATGAACACAATCTGAGAAATATTATTAAATATCCTGACGCATCCGAGCTTTATAATGGCAGTGAACAGGGGTCACGAGTATAAGCTGAAGAAAGTGCATCTATCCCCATCCATCCATAATAAATGTACTCCACACTGCTCCGGGGGGTTAATAAAAGCCTTCTGAAGCCTTTTATCACTGTGAAGATGAATGAAGATGACTTGACTTGATGAGTTTGTGTAAAAAAACACATTTAACAAATTATGAAGTAAAAGATCTAGCTTCCGCCTGACCGCCTTCCATATTCAAGTTATGAAGTGTCATAACGGTTTGTAACGGCGGCATTTCATTTTTGCGTAAGTTGAATAGGGAAGGCTTAGGATGTAGCGTAAGTGTTTTACACTTTCTTTGTGCGTTGAATACAGAAGCCGGTCTGACAGAAGCTTGTTATTTTACTTCATTGTTAATTATGAATATTTTTCACTTCGCATCACAAAGCTCGGATGCGTCAGGATATTTATTAATATATCTCAGATTGTGTTCATCAGAAACAAGAAAGTTATATACACCTAGGATGGTTTGAGGGCGAGTAAAGCTTGGGCTAATTTTCGTTTGAAAGTGAACTAATCCTTTAATGTCTTTTAAATTTCAACTGAAGCTATTGGTTGTGAAATCAAGCACGCCTCGTTCTGTTTTTTGGTTAGCTTATGTACTAGCATAGCATATTATATTAGGTATGTTTTATGCTTCCAATAGGCTATCTGCTTCCACTTCTTTTACACAGGCATTCCTTTTATATTTTATATATAAGTTGTTTGTGCACTTAATGTAATAAACGTCATACATCATAAACATCATACTTTAGGTTCATGAATGGTCAAATGATGACATTTTTAAACATACATATTCACAGGAGAGTTTTGTTGTATTTAATATATGAGATCCAGTTGTAAGGTTCAACTGACTGCATAAGGAAACATTGGAAAATACGTTTGTATGTGTATTGATTTATAGAAAATGCCGTCAGTGACCCTGGAAATGGAAGCTGCAGAATTTTTTTTTAAAGTTATCCGAATGTGTTATGTACAGCCTGTGCAATAACTTGCATTGCCACCACAGTAACTTTACAGTGTTGTGAAGTTCGGAAGAACTTGTTTTAAACATCCGCAGAGAGAGCAAGGAAGAAAATGTTTTTGAGGTGCTACATCACACTCGGTTCACTTCCTTTTTGACTCAGTTATTTGGTTCCATTGTTTTCAAGAACGAATCGAATCAATGAGAAATGTATCCATATTTATATGATTGCAGAGTCATGAATAATTAATCAAGGCATTTTTACATAAATATAAAGTTACAAGTTCTGTGGGGAAAACCATGTAGCAACAAAATGTGTTCACAATATTATGCAAATTCAGATTTAAAAAAAATTAATTATGGTGCAGACTTTTATTTTTTAATTTAGCAGTAAAATTGACCCATATAGAGAAATTGTGATGTCAATGCTGCATCAAAGGGTGAATAGTTATGCAAATATCAATTTGCATTGCACATAATTATCAAACTGTAAAATCTGCTTTATTTTATATTGTTGTATTTTATGTATTTATAATTTTTATTGCTATATCATTTCTATTACATATAGGTGACAACGGCACACATCTGATCTTTCTCCACACTCTGATCACTCCAGGTGAGATTGTGCAAACAGCTGTTAACACAGAGTTCTGCACTCCTAGAAAAGACAATCTGTGATCAATTCAGACATAATGCTGTGTCTCTTCTCCCATCAGACCACCTCACATCTCATTTTTATGAATATATTTATTCTGTGGGCTGTTTCTGATGAGCTAAGAAGCAGGAATCCAAAATTCCTTGTTAAAGACCAGAGCTCGTCTGTGAGGTAAACACAAGCTGAAGTGATTTTGGAGAGCAGGAGAGATAAATAGACCAATAAACTAATAAACGAATCATCTAACTAAAAAACAGCTCGGCCAGAGCGGTGCAGGCGGAGGTTCATCTCTATTCATGTTATGTAAATTGAGGGGCGGCTTGCGAAAACGTGGTGGAGGGAGTGAAAGGGTATTAGTCATCTGAAAGGGTCCGTAATGGAGAGGGAGGAGAACTATGCAGAATATAGCAAAGCGTTCAATGTTTCCAGTCATGCCTTCATCATATCTGTAGATTGAGTTAGTAGGGTTGCCTGATATACTAGTGCAAAAAGTTTACTGTGCTATCAAGAATGTAAAGTAGCTTGTTATTGCAAATACACACATTCAAAGTCAAAAATGTCTTTGTAGTATGTAACACAGTTCATAAGTACGGGAAGAAGGAGGCGGGAACATTCAACGTAACTTTTAGTCAAATAAATAAACAAACAATAAAACGAAAGAAAAAGACAGAAACATAATAAAAACACAACATAAAATCTACGCATGGTCCTCTCTCATCCTTCACTGTTGTCGCTTCTCTTTTATGCTTCCGGTGTTCCTCTGTGAGAGATACGAGACCGGTGCAGCACGCAGCTGACGCTCATTATCACTCGCGTCACTGGCCTCGCGCCGTTCCCTCACGGCTCTCACCCGCCCTGCTTATTACATAGTATTTTATCAAAGTCTTACATTCTTTCTACTGATGTCGCAAGTGTAGCCGGTGTGGAGCAAAATCTCTGAAATAAGCCATTTTCTGAAAGGGATAGTTCACCCAAAAAAGGAAAATTCCATCAACGTATACTCACCCTATTATATTTTTTACACTTTCAACTTTATTTAGTGTGTATTGTTGCTATTTAGTGTACTAGTCTAGCCAACCAATCAGATATGTTTATGTAAGAAGAAATGCTTTGTCTATATAATGAATGTCAGTTGGCCCAAATCTACATCTACAACCCAGTGTATTGTATGGACAAAAAGACACTAAAACATTTTGTGAAATGTCTTCTTTGTGTTCCACAGAAGAAAGTCATGAATATTTGAAACCATGTGAGGGAGAGTGAATATTGACAGAATTTTTATGTTTGGGTGAACGAACCCTTTGGGACATCTAAACGTTGTTGCCTTAATTTACAATAGTGTACATGTCGAACGTCACATGACCAAATGAGAAAACTGGTCTCATTGTATCCGCTTGTCAGAGAAAGCGTTAACAGCAGTATAACCTGACGGCATATCCATGGACTTTTAAGGTAATCAGCAAATCTACCAAGTTCACATTGTTATAGGTGTTTTATTCTGTTAAATAACTAAACGTTAGTGTGAAGAAGAAAAATGAAAAAAGCTTTTAGATATCAATCTGCATATGCGAGGGACATCAGTTATGCGCTCTTTTTAAGTTATCTTGAATAAAACAGCAAATTTTTTCATGAGGCACGTAAAACAGACTTAAACCGGAAGCGATCCGATCTGTTTTACAGAATATGAATGTTAAATTGCGCATAACCCCTAAATATTGATTCACAGAGAGCGGAATAAGACACAGCCTTAGCAAATCATGCAGCATAGGCATTTTTCTGCAGTGGATTTGACTGCATCCTGTCAGTCTTCATCCATCTATGATGACAGTGTCAATGTTGAGGAGATATTCAGCGTCGCCGCCATTTTCACACTCCTGGGGCTTCTTGCATCACAGAATGGTTCACCCTGCTAAGCTTTGGAGATGCTGTTGATGGCACCTGTACTTGCAGATGGTGTCAGGTTGGCGTCTTGGTGTACTGATACATGTTCTCCACAGGCATCAGTGACAGCCGTGCCACGCACTGGGCTAGCAGCGCTAAATCAGATTAGCGCTCCTGGTGGAAGGATGCTAGTTTCTTCATTTCGGAAGCACCTGTCGTGTCTCCCTGGTGCAATGAGACGGCGCTAAACAAACACACATACGGAGAGGGAGCAAAAGAGAGTGATCTCCAGAAAGCTAAAAGTGGGAGATAAGGCCATGGCTCCAGGTCAGATAGGACTTAGAGGTTATCTACAGTAATTACCACCCAAGCGAGAGCAGGAAATGATCACACAGCGGCACACCAAGCAAGATTCACACTCATGGGGACTCGCTTATTGTGGTGCCATGTAATACTTCTGTGCTGTGATTTCAGTGTGATATCATGATGCCACTATGTGAGACCAGTGCGAAGTAACTCATATTTCTTACTTTTCAAAACCCTTCTCTTTTTCTACATTTCACCTGTTCTAGCTTGTGATGTTCCTCATTTGTAAGTCATCTTGGATAAAAGCATCTGCTAAATGAATTAATGCAAAACTGATATACAGTATGATGGTACTTTGGGATTCCACTGTGATGTCGTAATGCCATGCTGTGTTTCAGTGTTATCATGATACCACGCTGTAACTCAAATGTGATATCATGATGCCACATTGTGATTCCAGTGCAATATCATGAAGGCAATCTGTGATTCCAGTGTGATATCATGATAGTACTCTGTGATTCCAGTGCGATATCATGAAGGCAATCTGTGATTACAGTGAGATATTATGAAGGCAATCTGTGATTCCAGTGCAATATCATGATGCCTCATTGTGATGCCAGTAAGATATCATGATGCCACATTGTGATTCCAGTGTGATATCATGACGACACTCTTTGATTCCAGTGTGATATCATGATGGCACTCTGTGATTCCAGTGTGATATCATGATGCCACATTGTGATTCCAGTGTGATATCATGATGCCACATTGTGATTCCAGTGTGATATCATGATGCCACATTGTGATTCCAGTGTGACATCATGTCGGCACTCTGTGATTCCAGTGTGACATCATGACGGCACTCTTTGATTCCAGTGTGATATCATGATGGCACTCTGTGATTCCAGTGTGATATCATGATGCCACATTGTGATTCCAGTGCAATATCATGAAGGCAATCTGTGATTCCAGTGTGATATCATGATAGTACTCTGTGATTCCAGTGCGATATCATGAAGGCAATCTGTGATTACAGTGAGATATTATGAAGGCAATCTGTGATTCCAGTGCAATATCATGATGCCTCATTGTGATGCCAGTAAGATATCATGATGCCACATTGTGATTCCAGTGTGATATCATGACGACACTCTTTGATTCCAGTGTGATATCATGATGGCACTCTGTGATTCCAGTGTGATATCATGATGCCACATTGTGATTCCAGTGTGATATCATGATGCCACATTGTGATTCCAGTGTGATATCATGATGCCACATTGTGATTCCAGTGTGACATCATGTCGGCACTCTGTGATTCCAGTGTGACATCATGACGGCACTCTTTGATTCCAGGGTGATATCATGATGGCACTCTGTGATTCCAGTGTGATATCATGATGCCACATTGTGATTCCAGTGTGATATCATGATGCCACATTGTGATTCCAGTGTGATATCATGATGCCACATTGTGATTCCAGTGTGACATCATGACGGCACTCTTTGATTCCAGTGTGATACCATGACGGCACTCTGTGATTCCAGTGTGATATCATGATGCCACATTGTGATTCCAGTGTGACATCATGTCGGCACTCTGTGATTCCATTGCCACATTATGATTCCAGTGTGAAATAATGATGCCATTTTGTGATTCCAGTGTGATATCATGATGCCACATTGTGATTCCAGTGTGACATCATGTCGGCACTCTGTGATTCCATTGCCACATTATGATTCCAGTGTGAAATAATGATGCCATATTGTGATTCCAGTGTGATATCATGATGTCCTGTTGTGAATCCAGTGTGATATAATGCCACTCTGTGATTATAATGTGATATCATAACACACTGCTATATAATGACGGGACTCTGTTTCCAATGATATCATAATGACACTGATTTCAGTGGGATATCATGATGTTATTATGTGATTGCAGTGTGATATCATAACGCCACCCTGTAAAAGCAATGTGATGAGATAACTGCAGTCTAGTATGATGTGCTCCTGTCCAAAATTTTGCATGATGATCACCAGAATTTACAACTTACAGTTTGAACAAACAAGTTATCAACTACTGTAAATTCAGATGTGCCCTGTGTGGTCACAGTTACATGACCCATTAAAACCACAGTTAGACATTGAAAGATGCATTAATCTGATATCACACGCAACTCAGGGAAGTTCATCTAACCCAGTGTAGAGAAAACTGTTCCGTCAATACATATCGGTCCACTGTGACCCGAAACATGATATGAGTCTGAACTGCACCAGCAGATTCTGATGAGCTTTGGCAGTAAAGGCCAATGAACAAAGCACATATGTTTCTTCTTCAGCATGGATAGATCAACCAGTTCGGGCTAAAGTTCTGTCAGGCTTGAAATGCCAGAACCCATACCGGTAGACAGTGACCCCTCGCTGATATGGACAACAGCTCCGGTATAAAGAAAGACACGTATACTCTGATGTCCTCCAGTACTCTGACAGCTACTGGCCCATCACATCAACCATGAAGAAAAGACCATCCCCTCTACCATGGGCAAGGTCACAGTACAGGAAACAGCAACCGTGTGGTTAACATTTCAGCTGTCCATCTGCTTTCTATCCGATTCTGAGTCTATTTAAAGTGTAGAACAAACCATGATATTTCCACATTGAAATAGGAAAACAACTTTACTCACCTCTAATGTAAAATAAAAGATGAAAGCTGAGAGCTGACGCACACACACACCTTCCCCAAGAGACCAGATGTTGGTAAAAACACTTTGAGAAATCAATGTTTTAAAGACAAAAAAAGCTTGTTTCCCCCAGCAACAGGTCTAGCACTCTCGTTTGGATATGAACCAACCCTGACCAACATATTTCATTCAAACGTGCATTATTACACACATACACACAAAAGCTTAAATCCACATTAATGAATATAGGATGAAAAGATGAAAGGTGAAGCAGTGGTTCCTCATAGCAGGAGACCAGATAAGAGAAAGGAGAAATGAATCCAGGGCTCACTGAACATTTACCTTCGCTTCTGCCCTCTCCATCCAGAACATTTAACGTTAATGAACAAATGCTTTTACCAACTAATAAGATCATAAATTACGGAAAACAAAAAAAACATTACAACTGACTGGTCTGATAAATGAAAACGAAGCATTCACAAAATAAGCCACAGATACCAGCACTGTTATTTTCTAAACTGTGGCACATGACCCATAATTATTTTAATTCCACCCCCGCTGACAAGACCGGTTTGGACCAACATGAACTTCTGATTGATCCAAGCTGGTCAGGCTAATTTAACATACTAACAATTTCTGTACATTTTGTGTAATTTGCACATTGTTGGAAGTGATTTTTTTCAGGCTTTTTGGGAAGCCAAATCGCAACATACACTGGTGGTGAACACCTACGGTGGTCTTTTCAACAGAGATGACATAACTCTGTCAGTGTTTGACTGACATCTTCTGTCTGATGTACTGCTGAAATGTTCCGTCCATGTCATAAAGAGCTCAGATCTCTGACCTTGTGTTCTTTCAGACGAGAGATCTCGGTGTGCTTAGATGTCAGGCATCGTTCCACCAGCACTGAACCCACAATCAGCTCAAGGGGCAGCAGCAGGTATGACTCGTGGGAAATAAAGTCTGGGGATGCAACAAGAAGCTCAATGACACTTCTGCAAGACAAACAGGACAGTGTCCCAGTGCAATAACCTTAAACAAAAACCTACACATTTGTTTAACATCTCAAGACCATTACAATTCACAATTTGCAAATTACGTACAAACGCAAAATATGATGCAAATAAGAGTGTTTTTGAAGCGAATACAGCATGTTTTCCCACCTGACACTGGTCGTCAAACATATTCCCCCACCCTAAATTCACACCATTGGTTGAGCCAACATCTATGTTTCCATCCACCTATTTTTATAGGATTTCGCATTAAAAAAATGCTGGATGGAAACGTCAAGATGAACATAAATTCTAAAAATGTACATGAAAAAATTTATGCGCGCAATTGACCCTTCGCAAAGACCCGCCCCATTTAGTTACGGTTTAGTTACTATGTCTGACAAGCCATGTGCTCTCATGGCACACATCGCAGAGCAAAGTGGACATTGACAACGTGTTGACAGATATATGAAATGTGAAACGTGACAGATTGCTGTAGCTCCTTCATGTGGCGCGTGAACCGATCATCTCTTCATACTAGTTCATTTATAGCGTCAAATAAACATGAATGAACATCAGAAGGAATGTTGTTTCAAGCGCGGAAAGACGTGAGTACACATAATTGTTCAAGTTCAAGTTCACCAATGTTAATCTACTAACTCCCCTGACTGCTTTGTCAGACAAAATGGCGAATTCAGGGTTGTGATTGGTCAGATCGCCTGTCAATTAGACTGCCGACGAAGGGTGAAATTATTGCGGCAAATAATTTTTTTTTTTATCAGATAAGACAATATTCGAATAAACTACAATAGAGACTAGGGGTGTGACGAGATCTCGCGAGACTAAAACGTGACGAGATTTCTCGTCGAGGTGAAAAGTTGTCTCGTGTGAGACACGCCACTTTCAAATCGTTTGTATGGAAACATTTTGGTTTTCCAGTAGAAATAATAAACGGCGAAAGAATAACACACAAGACACAAACAATATGTAAACATTGTGAGAAAACTATGCCGTAGACCTCAGCCGAGGTTGTACAGACTCTTAGCGCATTTTCATTCGCGCAAAATGGAAGCGACGCGGTGCCTGTGCCGCGGCGAGATGAAAACATCTCAACTTTTCAGAATGCCGTAAGCGCACCGCGGCATGTAACAAGAACCAACCGATCAGCTTCGACCTTTCCGTAACATGGAAATCTCAGCCGAACAGCTGATCATAGTTGTACAGAGGGGTTGTTATATCTCATCTCCATAAATATATCTAGTAGTAAAGCTAAAGCAAGGGCTAAAAATCAATTTGTCCCTTGCTGAAACTTCCTCATGGTCGTGGAGAGCACAGTTCATGGTTGCATAGCAACGACAGACGCTACAGAAGCGCGAGCTCCCAAACGCTTGCAAAAGAAGGAGGAAGCGACGCGGCCGCGCTTTACACGCTTTTTTAGGCGCGATACGCGAACGGCCCCTAAAGAGGCAGAAAGCATCGCTATCACTGCTAACGGTTGGACTCGGTGTACGCAGAGCTTTATAACAGTTACAGCCACACAATCAATAGTGACTGGGAAATGGTCAACTTTGTACTGCAGTTAAAGTGACACTTAAAGTGTTATTTGAATTTTTTATTTATATGTTTATTTTATTTTATTTATACTGTTTAATTTATGTTCAATCTGTTGAAAGAATTTCAGTGAGATTTCTCATGTGAAATTATACAGCGCAGAAAACAATTGGTTGATTTTGTAGCAACATTTAGCAGTGTTTGCATGTTGTTTTATTGCAAATAATTCATTAAAATAGAAGTAAAATGACATGCATTACAAGTTGATACAAGTTGAAATGCACCAACATTTTTGTATTTTATGATTTTGAGTTGAATAAAAGACTATTTTCCCTTCATACGTTTCATTATTGAGGATTTCTTAAAAATACTATAAAAATCTCGTCTCGTGAACCCAATCTCGTGTCTCGTCTCGTGGGATAGGGGCGTCTTGTCACACCCCTAATAGAGACACATTTACCAAATAAATCTCTCAATGTGCAACCAAAAATTCACTTGACTTTGCCTTGACATAGGATGTGGTTGGGTAACTAGACTAACGAGTGGGACAATTTCATTGCATCTCAAGTGTTGGTTTGGTCTCACATGATTGCGTTTTCAAACACCAGGCAAGATAACATGACAGTGCTTATTTACGTTTATCATTTCTGTTGTATAAAAAAAAGAGCCACAGTTTCTTCCCCAATTGACCTTTCGCCAGCAGTTTAATTGACAGGCAATCTGGCCAATAATAACCCCCGAATCCGCCATTTTGTCCAACAAAGCAGTCGGGATTTAGTAGATTAACTTGCTTGAAAAAACTTTCTTCTGATGTTCATTCATGTTTATTTGATGCTATAAACTAACTAGTATGAAGAGATGATCAGTTCACGAGGAGCTACAGCGATCTGTCACAACACATTAAAGAGACACTATACACTATTTATTGTATAAACTTCTTTACAAAATTATAATATTTTAAATATTAAACTGTTTCATATCAAAAGTAGCCTGCTCTGTCTTGTCTGTCGACGTGTTGTCAGTGTCCTCTTTGCTCTGCGATGTATTTTTCACTTTGTGAGAACATGATGTGTGGCGTGAGAGCGCATGATTTGTCGGACATAGCAACAGTAACTAAAGGGGGCGAATGCATTCATTCCATTTTTTCCCCATTTTTTAGGATACTCAAATAAACCAGCATTGTTTTAGAGCCAGAAAGTCAAAGTGTTTTCACTTCTCAGCAGAATAAACATACAAATGACTTTCCCTGCATCTTAAGCTGGAATAGAAGAAAGTGTTATAACACTGAGACGAAATCATGTAAATAATAGGCGTAAGTGTTCATTATTATGGTTTATTTTTAGTAGTTAATGATCTGAACCCACATGAAGGCTGGCTGTAGAGTAAAGCTACAGAAAAAGATTCTCACTGTACAGTTGTGCTGAAATCACATCGACTCTCTCTCTCTCCCTCTCACATAATATCTATCCTTCGTTTCAACTTTATTGATCCAAACATATTGATTTTTTATGCTCACAAAATGACTTTTACCAGCTTTGCCGTTAGGTGTGGTTATGCAGGCAGCTGTGAAAGAGAAAATCTACTCTGAAAGATGGATAATGCTGACCACAGCTAAGATGAAGACATAGATTATGTTGTTTCAGGTGGCGCTTTGTCATTTTAATTGCATTGTACCTTTCCTTTATTCAAAGTGACTTGGTGCAGGAGAATATTTTCATATATTTTCCTGACCCACTGCACAAACAAATGTGGCCTGTGTTGGAAACGATGGCTATCTCAAACCGAATCGACTCGTCATCTGAAAGGGCCGTTTACTCAGATGACCTGCTTTTGAGAGTCGCGTATTTTTATCTCACGTTTAGATGTTGCCAGATCAGAACTAAGATATTCCTTACCATGATGGGATCCTTATGGGCCATTAAATGTAGATTGTGATTTTATTGTCGTCAGTCTCCGTATTTATTGGTCGTAGTGGCTGTTTCCACTGCTCACATCGTAACGTTACTGGTGGGCTACACAGCTGCCGAGTGTCTGATCACAAATGAGATGTATTGCTGGTTAAAAAAGTGAAGATGTTTATGATATGATGTATATGTGTTTTTGATTCACTAAAAGAATCGGATCATTAAAGCAGTTTGTTTGAGAGGTGGACTATACTGATCAATCCACTTTTTGCTTCATTTAAAGAACCGGCTTATTGAAGTGATTCGTTCGGGAAGACTACCCTGATCCCAAAGTATGTTTTTGATTCACTAAAAAGAACCAGGGCTGCATCCGAAATTACATACTTCCCTACTATATAGTAGGCAAAAAAACAGTATGAAATAAAAGAAGTATGTACAAATTCACATTACTCAAAAAAGAGGCTAAGAGTATCCGGATGACCTACTACTTCTGGCGAAATTCTGACGCCTGCATACGATGGACACTTTACTATCCCAAGAGGCCATGGGAGGTCGTTGGTAGCGGTAACGTTGGTAGGTCATGTGCAGGGTTTGGGAGTAACTAAATACAAGTAACTTAGTTACGTATTTAAAATACAAAATTTGAGTAACTGTATTTCATTACAGTTACATTTTAAATGGCTGGTAATCAGATTACAGTTACATCTGAAAAGTATTTTAGATTACCAAAGTGATTACTTTGAATTTTAACGTCATTTAAACAGCAATTGGTGATTCTCTGACTCTGACAGTCTGAAAAAGCGGAGTTAAGTTTCATGTTTTCAACTGTTTTCATGTTTTGTGATAGTTGTTTGTGAGTCATTCTATAATTGTAAAAAAGGTCAATTGTGAGTTTGCATTTCACAATTCTGACTTCTTTTTCTCAGAATTGCGAGATTTAAACTCACAATTGCAAGTTATAAAGTCAGAATTGGGAGATATACATTTTAAAAGTTACCTACCCAGCCCTGGTCATGTGATAATGACAACATTGCGAATGCAGTGCGTTCAGATTACGTTCATACTATATAGAATATACTTTTTTGAAGTAAAGTGATTACTTATTCACAATAAGTACCTACTCAAGAGAGTATGCGATTTCGGACACAGCCCAGGTCATAAGAGATTTGTTTGGGAATTGGACAGTTTTCGTGCAATATTTTTAAACTGCAACCATAAATGCTATTGAGCGTCATTCAGGTGTGGTTTTTTATTATAATTTTTTAATGAATGTGGTTCTGAATAAGATTGTAGATGATCTGCAGTGTAGATATAGCGTTTCATTCTCTCCTCGCATACCTGGGTCCCTCATTTAGTTTTACTGCTCTGGTAACCGGTCATACAGCACAGAAAATAATGACCGTGTCCTTGACCCGTCCACCGCCGTGGCCGTTCCCATACAGGACTTTTACAGCTATATATTTTTAGAGGAAAATAAATTGGGACATAATAATGATCACACAAGGTCACTAAGGCACCCGCTATTAAATAAAACTCACAAAAGTCCCACAAATTAAAAGAATTTGCATAATTATATTCAAGAGTACGATTTGCCAAAGGGATTTGAGACCATTTGTTGTGGCTGTTGTCAATCTTACCCCCATTTATTAGCCTAATGTGCTACAGTGGATGAAAAAACCCATTGTGACATGGCATAATTACAATTCCACCTTTAATTTAAGATTTTAAGAAAACAAGAAAATAACTGAACACAATTTAAAAACAATGTTATCTGTCAAGCTGCAGTGGAGGTGCACAATATGACAGAACATGGGCTACTATATTATATCAATTTGATTTGACTGTAGTTTTCATGTAATAATTATGTGGATGATGCATATTATTAATTTAGATTTCATTTAGTTGCATTACAGAGCAGTTCAGCATAGTAACTGTCAGTGCTCATGCATTTTGGATGTGCACCGATGTCACGATCAGTCTTCCAGTATTAGTTTAAGTGCTGTGCAGTGAGTTACTCTGAACAGTCTTTATGGTTCATAAATATACTCATGACTAAATGTAATTTAGAATAGTACCAGACAGAATATGATATATTATAGTTTACTATTTACTATGGTACTAAGCAAAATCAGAGCACTGGGAAGTCCCTCATAACTAATCACTGATCACCCTTAACCCTAATTAGCAGGTTACTCTAATTAACAGGTGACCCTAATTATTGTCAAGTTGACAAAGTCAACAGTGAACAATAGGAGGAGAGCGTGAGCTTGTGTTTTTTCTGACCGCGCATCTAAACTGTTCTCTGTTGTTGCTGTAGTACAGTAGACCCTCGAGGGAAACAGCTAAAGCATATTTCTGCTGCCGATCCACTTGAATAGGAAAACTGCCTGTGAAAATGGAGTCACTGAACTCAATTAAACCAAAATTAAGAAAGACAAAATTAGCCAATTTTCACACATTATATCATTTTGCACAGTGATTTCTCATTAATTTTTAATGACTATTTTTTTAATTGTTATATTGTATATTCTGCAGATATGACGTAACCAAGATCATGAGGTCATATTTGATTTCACAGCCGGAGATGAACATTATGAGTGAAAAATAACTCAGGAATGTATTACACACCCAATATGGACTTTGTCATGAATCCTGTCCTTCTTCTAAAAACTTCCATCTACTCACCACCAGAGGTCGCCTTCCGATTTCATGGACGCTATGCACTACACTTTCATTCACACTCACTCACAAACACTGACTACATTTCCCAGAATTCCCGTACCTGTCACTGATCGCTGCTTCAGCTAATGCTCATTGTCTTAGCCATATTTAAGCCCAATGCACACACACTTATTTGCGAGGTCTTGTTTAACCCATAGTGACATTTCCGAGCGTTCATACCCGTCTAGTCTGCCTGTTTTTGATTCTGCCTGTTTCTTTGTCTGTTGATGTTTACCTGCCTGCCTTTTGACCTATTGCCTGGATTATTACGACGAGCCTGCCTGTTCCCTGCCATTACTGTTTGCTGTTTCATTGACCATTGCCTGTTTGACCACGTTTTTGAATAAAGCCCGCAATTGGATCTCATCCACTGACTCGCCCCTTATTATATTGATTTTTTTTCCCGGGAAGATCACGTCAACAACGCAATAAAAACTAAATAGTTTTCCGTGTACAGACGACAATGTTGTCAAAATGATGTTGTGTAAATGGATCTTTAAATCCCCTTGGTCAATACTGTGTAGAGCTTAGATCGGGTCCAAAAAATTAAGCCCGACCCTACCCAAGCCCGTGCATGTTGTGTCCGAGCCCGCCCCGGCCCGGCCCGACACATTAACTGTAATTATGAGCCCGAGCCCGATTTACACCCGACCATTTTTTTTTATACGTGGGCCATTATTTACGTTTTTTTCCCTTCCAAATCTTCACTCGCATCCCACCCGTTTTCGCAGGGGATTATAAACGTATCTTCCTTTCGTTTGCTTATAATTAAGTCTATTATAGGCTACCTATTCACATCCTTTGCTGTGGTAAAGTAGAAAAAACATTGTAGGACGGATATACCTTTTTACTTCAAATTTTATTTAGCACAGTTTGTAGGCTATTTGTTATTAGACAAGTTTATTTGTAGGTATAGCACATAAACACACCGACGATTTTAGTTTCGCTTTCTCTGGGCAGTAGGCTACAAAATCAGACCCTAATGTCTAGACCCAGTGGAAGATAAATTCAATCTTCAGACCTTTTACAAGGATACCTGAAACAATCTGGCCTGGTTGCGCAATTATCGAAGACAGTGCTACAGATTGGGTAAAATGGTTCCATACCTCCGACTTTCCTCCAAACTTTCTCAAAGTTAATTCTCCTGTTTTAAGTTTTTTCTTTACTTCTTGAAGCTCCATGTTGCACTTAAGCTACACAATATAGCTGCAGCTGTGTGATTTGTGTGAGACTGCGAGTGGAGGAGATGCAGCCGCTGCGAATGACACGTGACTGCATTTAGTATTTTTTTTTACTAGTCTAACTTGTTCAAAGTTGTCCGCATTTGTTACTTAGTTGTAGTATTAGTATTACTTTGCAAAATAATATTTCTGATTATGGTATAGCTTTCTCCCCACCCAGTTGGGCTAAAGTAATGATTTACTATAATCGATTTCGCAGATCTGTGTGAATGGGGATTGTCAATGTTGTCGTCTGTGCACGGAAAAACATTTCCGTTTTTAGTACATTGTTATCCTGTAAACGGAATTACGCAATTGACATTTGTATGGAAAAATTCTATATGAAGATTCTTAAAAAAGAAATGGAATTCAGGTAAAAAATAAATAAATAAATAAATAAATAAAACTTTTGAAAGGATATGTAGGCAAACACATAAGAAATAGCTGTTGTTCTAAACATGCTTTTCAGACCAATGGTTCAATAAAAAATTAACATAACTATTTATAAAGTCAAAGCATGAATGAATCAGCATTTTTGAACGAATCACTTAAGTGATGAAGAAATATTCCATGATTCACTCATAAAGATCTGTGTTTTTGAACGAGTTGGTTGAACGAATGATTCAACGACTCCTTTATAAGTACGTGCACTTGTTTCATTCCTGTATGAATCAGCATGTTTGAATGAATCAGTTGAATTATTGATTCAGTCACTCGTATGTTAAAACGGCCACTTGTTTTGTTCCTGAATGATTCATAGTGGCGAAACAATGTTCCTCAGAGGGAATCACTGAATATCCCCACTACAGCCTATGTAGTAAATGGACAGCTACTAACTGGTGTATAATAATAATAATAATATAATTAGTGACGATTAATAACATGAATATATATACATATATATATATATATATATATATATATATATATATATATTCTCTCTAACTTTTTTTATTATTATTATTTGAAGAAACTTCAGCATTCTCTGGGTTTAGTATGAGAGGACTGACCCGAGTCATTCACACTCAGAAAGAGAGAAAACCCCTCTCAGAGAACAGACAGATTAAAGAGTTCAACCCTTCAGGCCTCCATAGAGAGAGCGTGTGGAGACTGTCACATATGTATTTGATAAAGGAAACTTGTACACACATACTCACACACTTGGGCCGCACAGAGGAGAGAGATTACAGAAGATGCTGTTAAAAAGGAACCCGAGGCCTGTGCTGGCGTTTTTAACCTTGTTTTGGGGAGTGAAGTCTCTGCAGATGACAAACTGGCCCGTGGCATCAACAAGATGAAGTGATACTTCCACTGTCATATCAAAAAGAGCAACTTCAGGCCCCGTCACTCTCAGACAAACAGACAGAAGGAGAGGAGGAGCGCTTTATGCCTGAGGACATTTCCAGATCAGATATGGTCTTTCGTCCGTGGCGGATCTTTGTGCTGCTCACCTGCTCAACTGAGACCACATGGATGTCTGTGGACGCCCCGAGGGACGTGTTGACTCTCTGATCTCTGGTTCTTGGTCACTGCGGGTCTGTCACTCAGGGGAATTTTCCTGGTTGGTGCGGATTTATGTCAGAAGACACCAAGAGATTTTATAGTTTCGAATAGCCAGATTTTTGATGCCAACAAGTCCAGTTTATCCTGACCATGTACCGTCATCTTGGACTTGAACGTCTTGATTGACGTGTAAAACAGACGAGGAAAAACATTCAAAAAAAAAGAAAAAAAAGAAAGAAACATCAAGATAGAATGTATCAAACAATCCAATCGTGAGCTGAATCTGAAGAGTAAATTAACACACAATGGCTTTCCTTGTGGGGTAATTAACGTACATACTGTAAATGCATCAAATACATGAGGTTAAAGGTAGGGTAGGCAATTTCAGAGAGGCTAGCAATAGCAAGATAGCTTTAAGATCCCACCCTCCCTTCAAAGCGCTCATCTTCATGAAGGCGCACGGCTGATTCTGCAGAGACGGTGTTAAATTACTTCATCTCAAAGCACATAACTTTATGATAATAATCAACTTATAGAGCTCTAGTTGCAGCTCCCGACTGCTGCAGATTCATTTCAGTGTTGATAGTGTTGAAAATCAGAGTCTGAGGATGTGAACAGCTCCGGGTTGAACGTCACCGGTTGCGTAATTAATACATAAGCTGCTTGTTTTGGTTCAGGAGGAACTGTACAAAGCGGCTGCTGTTTGTTTGTGGCACTCTGTGACTATCTGTCTACAACTTTGCATAGTGTTATGGAACGCACTGATGACGTGAGATGTCTGAGGTGCGTGGAGGTATGGAAATACATATGCTGACGGGCAGGTAGGACATGAAATGATTGGACAAACGTTTTTGGTCCTGAGACTTCCAAAGAAGATATATGTACATATTTTATATTTAGACCACTTCTATTATTGATTGCTATCAGGATCTGAAGAGAATTCCAACCAGTATAACAGAAAATGTTTGTAAAAACACTACCGTTGAAACGATTTATTCAAAACGTGAATGTAATATTACAGCTTATATCTTCATAAAATGTGAAGGCACATGTTAATTTGAAATATTCTAAATTATGCTGGGTTAAAAAACAACCCAAGTTGGGTTGAAAATGGACAAACCCAGCGTTTGGGTTGTTCTAACTCAGTGGTTGGGTTAAATGTTCACCCAACGTGCTAAATAGTTTTATTTTGAACTCTACTATTGTTTAAAAATGACTATTGCTGAATTAAAAACCCAAAATAGGTTGGAAATTAAAAATCTGACACATAATTACTGGAGGCAACAGTATTAATCAAAAGGTGAACGTTTATTAATGAGCATATTAATAAACGTTAATTTCCTACATATTTTGGATTCATTTTAAGCAAGCAATACAGTCATTTTTAAACAATAGTGAAGTTAAATAAAAATACCCAACAGGATGGGCAAACATTTAATCCAATCACTGGGTTAAAAGTTTTGAAAAAATGGTAATGCTCTTTTTGTAACAACATGGACCGTGAAAAATGCAAAGAATTCATTATATTACAGTATATTTGAAGCAATTGTAGCAATTTGTCTGGTTTTGTTTATTTCTTACCAAGTGTCTCAAATAAAACTTGTTAGATCGATCATAAATCTAAAGCCATGAACCTTGTAAACGTCACCAAACCCAGTTCATTTTCAGATACTCTGATGTGGTCATGCTAACCAATGTGACAGCTTTAAGTTTACCAGCATGATAATAATAATACTACAAAACAATTCTGTAAAGTGCCAGTAAGATTGGTGCTTGAATTTTGAGGCATCTTTGGATACAGTATGAGTCGGTGTACCATCTAAGGCTAAAGGCTTGTGACTTTTGAGAAATGCTCTCTGCTAATGAAAAAGGAGGTGGACTGGAAGAAACCCTTATGTCTCGCAGACATAATTCCCTCTCTGAAAATTCCTCTTTTATCTTTATTTCAATAAGCTGTTGAGCTTCTGAGAGTGTTTGAGGGTTTTGAGTGCGCCGTGGCAGGACTGCAGTAGAGTTTAATAAGAACAGTGATATCTAATGACGCTTTGCTGTGGTTGTGGGTGGTAATGTTAAACACTATGGGGCCCCCTGGTGGAGCCTGACAAACTGCAGGAGCTCCACCCAAAAGCAGTAGTCAGCTGACTTGCTGCGTGTGTCTGTGATGAAGCCATTCCTGGCTGTGTGTATGACAAACACTCACATGTTCTGGCCACCATCTGTAGAGCAGAAATGGACCTGGCAGAGATATCACTGCGAGATGACAGACATCAAACCAATTAGAGGATGGATGTAGCGGTCTGGATTTCTGTGATGCATTAAAATGAATAAAATGATCCATCATTCACACCACAGTCACAATAAAGATAATACAGAATGACCCAGATTCAACCAAACACACCACACCCAACACACAGAGAGAGAGAGAGAGAGAGAGAGAGAGAGAGAGAGAGAGAGAAAGAGAGAGAGTGATTCACTGAGTAAAGCACTCAGAGAGGAAAACGCAGAACAGAGAACATTAGTTAAATGTGTCTGACAGGGCATTATTAGGAGAGAGGCATTATTCAGACTGGGACTTGTTGCGGACCAGACTTGAATCATGAAGACAGACTATTTGTAGAAAAACAATTGGAAAACTTTTTTAGTATGGCGGCTGTAGGACAGGAAGTCCCGCTGCATGAGCTGAAGCTGTTCAGTAAATGAACACGGGTAAACTGAAGCGCTTTGCTAATGGGGTAATTAACTCACCAAAATTCATTTGAGTTTAACCAGATTTATTCACAAAATAAATGTAAAATTGTGTCTTACAAATGCGCAAAATGACACGAACGCACAACTTAAACTACTGGTGTACACGTACTATAAACGGAAAAGTCCTTTGCGTTTTTCGCGTACAGACAACAATTCCCGTTCACATGGATCCACGAAAACGATTAAAACTGCTGTACCATTCATGCCAGGCCACTAGTTGGCGATGTCACTTTGTAAAGAAAAACTACCCTAAAACTGCCACTGTTTTCACAAATTCACGTTTTTGTAGTTTACACAGAGATGATAACGGTATCTTTTTCAAAAACTTGCACTTTGAAACCCATTTTCAAAAGTTTGTGTTTTCAGACAAATGCCATTGTTGTAAAAATGAATGGTCAAAAAAAAAAAAGTTTTCCGAGAATGGTGTCGTGTAAACAGTTACATGCAAATAAGAATGTGTAAAAGTCACGTTGTGAAAATGATATTTCTGTACAGACTGAACAACTAAAGTATAAGGAATTCTCATTATAATACATATTGTATTACAATAGTGTATTCATTTTTAAATGTATTTTTGATGCCACTGACTAAAATGAATGAATGCACATGCACATGTATTAGAGAAAACGGGAGAAATTTAGCAAGTCCCGCCTTCCGGTTAAAAAAAATCATCTTGCACATGCACATTTGTTTTCTATGGAAGCCTGTTCCCGCCACTGTTGAGAAAAAAAATATTCCGTAAGTCATAATAATGAGAAACGTTTCTCATAATAATGACTTAGTATCTCATAATAATGACTTAGTATCTCATAATAATGACTTAGCCTCTTTAACTTAATAAAAAACCTTTTTATTTTTTTATTTTTTATTAAGTTAAAGAGGCTAAGTCATTATTATGAGATATGATGGGGGAGGAGAGAGAGTGAGCAAGAGGGAAATTTTAGTTGAAGAAAGACAGTAGAAAGAGAGATGGCTGAGAGACATTACAAAAGAGAAAAATGTCAGAGGAATATCACCGGTTAAGATCAGGCAAGAGCTTTATGATCCATGTTAATGTTAGAAAAGCTTTCCAGCACTGGAGACTGAAGTGATAAGGCATGAAAACGGACGCTGAGGTTGTGTTTTTTCTGCTCTATACGTGAGTAGCATTGGTTTTCCCAAGACATGCTGTTGTTGTAATGTTAGTTATAGTAACAGGACAGTTTTGAGTGTTATTGTTTGTCTGGAGCCACTGGGTTGCTTGTATATACTCTTGTGTACTGTATGTTCAATTTTTTTTGTTCTTCCTTGTCGTTCGTTCATTACCCTCACTTTATTTTTTGAGAATTATTATTATTTTGCTTTGCTTCAGCTATAACAAAGAGACTCTTGCATTGCGTGTTCGTGGGGGCGGAGCAATGAAGGGAGGGGCATGTTTGTTTGGGTTGGTTTCAAATAATAACAGCGTTTCTCAGAAATCACTTACTGTACCTTTAAAGCGACTTTGTTACTGCACTTTCTTCAAATCTGTAGCGCCTCCTGCATGCAGCGCGTGTCTGAAACCTCTCACTTTGTACATCACGTGACACAGGTCGGTCTGAACACTAAAGCGCACTTACATGTGATTGAAAGCCAGATTGACATCCAACCCTCGGGACTTCTGGTGTCACGTGTACTCAGACTGAGTGTTCTGGAACAGTTCTGAGATGTTTGGTGTCAGCATTGTGAGATACTCAGCAAGTATCCAAACCCTGCTGAGATGCTGTGAGAGTTTAAGTCACCCTGGTGGAGATAGAGAACGCCTACACTGCATGCAGAGAGAGATTCTCACATTAGTATATACTGTCACCAATCCTGCCAAAAAAATTTCTAGAAAAACCAAGACTAATCAGTTACACACTGAATGTCTCTGTGCATATGCGGTATGGTCAGAATAGCATACTACTTTATTGCTCATATTAATTTTGCTGTATGCATAAAATACTCAGATTACTTACGACATCAGCTGAGTTAAACATGTAACATGGTGACAACAACGAAGCAGACCAGAGTGCATACTACCAAACAGTATTTAAAAAAAAAAATTGTACAGCATACTGTAAAAAGTGCTAGTATTCGTTATGAAGTAATGCTATTTGTACTTAGCATATATACTGTGCAGTGAGCTAATTTTATATATGCATGGGATTGACCAAAATGTGCAGTATACAACCATAGTACACTCTATGGAGTTTGTATCCCACAATGCAATCATTGCACAGTGCGTACTTTGAAATATTATTCAAAGTATTGAAATTTTCAGCAGGACATATTGAAGGGCTTATGGTGGCACAATTTAATCAAAATCTAACTGAAATCTCAGTGTGGATTAGTGCAATTATCAAATCGATTATGGGGATAACCAAACATCTTCCCAAACAAGTAATAAATAAAAAAAGAAGCTTTAAAGGCTCCCTGTAATTTTCTGTCAAAATAAAAACTTTGGAAATGAAGAAAGCCATCAATATTAGTATTGTAATTTTACTGGTTTATTGTCAAAAATATTATTTTTCAAAAAAAGACATTTTTTATTTTACAGTAAAATACACCAATTGTAATATATTTTTTTATACAGCAATTTTGGGATTTTTTATTATTATTTTAAACCCCAATCACAATTTTATTTGAAAATACGCAGTTAAGATTTATTCCCTAAATCGCGCAGCCCTAATCAGGGCCCACTGTTTGTTACGCGCTAGTCAGTTATAGGCAGTTTAGGGGGAGGGTCATTCTCATTCTTGAGAGATCTGATTGGACAAAAATCTGTGTAGTGCAGGATGATTAATCAATATCTTCAATTCTGTTTCTCAGAAAAGATCTGCTGAAGGCCGCTTGTGTCAACATTTATGAGACAAAAACTAAAAGCCATAGAACTCAGGATGCATTTCCACAGTATGCCATAAAAATACA
Organism: Opsariichthys bidens; assembly: GCA_037194245.1. Taxonomy (NCBI): domain Eukaryota; kingdom Metazoa; phylum Chordata; class Actinopteri; order Cypriniformes; family Xenocyprididae; genus Opsariichthys; species Opsariichthys bidens. The sequence goes on along the minus strand of CM074290.1, from coordinate 18,213,616 downwards.
CCAGTATTCCATTTCAAAGAGCTATGGTTTGACCAGCCTGTCTTGAATGTCCTCCCTCTCCTGATTGGATTTCACATCTCTTAGCCTTCAGCACTAGGCGTCTCACACTCCAGCAAAGCTAAATGAAATACTACTGCAGTGTCTTCATCAGACTCTGTGAGCACATCAGACAGAATAAAATAATGTTAAAGAGCAGCACGTTCACGCTGTGGAACATCAGGCTATCGGGAGGAAATGTCTGGTGTCAGAAATAATCTAATGACTCCATGTGTTTGTGATGTTTTCACAAGAGCATCTTGGTTTTTCTGTGTGTGTGTGTGTGTGTGTGTGTGTGTGTGTATTTATGATTGTGACAGTTGTGCATGCCTGAGGGCTTTGTGTGTGTGTGTGTGTGTGTGTGTGTGTGTGTTTCCAATGGTGTGTGAATGCTAGCGGCAAAGAGACAAGTTTAGCGACTCTTAATTAGCCACTGCATACTTTACACTGTTGACACACAGACAGTGTGTAAAAACTCAAACAGTGTAAAAATCAGTGTGTGTATAATTAGACTGTAAGGAAACAAGGTAGGTTACTGATCTAGTAGGTTCCTGATTTAGCTAGGAAGCTAAACTAATTAGCGAATTGCTAGTATAAGCACTTGAGACACCACTAGTCCCAAATTGTTTGTGCTACAGACAATACCTCAAACGCTTTTGTTGATAAGACGGCTATTAGCTTTGTGTTTTTTATGCCGGCCATCATGTGATGAAATCGAAAAATCCCATAGACTATTCACATTTCACAAGGCGGCTTTTTTGATGTATAAAAACCAAACCAAGAATTAAAATAATATTTAGATCTCCATAAATCTTAAAAGCTTTGACACTGATTATATGCGATAGAGATGTTAGCGGTGTACAAAGTCTCCAGACGCGGGTTAAACGGGGTAACGGAGAGAGGGGGAGCTTGTGAGTGAATACAAGAGAACATTTTACGTGCTTTGCTGGGAGACTCCTGTTGTAGAAGTGCAGAAATCTCTGAAGTACACACACTCGCACAGACTTTGCCTCGGGAGGGAGCAGCCCACTTTTAAAACTCACTTTAAGTGCTTTTCAGGGCTGCAGCAACAAACAGCAATCTGCATCAGTCGAGACCATTTCAGGGCCTTGCTGCGCTTCACAGGACTGCAGGGAGAGACAATAACAATTATTATGACTTTAAATATTGCTTGATAATAGAATCGTTTGTTCAGGCTCTAATGGCAGAGTATTCACACTTGCTGTGCAGTTACTATAGTGTCCTGTGAGACTTTTAGCGTGTTGCTAGGGTGTTGCTATTTGTATCTAAAGTGCACACAATGTTGTTTGCATGCTGCTATTCTGTTGCCAGGTCATTGCTAGGCAGAGCTAAAGTGCTTCAAATGTTTTTTAGTGCATTCTACTAGCGTATTCACCAGCTTTAGATATACATTTTTATTGTCTAGCATGTTAATATGTGGTTGCCAGGGTGTTGCTATGCAGTTTCTTAAGTGTTGTGGGTGTTTGCCAGGTGCATTGCTATGCAGTGTGTTGCTATGCAGTTTGCCATACATAGGAAAAGTGCACTAAATGTTTTTAAGCATGTTGTTATGCAGTTGCTAAGGGTTTGTGGATGTTTGCCAAGGGGTTGCTATGCAACACTAAAGTAATCCAATGGATTTTATGCATAGCTATGCATAGCTAAAGAGCTCTAAATTTTGTCTGCCATGTTAACATGTGGTTGCCAGGTTGTTGCTATTCAGTGTGTTGGTATGCAGTTTGCCAGGGTTAATATGTGGTTGCCAGGGTGTTGTTATGCAGTGTGTTGGTATGCAGTTTGCCAGGGTTAATATGTGGTTGCCAGGGTGTTGCTATTCAGTGTGTTGGTATGCAGTTTGCCAGGGTTAATATGTGGTTGCCAGGGTGTTGTTATGCAGTTTACCAGGATTAATATGTGGTTGCCAGGGTGTTGCTATGCAGTGTGTTGGTATGCAGTCTGCCAGGGTTAATATGTGGTTGCCAGGGTGTTGCTATGCAGTTTTCCCGGGTCTCGCTATACATAGGAAGAGTGCACTAAATATTTTTAAGTATGTTGTTGTGTTGTTAAGCAATTGCTAAGGTGTTGTGGGTGTTTGCCAAGGAGTTGCTATATGCTAAAGTGATCCAGGTTTGCTATTTGTAACTAAAGTCCACAACATATTTTAGCATGTTGATATGCTGTTTCTAAGGTGTTGTGGTTGGTCTAAATGGTTTTTTAAATTATTTTTTACTGTGTTGCTGTTTGGTTGCTAGGGTGTTCAAGTGATTGCGTTCATGGCCCAAGTCAAAAAAGCTCAACAAATCTTTATAACAGTGATCAACATAATTTTTGACATTTGAAATTAATGTAGATGAAAAACTTCTGATCATTTAGAAATAGGACATTTTAATGTTGTTAGCACAAATAGAAGGTTAATACTTCTGGGGTAATTGTTCGCACAGATCTTTAACCTTTAACATGAGTGATAGTGATTCTTACCTTAGAAAATAGCACTAATTAGCATTAAAGCTGACAGTTCTCAAGGATAGTTTGGAAATAGAACCTGAGCTGTGATGAGAAATGAGAGACAGACAGAGAGAGAGAGACATAATTAGAGTTTCACAGTCGATCTCCAGCACTCCTGACGGTGAGAATCTCCGGCAGGCCCGGATTTTCAGCTCTGGATGGATCTATTTTGGGAGTCGTGTGTCTGTTTGGCCCGGTTCCTGTGGTTCCTGTCGAGCGGATCTTCTGCTCGTGCGGCTATACATACAATTTCTCTCCCTGACACTCAAATTTACATCCTGCCTGTTTTCCGCCTGACCTGCTTTTCTCATTGGCTGCTCCTGCCCTCCACCAAATGACACTTACTAAATGCAGCCTAACTAAAACTCACAACGAGGAAATTCGTCTGCTTTTGACTGGCAAGGTCATCTTTTCCGGTTACTTGTCTGGCATTCTCTCTAAAACATAAATTGATGCCATTTTCTTTCTTAAAACAATGTCTTTGTTAATTTTTTTTTCTGAACAATGCATAAAAACATGCTTGGACACAGTTGCTACATTTATTTTGACACCTTTTGTTTCAATCGATTTATCGATCCAAACGTAGTGTTCATATGTCACAAGCTTCAAATTCAAATTGTTTGGACGTTGTCCTGCTTCAAAATTTTAGAATGACACGACAGTCATTTCTACATTCACATACGAAGTACTTTCCAGTTTCAGAATTGATGTCAAGTGTTTGTGTCCTCTCAATCAGATTAGAAAAGGTTTATACCACCCTTTCCAATCCGAATGAAATATTAATCAGATTTGGCTAAATTAATTTTGATTGATGTGGTTATGTCAAAAGTCAACTAGTGTGAAGGATTTTTGTCTTCTCACTTCAAAATATTCCCAGCTTCCTGTTTTATCTAGAGGCAGATTTTAATGTTCAGCTGTTTCATCTCTAAGAAAGCTTACAAACTTCTGAATGTTCTTCAAAACATCTTATGGGAAATAAAAAACCGACACCAATGAGATAATAGTTGACATACAGTAACAATATAAAACATTTCCGACTTTTAATGGCAGATTTGGTACCTTGTCAAATTTGAGCACAGTCTGAGACATTAAGATCTCCTCGGAGGAGACACGTGTGAGATCTTTTTCTCGGAAGGAACCTCTAAGCAGTAATTTTCCCTCCTTTTAATATCTGTGATATCTAGAAGAAACATTTCAGACATGCATAAGATCTTATTTGTTACTTATTTTCTCATGCAGCCTGAATAATAATAAGTACTCAATAGACCAAATCATATGCTCCAATATTAACAGTCCAGTTTCCTTGATAAAATGCAAATATTTTGAAACGATTTTCCATCAAGAGACTGTGAAATGCAGGTTTCACAGCATCTCTTATTGCTGTGGCATTCAGGACACAGTGAGCAGGTTTCTGTGATGTCTCTCATGCTGCTGGGATTCAAATGGGGAGCTTTATAACTGCAGTACTTTGCGATGACACATTTTCCTCAGATAAAAAGTACATTTTCTCTGGTCTGACCTGGAAAAGAATGACCTGGTGCCCCCTCTGCTGTTTTCACGGTCTGTCTCTCGCTGTGAATGTGTGTATGCGTGTGCATGGCACCAGTTTGATTTGGTTTGTGTTCAGCGGAGAGCGGAGCGATATTGATGGAATGTCCCCTGTAGCTCAACAAATTTAATTTCCCCAACAGTCGTCCGCATCCCACAGTCTTAGTCCTAACAGAATAACAGCTACCTAGAGCAGTTCTGCTTTTATACACACATCCTGTATTTAAACAGTGCATGGTGAAACACATTGTGTAGTGCTGATAACACCTTTCAGTGCTGCTCACTTGATGCTCTCGGGTAAAAAAAACATTCTAAGCAACCGCATAGCAACATTAAAAACCATTTGTAGAATGCATAGCAATGCCCTAGCAACCGCATAGCAACATGCCAAACAGTACAGCATGTGCATGTGCCTAAATCTGAATTCGGAAAGGCACGAAAAATGAGTAACGCATTCTACGGTGCCCCTAAAGGGACATGGTTATAGGCTTGTTCCGCCGCTCCCTACACACAGAGCATGCGTGATCACAAGTTCAAAAGTGAAAGTGAAAAGCGAGCGTGTATTCAAAAGCGATTTTAATACCCTGTATATTGATAGCAGTTCTCAGTGATATAATTGCGAGAGAACACAAAATCATCTAAATATATTTTTCCTCTCATCTCGTATTTTTTCCATCCCCATATCCCTTTAGGCGCTCCATAGAATGTGTTGTTTTTCTTCAAACATAGGCATAACAACACCCTGCCAAACACCCTAGCAACTGCACAGAAACACTAAAACTATTTGTAGAGTTTTAGCACTGCATAGCAACACCCTGGCAAACACCCTAGCAACTGCATAGAAACACTAAAACTATTTGTAGAGTTTTAGCACTGCATAGTAACACCCTGGCAAACACCCTAGCAACTGCACAGAAACACTAAAACTATTTGTAGAGTTTTAGCACTGCATAGCAACACCCTGGCAACAGCATAGCAATTTTCCAAACATTTTGTGCACTTTAGCTATGCATAGCAACACCCTGACAAATAACTTAGCAACTGTATAGCAACATTATAAACCTCTTGTGTTTTTTTTTTTTTTTTTGCTCTCCAAAGCAACACCCTGGCAACAGCGTAGCAATTTCCTGAACATTTTGTGCACTTTAGCCATGCATAGCAACACCCTGGCAACAACCAAGCAACTGTATAGCAACACTAAATACACATGTATATTTTTAGCTCTGCATAGCAACACCCTGGCAACAGCATAGTAATGTTCCAAACAGCATTTTGTGCTCTTTAGCTACACATAGCAACACCCTAGCAACTGCATAGCAACACTAAAACCATTTGTAGAATTTTAGCATTTCATGGAAATGCCCTGGCAACCGCATTGCAACATGCTAAACAACATTGGCTTCTAAAATGACTCACGGCACAGTGAGAGAGTCAGTTGTGAACTCAGTAACAGCTCTGAATGATTCTCAAGCTAAGTGATTCTTTTAAAAAGAGTCATTTGTGATTCAGACTGCACAACTTATGCTGTGTTCATTGTTAAGGTGTGGTCATATTTACAAGAAATCCACACGATCAGGAATTTCACAAGTTGGTCACACATTTTCACTAGATTGAGCAATTTCTGGGCCTTCAAAATTTCGCTAATGTGATCACACCTTTAGAGGTTCATGAAGAAAACTAAATTTTATCTGCGGTTAACTAACACATTTTCAACTATATTTTAAATCATAACATATTGTTACTTTCGCAACTATTTTAATTGCAGTACGGAGACCTTTTTAATGGAAAAAGTAAAGATGAAAATAAATATTCAGCCTTCTAAACCCAAAGTAGGTTAGTGTGAGGAGCAGAGCATGTCTTCTTAATTTACCATAAATTAATTCATAAAATGCTAAATATTGAGCTTTTAAAGGCATACTGTGATTAATTTGTGTAATTTCCACAGTAATGTTTTGGTCTTCTGATCAGAGAGCGCTTTCTGAAAGAGCTAGTTTGCGCTGACACAATTTAATAACTTCAAATCATCTCTTAATGACTCCAAGCCGCACTCTAAATAAGATGAAACATTCACATGGCTTCTGTGCACAATTACAGGCCTTCATTTCATTTACAGCTGAAAGTTCGTTTGAAAATAGACATTTGATGAAACACTTTCTGGTTTGACCCTGCAGCAACCAAATCTAAAACTCGAATGGGAAGACGCTATTCAGAAATAAAGATCCTTACGACTTCAAAAGTGGCACATGCGAATCAAAAAGTCAAAATGGAACCCTGTATCTGATTTCGCAAATAGTCTGTTTCGACACGGTGTAACATACTTGCTCTGGCACCAGAGTTTTGGATGGAGAGAAGTGCTTGGTATTGTTGTACTAGCAGAATGTGATGGCATTTGCCCCGCTCCTCCTCCACTGTGATTGGATGGCTGGGTAAAAAGTGACAGCGATGAGCGCTACGTTTTAAATTGATTATTCTTCAACTCTTGGCGACCGGTAAAAAACAAACTAGACCTCGTCACGTGAAGGAAAAAATGCCTCGCTGGACACACAGCCTTACAGTACTTCAAAAATACTGGAAATAGTGCGCTGTGGGCCTTCGGAAAAGGATTTTCAGTGTACTATGATTCAGGACACATTGATCCCAATCTTGAATGCCATTTAGGACAGATAAATTGTTATTCATCCCAGGTCATCTAAGGATCCTCATTAAAATCAAAACCTCAAGCTAATGCGGCTGTTAAAAGGTCTACAGCAATATCATTTTCTGCTGATATTAAAAACATGTCTGATTTGAGTTATTGAGATTACTAAATCAGGCTTCCTTTTAAAAAATAAATATTGTCCTTTATTATTCAAAGCTGTGATAGCAAAACTAATCAAATGATATTATAAGAAATCCATTGTTCGGCTTTTTGGCTTTGTTACCTAAATGAGAACTGGGACAAGAAAGATAAGAGTCGTCTGCGTGTATCTCCATCATAAATGCTGAATGAAAACGATCCAGTTGTATTAGTGGAGTGTAATTAAAGGAGCAGAAAGGTTTGTTAACCCTGATGTGTTAACGATTGGACAGACTGCAGTAACAGGCGGGCTAATTAACTCATGAACACATGCACATCTCGAGAGTTCATGCAGGGTCGTGTATGTTTGTGCGTTCTGTCATATTATTTATAGTAAGTAGTTGTTTAATGAGAAGATTTAGAGAAGATTAATGTTGAACGAAACGGAAGTTGCGATCGTATTTTCTTCGCTGTTATTATGACGTATAGCCGAGTGAAGCAGCTTCTCAAACAAGAAAAACTTGATTTTGTTAACGAGGACTTGATTGGATGGCTGTGGTTTGCTATTGGTGGATTTCATGGGAGTGACAGGTAGCCCCGCCCACGTGCCAGTAAACACATCATCAGAGAAGAGATGTCGCTGCAAGAGGAGGGGAATTCATGATTAAAGTTAATGAACAATTGGCTATTTTAATTTCATGGTGACTTTAAGCTAATACATTTTTTACATTTTAGTCCTTTAGCAGACACTTTTATCCAAAGCGACTTACAAGTGAGGCAATTAGGGGTTAGGTGCCTTGTTCAAGGGCACCTCAGTCATGGTATTGAAGGTGGAGAGAGTGCTGTTCATTCACAATCCCCACTTTCAATTCCTGCCGGCGTGGAAATCGAACCAGCAACCTTCAGGTTGAAAGCCTGACTCCCTCACCATTAGGCCACAACTACCCATTGCTAATAGCCTGCAATAGCGCCTCGTGGCTGGACTGAGAACGCAATGCGCAGCCCTTTTAAAACAGCCCTGACCCATCGAAGCATGGACTTCTCTAGACCCCTGAAGGTGTGCTGTGGGATCTGCACCAAGATGTTCGCAGCAGATCCTTTACGCCCTGTAAGCTGCGAGGTTGAGCCTCCATGGATTGCACTTGTTTGTTCAGCACAATCAGATTGAGATCTGGGGAATTTGGAGCTTGAGTTAACACCTCAAACTCGTTGTTGTGCTCCTCAAACCATTCCTGAACCATTTTTGCTTTGTGGCAGGGTCCATTATCCTGCTGAAAGATGCCATAGCCAGTACCGTTTCCATGAAAGGGTGTACATGGTCTGCAACAATGCTTAGGTAGGTGGTACGTGTCAAAGTAACATCCACATGGATGACAGGACCAAAGGTCCAGGACCATACATCCTGGTGCCATGTGTTCCGACGCACACGCACCCGACCATCCATGTGATGTAAAAGAAAATATGATTCATCAGACCAGGCCTTCTTCCTCCTTTGCTCCGTGGTCCAGTTCTGATGCTCAGTTGGCTCTTTCGGCGGTGGACAGGGGTCAGCAGGGACACCCTGACTGGTCTATTCAGCTCCATACGCAACAAACTGCGATGCGCTGTGTGTTCTGACACCTTTCTATCAGAACCAGCATTAACTTCGAGCAATTTGAGCTACAGGAGCTCGTCTGTTGGATTGGACCGCACGGGTCAACCATCAACGAGCCTCGGTGGCCCATGACCCTGTCGCTGGTTCACCAACGCTCCTTCCTTGGAGCGCTTTTGAAAGACACTGACCACCGCAGACCGGAAACACTCCACAGTTTTGGAGATGCTCTGACCCGGTCTTCAAGCATCACGATTTGGCCCTCGTCAAACTCACTCAAATCCTTCCCCATTTGTCCTGCTTCGAACGCATCTTTGCGGACAAAATGTCCATTTGCTGCCTAATATATCCCACCCTCTACCAGGAGCCGTGATGAAGAGATGATCAGTGTTATTCACTTCACCTGTCAGTGCTCATAATCTTAAGCCTGATGGGTGTAAATTGCAGTCTAACACATTTTGGGCACACTTGTTCCACTGTTTCTTAAAAAATAAAAATACATTCAGTTATTTTGAATGCACTCATTTGAAAAGGCATATCATAACTTGAAAATGAGGGAAAAGTCCATATGAGAGTGACTGAAAGCTTCACTATTACCAGCGGTCCTTTTGGGTGATTTGCAAATTACTTGGCAGGAACAGCCATCAATAAAACCTGTGCTGTGAACAAGTTCATTTGTTACGTCGATTTGATGATTGATTTCCACATTGAGCTGATTCATTTCAAACGTTTGCGCTGCACATTACCTATTCAGATTCATAATCTGTGCCAGTCAGTGCTATAAAAAAGCCAGTAATAATATCATCATAAAGTGTGATAGCAATTAACCAAAATCACTCAAATAGATCATATTATATATACATATTAAAATGTATATATATATATATATATAAATTATAATCTTAGTACTTTAACGTTTGCATTTCTTATTTTTTCTAATATTTATATTCAGCTTTATTTCAATTACCAAATGAATAGCAATTGGTAGCGATTTAACAATTTAATAGCTTTAGTTTTAGTTCACAATAAAACTGACGGGATCACAGGAGTCTGCAGATACCAGGCAGGACTTTAAGGATTTAATGAACCTACATTCTCTTTCTGCCCTACAAATGACCTGCCATTAACAGAGAAGATGAAGATATTGGTCCTCTCAGAAACCGAAGCTAACAAGAAACATCAATTACAGTTATTTTTACTTTTAGAGTTTAGACTTTTAGGTTTAGAGTAGCTAAACCTAAACCCCCCCCCCCCCCCCCCAAAGTGCTCTGTGTTCAGCTCTTGTCAAATCCACTGTGGCTGCTGGCACCACGCCGGTACAGAAAGCACCCTGGCCATGAAACTTGGCAGTGTTTGTCAGAGAAAAGTCCAGCACTCGAATTCTGAGATCATTACTGAACACATCTCCACAGGCACACTCAGTGCCCACTTTTTGAGGGAGCAGAACCTCATTCCTGAGCTTAAAGGAGAAATTACCATTTTGGAGGTCTGGAGAACGTTTTTGAGCAGTAATGTGGCTAATTACCCCGGAGATCAAGGAAATGATAATGTCACTAGCGACTATCCTGTGGAGGTGACGTCAAAGTCAGTAGACGGGGAAAAAAATATGCTTTTAAGGGCCTATAAAAAGAAATCTTATTATTATATAATTTCAAAATACATTTGTTTCCAAATGAAAGCAACAACATTCAAATGGGTTTTGGAAGAGTGAGGGTGAGTAAATGACTCAATTTCAATTTTGAGTGAACTAGCTCTTTAGTCTCTCTGGTCTAATGAAATAATGAAGAGACAGTGTAAACCTAACAGGTTAAATTATTGAAATGTTTGCTTGTGGATTTTCCATTGTAGAGTCTCTTGGCACAGTTTTTCCTGACACATCCGTGACCCGGTTTAACTACTCTGAAAGTGGAATGAAATATTAATGGAATTAAGTGACAATCACAAGCTGGCAGTAATCTCAAGCCATTCGTCAGCGCAGCTATTACGGCCTGCCAGAGGCTTTATTTGAGCATAAAAAAGAACACACATCATCTCCTAATAAACTACTTCAGTTTTTAACTGTTCTGTAAAGAAATCTTAAAAATTGTATTATCATGTTTGGGTGATATTCATGCATGTATGAATGTATGCATAAATAAATAAATAAAGTAAATAAGTAAATAAAATTACAGAAACTTTTATATATATATATATATATATACTTTTTTTAACTTATATATAAAAATAGAATAAAAATGAACAAAATAAAATCTTAGCCCAAAAAACACAAAAATACTTTTAAAATGAAGAAAAATAGGTAACAGAATATAGTAAAATTAAAAGTAATATATTTATATAAATTAAGAAAAAATAAAATTATATTTAGATTAAATTAAATCATGAAAATATATATTTATAAAAAGAGAGAGAGGTAAAATAAATAATTAAAATATAATAAAAAATAAAATAAAATCCTAACCCTTAACAATAACACAGAGTAGTTTTAAAATTTAGGTCAAAAGATTAGTTCACTTCAGAATTAAAATTTACTGATAATTTACTCACCCCCTCTTGGATGACAGATGTTATGTTTTTCTTTCTTCAGACGAAGAAATTAAGGTCTTTGAGGAAAACCTTCCAGGATTTTCTCCATATAGTGGACTTCAATGGGGTTCAACAGGTTGAAGGTATAAATTGCAGTTTCATAGCAGCTTCAAAGAGCTCTACATGATCCCAGATGAGGAATAAGAGTCTTATCTAGAGAACAAACCTTTAAAATAAAAAATTATATATTTTTTTATTTATTTTTTAGAAATGGCTGATGGTTTCACTAGATAAGATCATGTAGAGCCCTTTAAAGCTGCATTGAAACTGCAATTTGAACCATTGAACCCCATTGAAGTCCACTATATGGAGAAAAATCTTTTTGACTGAAGAAAGAAAGACATGAACATCTTGAATGACATGGGGGTGAGTAAATTATCAGGAAATTTTAGTTCTGAAGTGAACTAATCTTTCAAAGGAACAGTTCATCTAAAAAGGACAATTTTAAGACATTTTTAAGCTTTCAAACACCATAAAAGTGGTCCATATGACTCTTACATAACTTGAAGTCTTCTGAAGTTATTTAAGATATTTAAGAATAGAAGACAAAAACACAGTTTTTGAACTATCCCTTTAAAGCTGGGATATAATTGTGAGTATGTTAAATACAGTGGGAAAAAAGAGTGCAATATCTGTGGAGTGAAACTGACCTGAACAAAGTATTCCAATCTAAGCTGTATTAATCAGTATTAATGAGGAAATGTAAATGAGATGGGACTGTTCTGACTGCTACAGCGTGGGTAATTGTTCCCGAGGGTGTCCCAAAATTTACATGAATTTTAAATCCCTCTTATTTATTTATTATATTTAAAATCCTTTTTACGTAATAGAGCTCAAACAAAGTCAGTCAAACTCTATGAGCATCATGTCCCCATCATATATATGTCTGAATATTTTAGATAAAATATTAAGCTCTTAGTTTTTAAATATAGCTTTTTGTTGTTGTTGTTGTCATCCTAAATCAAATGAACACTAAGTGAAAATTCACTATATATACTTTGTTTTACATTGCCGTTTTTGTTTTGTCTCTGTGTGATAAACTGGACATTTATTCAAATAACAACAGCGTTCAACAGTGTATGGTCAAGAAGATTTTGAATTTGTGAAAATTGTGAAATTTATTTAAAAATGTATTCATGACATTATATTTCATTTTTGGGTGAATTAACCCTTTAACTTTTGTTGATCACAGAGCTTTTTTTTGCGATAATCCAAAACACTGCATTTTTGGTAACACTTTACAATAAGGTTCATTAGTTAATGTATTAACTAACATGAACTAACCATGAGCAATGCATTACTAATCTTCGTTAATGTTAATAATGTATTAGTAAATGCTGAAATTAACAAAGATTAATAAATGCTGTATAAGTGCAGTTCATTATCAGTTCCTGTTAACTAATGTAGTTAACTAATGAACCTTATTGTAAAGTGTTGCCGCGTTTTTGTCCAGGGAGACGCTAACTGCCTATTAGCCTATAAAGCGACGTCATAGTTTCCCATGCAATGACGTTAGCCAATCACAACAGCGGTTGTTAAACGGTTCATTTCAGACTGACGTTTTTTCCACATTACAGTGAACATCATTTTAAATAATCCATCACATGACCCCTTTAAAAGTTACTGCATAACAGGAACGACCCAGTTTTTGTTTAGTTTTGGATCAGTCGCAAATGTTATCCGACGTGTTGGTTCAGCAACCCCTCAGTGTAATAACCTGTTTCCCCGCGGCCTCAGGCAACCCCATCCACCGCACCTGATCATACCCGTACCTGATCATTTCCTGATTAGCCTGTCACCGCTGTGCTTTGTGGCCCTTAAAGCCTGTATATTCTCTGCGGCTGCTCCGACACAGGTTGACATTTCCCTCCGTAGATAAGTGTTTTTCCTCCAGGCCTCAGCGGGGGATATCAGCGTAGAGACGAGGCGCTGTAATGACCGGCGGTAAACAAACTCTCATGCACTGGAGGAATACCAAAGTAAAACGGAGGTTAGATTCAGTCTCTAGAACGAATTACAAACATATTTACAGTAGAAAGTGGAGTTCATATTGCAATTTAAGCCGGTTCAAACTGGTCTAAACCAGCGGGGTTGTTTATGATATCGGGTGTGCGTTGTTTTGTGTGTCCGACTGCAGAGAGCAAACAAAGATATCAGCTATTGTGGTTGGATCCATCCCCAGAGAAGGAAGGAAAAGTAAATTTGTTCTTATTTAACCGGAGCTGTCCGTTCAGTTCCGCCTCAGTGGGTTAAACCCAGCGGAAAGTCCTCGGGGAATCTGTTGCCGCCCTCCCGCATTCGCCTTTACCTACATCGCTTCCTCTCTCTCGCATTATTCATAATTTAATCTCACATTCCCTCTGTGTAAATACAGCCCGGGCCTTTTCGCCCGTCCCCTCCTGTCAGCAAATACACCGCTTCAGTGACATGAAAAAAACCTGTCGAGTGGAATTTTAAAAATCATTATATTATAATTTAATCTAAACACCTTTCAACTGCTCTTCACTCTTCATTAATATGTTATAGTCCCGCCCAAAGTGAAGCTGCAGACATTTTCCCGCACTAACAATCTGCAGAAAGGATTTGATATATGATCAGGGTGTCTGCGGATATTAAACAGCAATAAAATGCCCTGGAATCACTTTTTTAAGGTTCACAAATTCACATTCACAAATGTTAGGACATTAAAAAGCCTTAAATATCCTTAAGTAGCACAGAAATAAAGTTTAAATGAAGCCTGGTTTACAGAGGTCTTAAATGACACTTTAATTATGGCAGTTGTCAGTTGTTGTTTTTTAATGGCTGTGCGTGAAACTTAAGAATCAACTTTTGAGCTGGAAATATATTGTGCTACATTAAAGTGTGTGAATGCAGTTATAATGATGAGTCAGCGGCGTGTGGATCCGTTTGCAATTCTTTTATTAAGGGTCAACAAATAGCAGTAACAACAGCGTAGGCAAATCGTAAACATAAACAGAGACAGGCGGCAAAGGTTCAATATCTAGATAACAGACAAGGGTCAGGTAGGCAGCAGAGATTCAAACACGGGTAAACAGTCCAGAAGGTAAGCGCTCAACTGATATGCATCAGGTGTGTATGTAATCAGACCCAGGTATGAGGGTTTATGGGAAATGTAGTCCGAAATCGCTAATACTTGGGTGAGAGCTCCCTCTGCTGATCCGGAGGACGAGAAGAGAGAGCCTCACTCGCAACGGCAGTATTTCATGGTTTGTTCAGTTATTCAGATTCTGTACTGCCTTGACAAAGTTAAAATGCCTATAAACTGCATTTTTGTTCTGAGTTATATGCTAACCACCTATTTAAAACAAATAAATAAAATCACCTTTTTTAAGCCTTCATAGAATATTATCCATCACTAAAAACTTAATTTAAATTAAATAATACATATTATTATATTACTATTTTTATCTCAGTTTTATTATGAAATTAAAATTTGAAAAAAATGTCTTACTTTTTATCTCATCTTATTTTTTATCTTATATTCACTCTTCCTGGTAGCTGAAAGCATTTTTTTTTAGGCTGTATTCATGGTAAATATAGAATGAAATATAAATAATGATAAAATATATACAATTAAACTTCTGATAATATTACAAAATCAAATATATAAAATCGCTCAATTTAAGATTTGATATAAATTTTAAAAATTGTGAACTTAAAACTTTTTTATAATATTATTAATTTTATTCATCATGGACATATGACCAAAAGTGACAGTATAAGCATTTATAATGTTTCAAAAGATTTATATTTCAAATAAACGCTGTTCTTGGTGAGCAAAAGAGTCTTCTTTCAGAAACATGGAGGAAAATAAATGTTATGTAGCTACTTTAAAACACATTTCTTACCTGTGAAACTTATTTTAAAACTTTCTGTGAAATGAATGACAAAAAGGTGTGTAATACATCACAAACAAAACAACTTGAATTATTCTGTTTGACACGTGAGGATTCGCCACCATGGGTCACATGACCATAAATGATAATATTGAAGTGACCATCACTTTCGTTTGAAACACCCCTACAAAAGGTGCCTCCTTCCCCCGAAGTGCCCTTTAAGGGCACATAAATGCCGTTTGGAATTCGTCCAAAAATTCATTCATATCCTATTTCACTTGTATAATGTGACATTTCTGACTGAAACATGATATTCAATGAGGAAAAAGTGTAGGATAGGACGGGATTATATCTCTTGGGAATTTATTGGATTGTAAGAAGTCAGGTGGTTCCATCACATTCTGAACAGCCCCCTCTGGTCCTCTGGAGCTGATGTTGGTGCAGGCAGGAAATGGCAGCGTGATCCTCTAAAGATGGCTTCCTGTGTTCCAGAGCAGCAGATAGGTGGATGCTGGTGTAATGAAGCTTAACGGCCAGCCGTGACCCACTGACCTGTGACCTTATGCTGTGAGCGACTGATTGATTGATGGATGGATGGATTGAGACACACAGCAATGGTTCTGTTACTGCTGCTGGCTGACCACTGCGCACATCTGACCCTTCATAGCCTTTACCTAACAGAGACGTGACAGATGAGCTAGTCTGATGTCCACACACACACACACACACACCAGCTCTGTCCTTCAGTCATTTAGATGTTAAGATATGAATGAGATTGCCCAGTTGATAAATATTGCATTACTGATATTTGTTCCTCCTCAACAGGTCATGCAGTTTCAGGCTGGTTTCGCATTTGGCTTGATAGGTTTAGAACTACGTAGCCGGGGAAGTCACACTTTATTTTATAGGGTCTTTAAAAGGCAAACTATGTACATTTTCGCCACTAGAGGTCGCTCATTCAAATCAAAGGCGTAGCTTGATTACGCCGAGTTTGAGCATGGAATCATGGGAGATGTTGTCTCGAATCGAGACAGGACTCTGGCAGAAGTCATGGATCAGATTATTAACGTGACTGCAGTATGAAGTAGGAGCGATTGCTAATGAGAGACGAGTGCAACACACGCCTCGAGAGCAGCAGAGATTTTACTGTGCCACAGTCGACACTTCCGCTTCTTCTGGTCAAGCTTATGTGAGGTAACGCAGTGCTGTTTTATCATATTAGATACATTTGAGTGTTGAAAGTTGTTATAATGCCACTCTGCGTTCACTCGGCGGCTGCTATGAGACACTTGTTGCACACTGCAGTAAGCTAGATCGATATTAGGCATATAATGGTACTCGCGGTAAATCAAGAAAATGAGATTTAAACGATAAGACTATAGGTCCCGATCAGACAGAACTCGTTTATCACTATCCTTTTTTGTCGATTTTATGATAAAAAGAGCAGTGTGCTGTGGTTATTTATGTTGCTAGGCAACCACTGAATCGGTGTAGTAGTCAGGGGTAGTCGTGGCCTAATGGTGAGGGAGTCGGGCTTGTAACTTGAAGGTTGCTGGTTCGATTCCCATGTCGATTGTGAATGAACAGCACTCTCATTACCACAACTGAAGCATATTTATCTCTGTATGTGATTTAAATAAAAATGTATGGAAAAAATACACAATGTGACGTGGAAAAAAAATTACATATTTATTTATTTGGAAAGTATTTATAAACCTGTTCTCCTTGTCGGGGTTTTGTTTTTAGTGGTAATGACCAGTTGACTGGGACCAGACTTTAAAGTCAAACAGACGTGTTCCTGAAAACGCCTTCAGATCTCCGGCCACTAGTTCATTCTAGATCTGATTATGAATACCTGGCGGCACAGGTTCACTCTCATCCGCTGTGTAAAGCACTGAGACCAAACACTGTCTTAATTAAGCGGAGGAGATCACAGCCCACAGAATGACATCAAAGACTCCCAACTTCCCTTTCATTTCAGCCAGACCGATGAGAATGGACACGCGTCTCAGTCGGCCTGCTGTCTGTCTGTCTAACATAAAGAGAAGTCCAGTCGAGCAGAGGACATGCAGATTTACTCAGCTAACCAGCGAACGCCGCAAAACTCCTTCTGACAGACGTCCTGTTTAATGTCCGAGCATCAAAGCAGAAACTCCCCGATGGACGGGCCCACTGGTTCGTCCCGGGTAGCCAGAAACATCAGAGGATCTAAACAGGATGGGGTTCGATTGCTAGGTTTGATTCTACCCCCCTCCGCCTGTTAGCAAGAGTACTCATCGCACCCTGTTAAACTAAGGGTTCACCTGTTTTGGGTTCATTTTTAGCCAGCCATATATTTTTTAAACAACAGGTGAGTTGAATAAAACTGCCCAGCAGGTTGGTCAAACATTTATCTTGTAACCGCTGGGTCAAAACAACCCAATCGCTGGGTTTGTCAGTTTTAAACCCAACTTGTGTTGGGATTTATCTTTATAAACATTTATTCAGAAACAACAAGTTGTTAAAAGTAAAGATGCAAATTATGTCATAATTTGGCCCTTCATTAAGCCCATGTTAAGCCCTTTGGTTACTGTTTCTAACTCAGAGAAGCCAAAAAATCCTATTTAAAAGATATTTCTGAAAATGGATGTGCTATTGGGCTGGAACGAATAGCGACATTCCGAATAATTTTTATGTGTTTCCCAGAAAATGAAAGGATAAATCGCATAATAACATGATAAAAGTGGACCTTTTCCACAATATTATGCTTAAAACTATCCAAACCCACAGATTTTCATTAGACTTATGTAAAAACGGAAAAAAAGAGAAAACTTGCTGAGAGAATGGCAACAGTTTCAAGAGGAGATCAGTAATGTTTTCTCAAGTAGGCGAAGAAGAGATCTTTTTTAACTTTTATAAGACCTTCAGGACAAATTTATGTTTATTTTTCATTAACAGTCAAACAGAGACATCCGCTAACGTGTTTCTTAAGGAACATCTAGTACCTGATTCCCATTCAAATCCACTTTATCAGCGTCCTCCAATGGATAAACCTCCAAAACTCCCGCCTTCGTATCTGAAAATGCATGAATAAGTAAACAGAGATGCTTATGTGTGTAAAATGCAGGAATTTCTTATCATCTTGTGGAAGTATCCAACTCCTGACCTTTTCCCAGAGGATAGCAACATGAACACATGTCCTAGAGGTCCATCAGCTTGGGCTCTCAATCACTTGATCACACACACAAGTATTTCCTGCGGGTAACTGTTGTCACGGGCGATTACAACCTCCAGCCGAGAGCACCGTCTCAGACACAGGCGAAGTAAATGTCAATGACCTTCACAATGACAATAACCACCATTAAAAATAAATTAAAATGAGTGTTCCTGGAGTCTTGAGATGCTGAAAATATCAGCAAGCAGAATCACGAATTCCCCCGTCGTTTTTTAAAACCACATCAGCCAAGGACGCTGAACAATAGCCAGACCAGGCTTTCAAATCGCATTTCCTTCCAAATTTCTGCTTCCCAGCGGAAAAGCAAAATGCTGTTTTTTGTTTTTTTTTCCATTCAGAGAAAAGAGCAACTGCGTCTAACAAATAATAACGCTGTCAGCCGCTGATTTGGCCCTGCACAGACTGAGCTAGACTTTTAGTTGGCTGCTTGTCTCGTATTGTCCTAGAGATGAGGATAACAATGCCTGTAGTTCACATAGAGATGAGGATGAAAATGTGAGCGGTCAGTACGGTTCTAACAATATGATTGAGATAAAACTGAAGAGCTGTCTGTGATATAATGTTGTTTCTGTGTGTTCAATAGTTTATTTTGTGTTCTGTAGGGTTAGGCTCTCTTGAAATTGAGTCATGAGATCACATGTCTGTTATTTGCTCAGAAACCCTACTGAAATCTGCCAGATTTGAAGTGCAAAAGTCACTCCATCTGCTGGAAGATGTATTTGGGAAATTTATTTTGTGCCCGATTAAAGGGTTAGTTCACTTTCAAATGAAAATTACCTCAAGCTTTACTCACCCTCAAGCCCTCTTAAGTGTATATATGACTTTCTTCTTTCTGATGAACACAATCTGGGATATATTAATAAATATCCTGACGCATCCGTGCTTTATTATGGCAGTGAGGAGGGGTCACTAGAGCTTGTGACTCCACATCCATCATAAATGTACTCCACACTGCTCCGGGAGGATAATAAAGGCTTTCTGAAGCGATGCGTTTGTGTAAGAAAAATATTCTTATTTAGCAAGTTATGAAGTAAAATATCTAGCCTCCGCCAGATCGCCTTCCATATTCAAGTTACGAAGAAAGTGTAAACTAGCGTTATGTCAGTTACACTTTTTCCATAAGCTGAATCGAACCCAGGTCCGCCAGCATGGGAGTCAGACTCTCTAACAAGGAAGCAGTCTCTAGAGTTTAGGGGAGTGAGCTTTACATGCACAGCTCTTACTAGCCTACATCTGTTACACTAACCCCCCTAAACCTCACTCCCATTTGGGACACGGCACCTATACAACCCCTCCTGTTCGAACCGCCTGCTCGAAGCTGGACTCGAACCCCGGTCCATTGGAATGGGGGTTGAGTTATCTAGCAAGGACTCTAAAGACTGAAGTCTCTAGAGTTCAGAGGAGTGAGCTTTACACGCACAGCTCTTACTAGCCTACATCTGTTACACTAACCCCCCAAATCTCACTCCCATCTGGGTCACGGCACCAAAACAACCCCTACTGTTCGAACAGCCCACTCTAAGCTGGACTCGAACCCCGTTTTATCGGCATGGGAGTTGAGTTATCTAGCAAGGAGGCCAAAGACTACAGTCTGTTTGTAGGATAGCAAAGTTCACTGGGTGCATACTTAAGAACACACTCTGCAATCTGCATACTGTGCAGCAGGGAATGACTTAACACACAGCATTTTGTGTATGAAGACACCATTATGTCACGTCTAATGATCTAGAACAAATTCAAGTGAGCTTTAGAAATAACTAAGTCAATATTTAATTACTTTGATGCTTATTTCTCTGCAGAATTGGAACCATGAGTTGAAAAATAGAAAACATGGGCATTTATGAATTAATTTGACTTTCAACTGCTCTATCAAACGGCATATTTATTCTTTCCACCGACCACCGAATCGGATACATAGGATAGCGAGACATCACAGGCTAAGAAGCTAAGCTAAATATAATGAACTGTAATGAGATTAATTACGCTTTGAACTATATTTTAAAAACAATTAGATAACGAGGTAAAAAAATATATATAATTCAAAATGAATTTAAAAGCAATTATTCACAATATATTCTCCGTCTTGATCGAAAATGTTAGTCTAAATAACACATTCCTACTTGTTCCTTGATGCTGTCTTTGAGAAGAAATAAAAAACAGCCAAACTGAACACATGGAGACAAAAATCTGAACTGGATCAACCCTAAATATTACTGACAGAGACGGGGACTCATTCATATTATAATGGGTTGTTTTCGCAGTCTGTGAAAGTAAATCTGTAAATGATCTCAACAGATTGCTGTGACACTTCCTCTCTTAATCTGACTGTTAACAGCATCATGTTAGCATCATGCTGTTTGTGTGTTCAAATCGCTTTAGCTTATCTTTTAGAACCGCATCACTGCTAATAGATAGCTTATTTTTTATTTACCTCCTTAGGTGCCATTCACACAGAATGCGTTTTAAAACTCAAGACACAGGTCAGTGGAGCAAAAAAACTAGAGACATTTGAACTTGAGCACCACGTTTTTTGAATGCCGCGTCATGTGCAAGATGCTGCAAAAGATGCAAGCACAACAGTCAAACAAGTCCGTTTGTCCATTGTAAAACAATGGAAAAGTAGAGGAATGGGAAAACGCTCTCCTTAAACAGGGTTGCCATGTTTTCACAACAAAACATGGGGGGGGGGGGTAAAATCTGTGTTTTTGGCGAGGTTCCCCTGGTAAAATCCGCAGTTAAAATTCCGCTAAACCGGAGTGTACCACCTGCTAGCGCCACCAAGCTGCAAAAAAATAATAATCACATTTTTAAAACTACTGCCTTGATCAACACAAAATAGGTGTCATCTGAAAGCTTAGCGTGAATGTAGCCAATTTGATGAACTCCAAAGTAGTGCGGCGTTATTTGCTGAAAAATAGTTTTTAAACATTTTTCAAAACTAAAAAAATACAATGTGGCCAATCAAAAGCAATTTTCGAGATGGCGATTTAAGAAACATAGACTTTTTAGGAAAAATGTAAGCATGACGGTACACACCTAAACTAAACCATCAGTGAGGAGTGAACAGATATGAACATTTTTTTTGCAAAAATGTATACGAATTAGCCACCAATTCGCCAAAATGGAAAACAGAGTGTGTTGAATAGCGATGCAGCATTTTGTCATGCTACATTGCTCCTTGTTGGGAAAAGCTATGCTAATTTGGAAACATCTGAGCTACTGTTAGACTACTGAAAATGTAGCTAAGCTATTAGCATCAATTAAACAACACTATCCAGCGTCACTTTCAGGAGCAGCGGTATATATTTCTCCTGAGTGTAACTCTCCTCTGCTGCTCGGCAATACCGCGCTTGTCATTGTTGTTCTTTTTTAAATCATCAAAGATTCAGGCTCTGGTTTACCAGGATAAAGAGACAGCCTTTCATGATATGTGTGTGTTTAGAAGTTTAATGCGCTAACACAGGCACACAATTTCCTGCCATTTTGATCTACTGGAGAAGAACATGGATGTTTATCTGTCATTCTGTTTGACTGGATCAAGATCTTCAACCTGTGTTAAACAGGACCGGGTGACCAAAATATCACAGTAATTTTATAACAAATCACAATAAAGTTGTTTTGCTGGAAATTAGACAAAAATACTTTATATTTTAAATAATGCAATACTTTGTATTGTGATTCGGGTGGAAATCCCTATTCTTGAACAATCCAGAGAATTAAATACTTTAATAATTAAAGGGATTATATTTCTGATATTTTTTAATTGATGGACACAAACCAAAAATATAAAACTCTGGCACTGGTGCAAAAACAGCTTAAT